>CM076578.1:95025602-95445703 GCA_034641835.2 Pinus albicaulis | reverse complement strand
GTGTTACAGAAGGTCTTGTTTTCTGGCATATCTTTTGTATTGACTGCTTGTGGTTCGTACGAAGGAGCCTTGCTTATGGGATCTCTATGATTTCGCACACAATTATTTTAGTTGTTTCTCTTAATTCCAATTAATTTATTGCAAAGCTTATTACATGGGCAATTTGTAATTTATTGCGTTGTTGCATATACTACTTACTTTTAGATTTAGATTTATTGTGCGTAGTATATATCACATCCCATTAAATTGGATAGCCTAAATTAATTCCAATTAACTTATGGCAAAGCTCATTTTTTGAGCAATCTACCATTTAATGAGCTGTTATATATATTATCTATTTTTATTTTTAGATTTATTGTGGGCAATATATGCCACACCACATTAAATTGCCCATAACCCAAGAAATAAGGCTTGCCTGAATTTCAAACCTTTTGTATGATGTCATGGAGTATTTATTGATATTGGGATTTTCTAAGTTCAGGTTACAATATTATCTTTTATGTGCTTTTATCATTTTGCTTTTGTTGTCGTCGCTGTTCTCCAATATCATTTGCGATCAAAAGATTGGACATGTGCTTTTAACTGCATACTCTGTTTGGCAAACAACATAGATTTGTAGGTTGGATGGCAAGCAGGATATTTGTAGGGTTTGTAGACATTGAAGTAGTTATCAATTCACAATTGCATCGGTTAACTGTTTTCCATGTTGGAATTTCTGAGAATTCTAGAATAGATAATAGAGAGAATAAAACTCTCCTCTTAACACAGAGAAAAAATAAAATTTGCTTGCTGGAGAACATAGTTTCACACTTTAAAAAAACTTCTATTCATTCACTGTAAAATCTATTACAATAAAACAACTTTTTCCTGTCTCACACTGTTACAAAATATTGCACTCTGTCTGTGCAAATACAACACACTGCTGTGTGTTTAAAATACTCTCTGTCTCTCAAAAGAAACGCACCACTGTGCAATATTACAATACTCTGTTTTTCTTCACTTTTCATACACTACTGTGTAATGAAAACTTACAACTTCTGCACTGCTGTGCTTTTCAAAACAAAACATAACAATGTCTATTACAAAATGCCTCTTGGGCTTTTTAAATTTTATATGCCGCGCATATAACATAAAATAAAAACTAAACTATATGATGCCCTTTTGGGCCCACAATTACATAGCACATATAAAATACATTACCCAAGGTTTAAACAAACCTTTGTGTGCATTGTATATTAAAACAATACAACATAACAAAACATTAATAAAACTTAAACATAAAACCTTTGCATCGCGCGATGAACGAAAAGAATATTCTGCCGGACTTCAAAGAAACTATGAGCCAAAGCACAATGAAAATTTCGCGTTACGGAACTGGGAGCTGTGACGTCATCAAATGTGCGCACGATGGATTATTAAATCCATCGCATAAACTCTCATCGCGTCCGCCAGGGCTTTTCGGATCTGGGCCTCCTTTGTGACGCAAAAAACTTTTAAATCCACTTCAATAAACTGGATCGGGTCCAGACTTGCACTAATACAAAGCGGTTCAAACAAAAGTTTCGATGCCAATTATTAATCGGACCCGCGATGAGTTATAAACTCCATCCCACAAACTTCATCAAGTCTGCCATTCTTATATTACAATTGGGCCAATATAAAAACACTTCCGATGCGACTGAATATAATAAGGTTGCGTGGTCTTGTTGGACCACACCACCCGCGGACCTTGGCTTAAGGTAGAGGGCGATTGTTATATAATATAACAAGCGGTTGCGATGAATGCATCGCATCGAAACATAACAAAAGGGGGTTGTGGTATATATGAAACGTTCTGATTGCGATGAACGCATCGGAACTCGCCACATCAACAAGACATTGTGGGGACCATTGGGGTTTAAAATAAAAATGCCCGCATTCACCTGAAAATCAAAATGATTCTGTTCTTCTGTTAGCCAGTTATAAAATTTGTTATATCAAATGCTGGCTAAATAATTTTTGGAGCCTTCAAGAAACAAGTTTTTATTGCTAAAAAATGTTATCTCTTGAAGACTCTTGAAGGCCTCATGCCTCTGTCCAAATCTTCACTACTGTTTTCCATCTTAAAAACTCTGAAATTCTGTTGATTTCATTGAGGAAATATAGCTCCAAAGGCCATTTTCCCCCTCCTTCCACTTCCAAAAATAACCTCATTTTTACCTCTTTATTTCCCCATAAAAATCCTTCATTTTCATATTTTTCCCCTTTCCCCTCCATCAAAACCCCTTTGATAAGGTTTAAGACTCTTTCTTTGCCTTATCGAAACCCTCAAAACCCTTTGAAAACCAGAAAAAATCATAAAAATACACATATTTTTGTATAAAGGCTTAAGCCCCTTTGGGCTTAGCCTTAAAACCACTTCCCCTCCATGCGCCCCGGCCCTGGAACCAAGTGCCAAACCATTTAGGCGCTAATCGCATCGCAAAACCCAATCGGTTGATTGAAAGACCGAACCTCGACCTCCGATTGCAATTGGCCCTCTTATAAAAGCCCCGGGCCCTTTTTGTTTTCCGCAAAACCCAAAGCCCTGCAATCGGGCGCTTAACCTTATTAAAAATCCCTTCCCGATGCTTTTTTCCTTTGTATTTCACGAAAAATCCATTTTTTCAATGTTACAAAGGGTTCTGCCCATTCATCGTTTTAAACCATTTTTCGTTGTTGATCCTTTAAACACATCAATGGTCAGCGTGTTTTCCCCACCCATTGCATCAGAAACTTCTTCAAGGTTTCTTCCGATCGCGCCTCTTTAAAACCTCCGATTGCGATGACCCGATCGCACCATCGCATCGGCCTTCCTCCATCATATCGGCAAAATACAAAGGTTTAAGCCCGTGCCTGGTGCCCACCAATTGCGATTCCCCGATCCATCCTCGACCGTCGATTTGATCTGCAGATCGACGGCCCCAAAATCATCGCATCAGAGTTTTTCTATTGGTATGATTAAAAGGTTTTATTCAAAACCACCGATTGCGATCTCTCGATGCATCTCCCACTGTCGTTCTGATCTGTAGATCAACGGTCTACATTTAATCGCATCAGATATTTTCATTGGGTGCGTTTTTAACATTTGTTTTTCCCCGACCGATTGCGATCCTCCGATTAGATTTGGACCGTCCACGTGTCCAGATTAGACGGTCCTAGATCTTTCCTCATGGTTTCATCGCCTTCCGCCTTCCACCAAGAGGATTTTAACGCGTAATCCCCACCGTTGATCTCTGCATGATCAACGGTTCTGACATATTTTCTCCCTATGCTCTCCTTTTAACCTTCTCTTAGCTGATCTCCACCGTTGGATGTTGCCATCCAACGGCCACGCTTTTTCCCCACAACCTCTGAAGCAGTTTGCCCACTATGCAGGATTTTATAACATTTGTGTATGTTGCAGGTTTCCATGGTTTTCCATTATATTAAAGAGAAAGCCAAAGGCCGAGAGTGACGATTCTCACGCCTTCGATTCATTAAAGGGAAACCATTCACAGGGCTCAAATTCCATGTCTCGTCAATGTTTCATGAGGCATTGATGCCATACGAGCCCTGCGCAGCCTGCACATCAACAAGACATAGTGTTATTAAATCACAATTAAAAGAGTATCAGTGTTGAAGACAGAAAATGGCAGGATAGAAGATTGAAGATAGATTTGCGGGGATCACGGCTAAGATTGATTATCAGAAACCTAATCCCCCAAATTAAAACACAGTTAAAAGAAAATCATAAGTTTTTTATCAGACAGAAAGGCCTCCACCGCCACATCTGAGACAAATTGATTCCTCTCATCTACCACAGTGCCACCTGTAGCCACAAGCATTCAAACAGAAGCCGAAATGATTGATCAAATCAGATATTTGCCTCAGCGCAGCCAAAGAATTAATTCTGCCAAAGGAATTTAATGTAAAAATATCAACAGAGTTATTACATTCATGACACAGAGCCTCAAAAGTCAACAAAAGCTCCCACCGAGCTTAATCTTAAGTGTAAAACAATTAATACTGACAGAACATCTGTAAACTTCTCCATCGAGCCCCTCAAAGGCTGAGAAGTCATTAGTCTGTATTAATTTCCCTGGGAGATCTTTTATCAGATCTCACCTCCTCATTCTTCTATAAATACTTCTGTAGAAGATGAGAAATTGTTGGTTGCTGAACTTTGAAATATACTTGAGCTTGAGACTTCTACTTGTAAATAGTCTTCACTGGATCTTGAAGCTCTGCTTGTAATAGATAAGTTAGTCTGGGAAGTGTAGATGATTACTAAACTAAAGCATTGGACTTAAAGCTGTAACTAGTTTGGAGCATCAGTACAAGCTGATTTATGGGATCCCAGTCTATGTCGACAGTGATGTTTTTCTCATTGTAACTTGTTATTTTGTTTCTGTTTTCACTTTTTCCATCTTCTCTTATAAAGAACAACATGCATAGAGTTAGGACCTACTGTATATCAGTACCCTTCTCTGACTGAAAATCTTTATCTACATGTTTTATTCCAATTCGTGTTATTTAGGAATGATTTAATTCATTCTAAGCATAGGAATGTTGGCATTCCCTCGTCCTACTGTCTTAGCTAAATATTGTTCTTAGATTTTATTTTCATTTCATGTTAAGTAGAGATGAACTAAGGAAGATATGGTGAGCCCTGGTCCTAGTTTTATTCCAAAAGACTGTCTGAAAATTTCCCTTGGAATGTGTTAAAAGCTGGTTAGTTTGAAAGTACTTACCAGATCTTAGGCCATTCTTTGTTATCTTTGTGTTTGTATTGAAAGTTACCAAGTAAAGCAGAGCTAGGAGAGGATTTGTGGTGAGCCCGTCCTGCTAGTTTCTACTCCAACAGTTGCCTTCAAGTTTCCCTTTGTTTTAAAATGTTTTCTATTGAAAGTGCATCAAAAGCAGGCTAGTTTAGAAGTACTTTCCTGATCTTAGATTACTTTTATGTCTTTCTTAAGTGTATGTTAAAAGCTTGATGGAACTTTGTGATACCCCCAATGTTTTTATTGCAGAAAACATTTGTTCCACAATCTTTTAAAGGTGTTAACACTAGTTTTGCTCTGAGAACTTGTGTTACTTAACTGTGCCTGACTCTGTCTTATTTTGACTCTCTCTTTAATAAATCTTGTTCTATTTGCTTGCAATTTCTCACCTTTGAAACTCTTTTCACTTAGAAATTTCCACCTAAAATAGTAATCATACTCAAACATCCAAAAACAAAACAAACCCTTGGCCTTCATAACTAGCCTAAAATCATTACACAAAACTCCAAAGACAAATCCATCTTTGCACTTGTTGGAGAGATCCCTCTCCAGATTCAGGAGGACTAGATCCTAGAATCCCAAAGTGGTTGAAATAATGTTGTTTCTGTGATTGGACTTTGCCAATCTTGCTAATTACAGATTCCTAACATTTCTGGCGACTCCACTGGGGACTGAGTCGAATTTTCATCTTAGGTTCCCTTAAAAACTTCATAAAACCTTGTGAGTAAAAGCAGCCTTTTCAAACACTACCAAGTAATGGTAATCATGGTAAAACTTGTTTGAATCAGTGACAAGCTAGGCAAACCCTAGGATTCTCATAAGACTTTATATAACCTTGAAAAATCAGCTAGCTTAGCCATAAGAGTAGACTGTCTTTGTCTCATAACCATAGCTAAGTTTTGAAACGGAGTTAGGAAATTCTTAGAAACCACACAACTGAAAGATAACTCAGAAAACCAAAAAATATTTCAAATTGGAATTCAATAAACATGGTAGTGGACCATAAAACCTTTTACCTCCAAAAGAGCTAAAAACTTCCACTTGGCGACTCCACAATCCTCAACAGGCCTTAAGACTCCACTGGAAAGAACCCGTATCATTGTAATATTATTCAAACTCGGTTAGAGTACTGTAGGATTAAAATTTGTGTAAACAAATTAGTTGACCTTTTAAAGACTGTCATACCTGGTTAAACTATTTTTGTTTAGTTGGGTCTAAAAACACAACATAGTGGCTCCTAGAAAGATTCATACTAGAGCCCATCCTGACCCTAATCCACCTGAGATAGTTGATAACCTGGAAAGTATCCTTAGGAAGTCTCCTAAGATCGAATTTTCAACTGTTTTCAGATCACCCTTGAGAGCTAATTCAGTTCCTGAAAATCTTTCAGCTCTATAACAATCACAAGCTGACTTAGTAAATCCATTTAGAACTAGGTCATTTGATGATATAATTCAGCTAGACTCTGAGTTTTCACTTTCATTCCTGGAAGCAAGTGAACATCCTTGTAGTAGAGAAACAACACCACCTAATTTACACTTCCTTCACAATTTGGGTGTCTCTCATCCAAGATCAGCTCAGCAATCTACTGCTGTTCCATCCACATCTGCTCATCCTGCATCCACTGTCCAAACCACTCCACTTCAGCCAGCTTTACCTTTTGTTAATCCAACTCTTGTGAATCCACCTCCACCACATATCATGGCAGCATGGTATGCTCCCTTAGTCCTTCCTATACCATTATTCAATCTTCCACAGGACTATCAGTCCAAAATTCCATTATACGATGCCAACAATACTACAATTTCATCACAACATGTGGATAAGATGAATGTTTACTTTGACATAAATGAAATTGATGATGATTCTGTCAAAATTAGACTATTTTCTCAAAGTCTGGGGGGAGAAGTAAGAAAATGGTTTAAAGGTTTAACCCCCCATAGTATCAATGATCTCCAAACCTTCCATCAAACATTCTCAAACAAATGGGAAGTGAAGAAAAATCCTCTCCAAGTCCTTTCTGATTACAAGAACCTCCATAGAAACACTGGGGAAAGTGTGCAAGCTTACTGCACCAGATTTAACAGTGTCTACAATGCACTTTCCCCATATCTAAAGCTTCCACAAGGCTCAACATTAAACAAGTTTCCTGAGGGGTTTGACCCCGAGATGGCCTATCAGCTAAGAGAAAGAGATCTTGCAACTCTTGAAGAGATGCAAAAAGGTGCTCTTACTGTGGAAGTCAATTTGATGGAGAAAAGAGCAAGAATGAAAAATGAGAAGAGAGTATCCTTCAGGGAAGAAAACACACCTTCTACTTCCAACTCAAAAATGGAGAGAATGATGGAGGAGATGATGAAAGAGATGAGCATAATTAAGAGAGCGCAAGCAAGTCAAAACCAAAATGCTCCTCAAAATAGAAATCAGAACCAAAATCAGAATTTTAGAAGGAACCAACCTCCAAACAGACCTAGAGAAGATGATCAACAGATCATTCCTCCCTTTCATCAAAACTATGTAAGTGAGGTTGAGGAAACATATGAGATAATATAGGAAGATGATATCAACATGCTGGGGGTAGAAAATGATGACTTTGAGATTCATTACGATAGAAAACAAGGTCTATACACACCTTATGATGACAAAAGAGATGATGATGAAAATTATTATCAAGACATGGAAAATGTCATCATAGAGTCTCAAAGAGAATATGACATTAGAAGCAAAACCAGTTAACAAACTCCCAACACCAAAACCTCTGACAAATATTCACAAAACAACATTGCAACCAAGCCTAAAGTTGTCAAACAAAAGGACAAAACAGTAGCTATAAATTCTGATAAAGGTAGAGAGAAAGGCACTCAAAACGATACGAAACAAAGTGCATACCTTAGCAGTACTAACACTACAGCTAGTACTCCTGTCAAAACAATTTCGTCAAATGTAAATAGAACAAAGAAAGCTGATCTTGTTGATAGAGTGACAGCTAAAAAGGCCGAGACAAGTACTTCAAAGAATCAAATTCCTTTCAGCCTGGAGCAGGAAATTTCCAAAATCAAAATCTCTGTTCCCTTGACTGAGTTAGCTACCCAGAATGTATATAGGACCCAAATTTTGAAGGCTTTAAATATATAGGAAAATGAGGATACAGTAAATCTTAATGATGACCAGCCAGGGCTTATTTTTGGTCCAAATATTGAAGGTAGATATCAAGAGGGACCTGTTCCTCCCTTTTATGTAAGTTTAAACATTCATGACAAGAACTTGCACAACATTATGCATGACTCAGGGGCCTATCATAATTTAATGCCAAAAGCTGTGATGGAGAGCCTGGGTCTAGAAATCACCAGACCTTATAAAGATCTTTATTCCTTTGACTCAAGCTGAGTAAAATGTTTAGGGTTAATTAGAGACCTCTGCGTTAACTTAGCACAGATTCCAGCCAAATGCTTAGTCATGGATATTGTTGTGGCTGATGTGCCCCCAAAGTATGGAATGCTATTATCAAGATCTTGGGGGGCTAAGTTACAAGGGACTATGCAGATGGACATGACCTATGCTACCATCCCTGTTATCAATTAGATAAGAAGACTGTACAGGGAGTCCCATATGCAATACATGGTTACTAGTCAAGATAGACCACAAAACTCTCCCTTATACTCTGTAAACACAGGCCTTGATTCATTTATCCTTTTTAATCAAGAAATATTAGATGAACAAGTAACTTTAACAGAGTTAATGGCTGATAGAGAGGAGGAGAATGACACACAACTGCCAAGACAGTTTGCTGACCCTCTAAACTATAAAAAACCGAACATAGGTCTTGAGCTACAAATCATGCAACCATCACTATTTAACCTTAGTAGTTAAGAGCTTGTTCCTCAACATATTGAAAAAATTGAGGAATTAAAACAAGCCCAGCTAAGTGCTAACATTCAGGAAACATCCGAAAGTACTTTAGTTGGAGAGGAAAACCACCAAACAGATGAAACCGAAAATAATCCTCTATGGAGTATGTATTTTGACGGATCCTACACTAGGAACAATGCTGGTGTAGGGGTCTGGATTTGCAACACTGAAAACAACCACATAGAAAGCATTTCCTGCAAACTAAACTTTCAGTGTTCTAAAAACATAGCGGAATATGAATCCCTTCTCTTAGGCTTACGATTGTTGAAGAAGTTAGGAGCCAAAAGAATCAATGTGTATGGGGATTCAGAGTTAGTCATCAGGCAAGTCAATGGGGAGTATAACGCAAATCATCCCAGACTTAGGGCCTACTGAAACGATGTCATGGACCTTTTAAAAACTTTCGAGGAGTCCAAATTGATTTTTGTCCCAAGAAAAAGAAATATTGCGGCCCACAATTTAGCCTTTGCAACTAGAACATGATTAACGCCATATGAAACCAAAGACTGCACAACTCAGATAAAATTTAGACCAGTCATTCTTGATAACGAAAATTATTGGCAGGTGTTTGACGGAGACAAACAAACAGAAGACTTCATGCAATTTAGAAATGAATTCGAACTAAACAGTTCGGACTCAGATTATGATACTGATTGCAGTGAAGAAAATTTTCTTGGTGAAGAAGAACCATCTCCTAAACTTGCCAATATAAATCTACTATCTAGCAAACTTGAAAACAAAACAGAGCTGACTATAGAGTTAGAAACAGAGGAGTTAGAAACTCTGCAGTCTAATGATGAAAGTTTGTCGAAGGTTCTGGCACCTTTAGAAGAGTTGTTTGATTTTAACGATGTGGCCAAGAAGCCAAAACTGGAACCTGTAGAGACTGAAGTGGAAGAGTGCAATATAGGCAGTAAACTTAAACTAAAAATGATTAAATTGTCTAATACTTTACCAGCTCACATTAAACTCAAATACATAGCGCTGTTTAAATAATTTTCTGATATTTTTGTGTGGAGTTACGAAGATCTTAAATCCTATGACACTGAAATAATACAGCACAAAATCCCTCTAAAGGAGAACTAGAAGCCATTCAAACAGAAACTACATAGAATAAACCCTATTCAATTGCCTTTAGTTCAGAAGGAGATCATGAAAATGTATGATGCTGGTATTATTGTCCCTATTAGATATTCTGAGTGGGTATCTAATCTGGTGTCGGTTAGGAAGAAAATGGGAGAGATCAGGCTTTGTATAGACTTTAGAGACTTAAACAAAGCTTCATTAAAAGACAACTACCCTTTACCTAAGATGGATCATATTTTACAAAGGGTGGTGGGGTCTAGAAGAATTTCTTTTCTTGATGGCTATTCAGGGTACAATCAGATCTTAGTCCACCCTGATGATCAACTAAAGACAACATTTAATACACCTTGGGGCACTTTCATGTATGTGAAAATGCCTTTTGGTCTAATGAATGCTGGAGCAACTTTTCAGAGAGCCATGGACATAACATTCTCCGAAGAGTTGGGCTTCTTCATCATTATATACCTTGATGATGTCACTGTGTTTTAAAAAATAGATGAAGAACACTTAGAACATTTAAGAAAGGTTTTCGAGAAATGCAAAAGGTTTGGAATATCTTTAAACCCTAAGAAGACACTATTCAGTCTCCAAGAAGGTAAAATTCTTGGGCACATTATTTTGGAAGAGGGTATTAAGATAGATCCAAAGAGGATTGAGGCCATATTGCAAATCTCTCATCCTAGAAACATCAAAGAGTTGCAATCTTTCATTGGAAAGATTAACTTTTTGAGAAGGTTCATACCCAACTTAGCTGAGCTCCTTAGGAATATAACAAACATGTTGAAAAAGGAGCAAGGGGTAAAATGGACCTTAGAAGCAAATAAGTCCTTTGAACTGGTGAAACAAGCGTTAACCAAAACACCGGTTCTAATAAGTCTTGATTTTTCAAAAGATTTTTATATCTTTTCATTTGCATCAGAGCATACAATAGCTACTGTCCTTCTACATAAAAATCCGCAAGGAAAAGAGAAGCCTAATGCATTCTTTAGCAAGGTTTTGAGGGATGCCCCTCTGAAGTATAACATTATGGAAAAGAAAGATTTTGCTTTGGTTAAAGCTTTGAAAGACTTCAGAGTATACATCTTGCACTCACACATCATTGCCTTTGTCCCAAATTCAGTCGTGAAAGACATTCTAACATAGAACCCAGATGGTAAGAGAGGTAAGTGGATTGTCGTTATTCTTGAATATGATTTAGAGATAAAACCCACTAAACTCATCAAAGGCCAAGGTCTGGCTAGATTGATGGCTGAATCCAATTTTGAAGTTCTTGATATTAATATGATTAATGCTTTCGATGATCAAGAGGAAATCTCAACTCCCATTGTTGAAGACCATTTTATGAATTCCTCTTGGTATGCTAATATTCTATATGTTTTGCTTAATTTGAATACACCTCCTGGTTTGACAAAAACAAAGGCAAGGTTTCTAAAGTTAAAGGCTGTAAACTATTGCATTGTAGATAAATGTCTTTATTGGAAAAATGCAACTGGTATATTTCTTAAATGTTTTCCTAAGTATGATGCAGAGAAGGTTAAGCACGAGTTCCATGAAGGGGAGTGTGGAGGCCACTTATACTGGAAGACAACAGCCAACAAAATTTTGAGGGTTGGTTATTATTGGCCTACTCTTTTTCATGATGTGCACAAGATGATCGTTGCCTGCCATAAATGCCAAATTTTTGAAGGCAAAAGAAAACTGCTACCCTTTCCTCTGCATCCAATCACTGTTGAAGCCCCTTTTCAACAGTGGGGACTTGACTTCATAGGAGAAATCCATCCACCATCTTCTGCCCAGCATAGATGGATTCTCACTGCCACAGACTACTTCACTAAATGGATAGAAGCCATCCCTTGTAGGTAGGCCAATGATTCTGTTATTATAAAATTCATGGAGAATAATATTCTCTCTAGATTTGGCTGCCCTACCAAGATCATCACTGATAATGCAACAGCATTTGGATCAAAGAAGATGGTTGAATTCTGTCACAGGTATCAGATAACATTGGAGCATTCCACGGCCTATTACCCTCAAGGTAATGGACTTGCAAAATTCTCAAATAAGAGTTTAGTGAACATAATCAAGAAACTGTTGGAGGACAACAAGAAGTCTTGGCACACAAAGCTTGTGCATGGACTTTGGGCTGACAGATTGACATCAAAGAAATTTATTGGAATGTCACCCTACCAACTTGTGTATGGCACTGAAGCAAATTTTTCGACTAGCCTTGGTGTACCAGTTATGAAGTTGATTCAAGAGTTGCAAACTGAAGATAATGACATGATCAGAAGGATCAATCAAACGATTCATCTTCTGCAAACCAGAGAAGAAGTTTATAACAAGGAATTACAGAAACAGAACTACATCAAAAATCTTTTTGACAGAAGAACAAAGGCCAACAATTTCAAAAATGGGAACAAAGTTTTAAAGTGGGACTCAAGGAGAGAAGACAAGGGCAAGCATGGAAAATTTGACAACTTATGACTTGGCCCTTATCTCATTCATTCAGCTGCTGGTAACAATGCATTTTTCTTACAATAATTGAATGGAGCTGAACTGTTTGGGGGTCCTGTCAATGGCAGGATGCTCAAGCATTACTTCTCTTGATCCATGTCATGTTTTGAAGCCTTTTATCTTTTTTTACATTATAAATATTTCATCCACCATTGCATTCAAAGTTAGAAAAAATCAAAAGACAAAAACAATGAAATAAAGAAAAGAGGGCGTTTTGAAAAAACAATAAAGGTATAACCCCATACCAAAAAAGAGAAACAAAATCTGAAAGTGTGCAAGCTTAAATGCCACTCCTGACAGACACACTTCTAGTTAGTCAAACAACCTAATCTTGACTAATTAGTTTTAAATTTACTGCTAATATAATTAGTGAATTTGATTTGCCAAACTGTTTAATCTTGGCTTATCAATAGGTAGATTAAGATAGAAATCAAAGGTTCAAACATGATCAAAATCTGAACCTAAGTTTCCAAAGAGAGATGACTCAAATCTATTTTATTTTTTCGAGTCAAAACAAAGGTAAATCTGGTTCTAATCAGCTCAAAATCTGAACCAGTCAACAAAGGAAGAACAGCTCAAATAAGAGTCAAAACAGAGCTGAAAAAAGATGAAGGAAGTGCTGTGAAATTTCAAAACTTAAACCTTCCATTTTTTATTTAATTTTCTACAAAATAATATCTATGTACAACTTGTTTTTGATGCCATAGATTAGCATCAAGTTAGAAAGTTCAATCCTGACTTGTATGCTTTTAAATTTTTGTTGTAGAATTTAGAGAATAAAAATCTGTTAGACTATTTAATCCTAACAGATTAATAGATTAGGTAGAGAATCATATGGACTCAACTGTTTAATCCGAGTTCATGGAGAAATAAGGAGTAGAAATAGATTATATTTCCTGTTTTCAAAAGAATAAAATGTTGTGAAAAAAGTTTGCCAATCTAAGTGCACTCTAATGAAGAAAAAATGTTAGATCAATAGGATTGGGTAGGTAGAAAGCTTGTTGATGAAAGATCCATTGTTTTTATGGCTACTAATATGTTTTCAGAGAAAGATCATCCCAGCAAAGGAAGGGCAGCCTAATGGATGAGGCACTAATCAGCCTCCCAGAGAATGCAAGTCTGAAGTTCTTGATGCCTTCAAGAAGGCACCATCCCCAAGTGGAGCCACTGTTAGTCAGCTATAAATTTTTTTATATCAAATGCTGGCTAAATCATTTTTGGAGCCTTCAAGAAACAAGTTTTTATTGCTAAAAAATGTTATCTCTTGAAGACTCTTGAAAGCCTCATGCCTCTGTCCAAATCTTCACTACTATTTTCCATCTTAAAAACTTTGAAATTCTGCTGCTTTCATTGAGGAAATACTGCTCCAAAGGCCATTTTCTCCCTCCTTCCACTTCCAAAACTAACCTCATTTTTACCCCTTTATTTCCCCATAAAAATCCTTCATTTTCATATTTTTCCCCTTTCCCCTCCATCAAAACCCCTTTGATAAGGTTTAAGACTCTTTCTTTGCCTTATCGAAACCCTAAAAACCCTTTGAAAACCAGAAAAAATCATAAAAATATACATATTTTTGTATAAAGGCTTAAGCCCCTTTGGGCTTAGCCTTAAAACCACTTCCCCTCCATGCGCCCTGGCCCTGGAACCAGGCGCCAAACCATTTAGGCGCTAATTGAATCGCAAAACCCAATGGGTTTATTGAAAGACCGAACCCCGACCTCCGATTGCGATTGGCCCTCTTATATAAGCCCCAGGCCCTTTTTGTTTTCCGCAAAACCCAAAGCCCCGCAATCGGGTGCTTAACCTTATTAAAAATCCCTTCCCGATGCTTTTTTCCTTTGTATTTCATGAAAAATCCATTTTTTCAATGTTACAAAGGGTTCCGCCCATTCATCGTTTTAAACCATTTTCCACCGTTGATCCTTTAAACACATCAACGGTCAGAACGTTTTCCCCACCCATCACATCGGAAACTTCTTTAAGGTTTCTTCCGATCGTGCCCCTTTGAAACCTCTGATTGCGATGACTCGATCACACCATCTCATCGGCTTTCCTCCATCGCATCGGCAAAATACAAAGGTTTAAGCTTGCACCTGGTGCTCGCCGATTGCGATTCCCCGATCCATCCTCCACCATCGATCTGATCTACAGATCGACGGCCCCAAAATCATCGCATCGGAGTTTCTGTTGGCACGATTAAAAGGTTTTATTCAAAACCGTCGATTGCGATCTCCCGGTGCATCTCCCACTGTCGATTTGATCTGCAGATCGAAGGTCTACATTTAATTGCATCGGATATTTTCATCGAGTGCGTTTTTAACATTTGTTTTTCCATGACTGATTGCGATCCTCCGATTAGATTTGGACCATCCACGTGTCCAGATCAGACAGTCCCAGATCTTTCCTCATGGTTTCATCGCCCTCCGCCTTCCACCAAGAGGATTTTAACGCGTAATCCCCACCGTTGATCTCTGCGCGATCAATGGTTCTGACATATTTTCTCCCTCTGCTCTCCTTTTAACCTTCTCTTAGCTGATCTCCACCATTGGATGTTGCCATCCAACGACCACGCTTTTTCCCCACAACCTTTGAAGCAATTTTCCCACTATGCAGGATTTTATAACATTTGTGTATGTTGCAGGTTTCCATGGTTTTCCATCATATTAAAGAGAAAGCCAAAGGCAGAGAGTGACGATTCTCACGCCTTCAATTCATTAAAGGGAAACCATTCGCAGGGCTCAAATTCCACGTCTCGTCAATGTTTCATGAGGCATTGATGCCATACGAGCCCTGCATGGCCTGCACATCAACAAGACACAGTGTTATTAAATCACAATTAAAAGAGTATCAGTGTTGAAGAGAGAATATGGCAGGACAGAAGATTGAAGACAGATTTGCGGGGATCACGGCTAAGATTGATTATCAAAAGCCTAATCCCCCAAATTAAAACAAAGTTAAAAGAAAATCATAAGTGTTTTATCAGACAGAAAGGCCTCCACCGCCACATCTGAGGCAAATTGATTCCTCTCATCTACCACAGTGCCACCTGTAGCCACAAGCATTCAAACAGAAGCCGAAGTGATTGCTCAAATCATATATTTGCCTCAGTGCAGCCAAAGAATTAATTCTGCCAAAGGAATTTAATGTAAAAATATCAGCAGAGTTATTACATTCATGACACAGAGCCTCAAAAGTCAACAAAAGCTCCCACCGAGCTTAATCTTAAGTGTAAAACAATTAATACCGATAGAACATCTGTAAACTTGTCCATCGAACCCCTCAAAGGCCGAGAAGTCATTAGTCTGTATTAATTTCCCTGGGAGATCTTTTATCAGATCTCACCTCCTCATTCTTCTATAAATACTTCTGTAGAAGATGAGAAATTGTTGGTTGCTGAACTTTGAAATATACTTGAACTTGAGACTTTTCCTTGTAAATAGTGTTCACTGGCTCTTGAAGCTCTGCTTGTGATAGATAAGTTAGTTTCGGAAGTGTAGATGATTGCTAAACTAAAGCATTGACTTAAAGCTGTAACTGGTTTGGAGCATCAATACAAGCTGATTTATGGGATCCTGGTCTATGTTGACGGTGATGTTTTTCTCATTGTAACTTGTTATTTTGTTTCTGTTTTCACTTTCTCCATCTTCTCTTATAAAGAACAACATGCATAGAGTTAGGACCTACTGTATATCGGTACCCTTCTCTGACTGAAAATCTTTATCTACATGTTTTCTTCCAATTCGTGTTATTTAGGAATGATTTAATTCAGTCTAAGCATAGGAATGCTGGTGTTCCCTCGTCCTACTATCTTAGCTAAATATTGTTATTAGATGTTATTTTCATTTCATGTTAAGTAGAGATGAACTAAGGAAGATATGGTGAGCCCTGGTCCTATTTTTATCCCAAAAGACTGTCTGAAAGTTTCCCTTGGAATGTGTTATAAGCTAGCTAGTTTGAAAGTACTTACCAGATCTTAGGCCATTCTTTGTTATCTTTGTGTTTTTCTTGAAATTTACCAAGTAAAGCAGAGCTAGGAGAGGATTAGTGGTGAGCCTGGCCCGCTAGTTTCTACTCCAACAGTTACCTTCAAGTTTCCCTTTGTTTTAAAATGTTTTCTATTGAAAGTGCATCAAAAGCAGGCTAGTTTAGAAGTACTTTCCTGATCTTAGATTACTTCTATTTCTTTCTTAAGTGTATGTCAAAAGTAGGCTAGTTTATAAGTACTTACTTGATCTTGGGCTGCTCTTTGTTCTTCATCTGTTTAATTCCCCTTCTTATTGTTTCATTTCATTCCATAAATCAACTTTAAAGAGATCCTTAGACATAGATGACTTGCCCCATGGACCACTCTTGAACCTGATTGTTTCAATTAAACCCTATTATGACTCCATAGCATAATGGACTAAAACCTGCAATTATCTATCTTCTTGGCCAAAGCTTGTTCTATTTTTTTGCAACTTCTCACCTTTGAAACTCTTTGCATTTATAACTTTCCCCTCAAATAATAATCATGCTCAACCATCCAAAAAAAATACAAAACCCTCGACCTTCATAACTAGCCTAATATCATTACCCAAAACTTCAAAGAGAAATCCATCTTTGCACTTATTGGAGAGATCCCTCTCCGGATTCAGGAGGGCTAGATCCTAGAATCCGAAAGTGGTTGAAATAATGTTGTTTCTGTGATTGGACTTTTCCACTCTTGCAAATTACAGATTCCTAACATCTTCAATAAAAGATCTGTTTCTATTTTACCACTCTGTTTTGGAATACAGAGTACTGCAAAAAAAAACGAACTGTCTGTTCACAAAAAATAGAAGGTGGTCTTGTGTGTAGGCTTTTAAACAATTACAGCAAGCGGCTCTGAGTACATAAACCTGGAGAAAGAAAATGGAAAGCCACTCTGCACAGGGACAGTTGAAAGTAACATTTCAACATTCCATTCAAAAGAGAGTGGTGATTTGTTTGATATAACAAGGCAGATATCCATTTGTGCAGTTCGGTCATGGATCATGCAGGTACCAAGCTTAAGAGCAAAATAAAATTAAGCTACAAAATAATAGAAATATTAAATTGTAACTCAAAACATAAGTCGAACCCATAACAGATGTGATTACGGGAGCATATCCTTTGACAGATATCTGAATGTGAGCACGTCAAACAAAGTAATTTAAAGAGTATAGGTTTAACCAATAGCAGTTTTGATCATTGAAACAAATAGTCTCAACAAATATTTGAATCATGGTCATTGTGTGGCAATGCTGATGCTGATCGTGGTCCTTATAGCATTTGGAATTTAATTAAAAATTATATCTGAAGTTGCAAATTTAAATTTTGATTTTTCTTTTCAGAGTTAGAAATATGTTAAAGGTTTCAGTTCTGATTGCCTTTAGCTTACAAAATAATATAATTTGTATATTAGTCTTTTTAGAAATAATTTTTCTTTAAATAAATAAATGAAAGATATTTGATTTAATTTTTTATAAATAAACTATGTGAGTGAATTTATGTAAGTATTTTATTTACTTTTAGATAAATATTTTATTAATTATATTTTTATGGATAAATTTTTGTAAAACAATTTTGGCCATAAATTAAATAAGTGAAAGTAAATTAGTCAATTCATATATTTATGAGATAAATATTTATTTATAATAATTTTATTGATAAAATTTATAAAAAAAATGTTGACGACATTTGTTTTTTTTAATTGTTTTACAAAATCTTTTTCATATTTATACAAATTATATAAATATTACCATTCAAAAGTTCTTCTCAAAATATTAAGATATATTATTTATGTTTTATCTTATTATTATCTTTTAAGAAAAATGCATTGTAAATTTCATTTTATATTTATACTAGTTATATAAATATTACAATTGTAAAGTTCTTTTCAAATAAGATATATTATTTTATTTTTTTTCTTAATATTATTTAAAAAAATGGATTGTAAATTTCTTTTCATATTTATACCAGTTATATAATATACAAGTTATAGAATATTACAATTGTAAAGTTTTTTTCAAATTATTAAGATATATTATTTTATGTTTTCTCTTATATTATTTTCTAAGAAAAATGGGTGGTAAATTTCATTTCAAATTATCAATATACATTATTTGATATTTAACTTTTATAGAAAGTTTTTATTACAATTATAATTTTTTTTTATATTATTAATTTATAATTTTGACATAAATTTTATAGAATATATATATATATATATATATATATATATATATATATATATATATATATATATATATATGACAAAATTAAATTTTTTCTCTTAAATTCTTCAAAATAAAAAAAAAATTATTTTAAAGAAAAAATTTCATTTAAAAATATATCTTTTTCTATCCCAAAATATTATAGTATTATTATTTTTGTTTTCCCAACTCTAATTTGCATTTTTAGCCCAATCCTTTATCTAATTTATTCTTAGTTATTAACTTACCTAAAAAAGCTAGAATAACATATTTTACATCTCAAGTGGGTATATTCTTGAATTTTATATTAAAAAAAGGTTTTTAGAATAGAATTCAAAGCAACATATTATTGAATATATATATCTATATATATATACCAAGATTTAATTTCAAATCAATATTTTCTAATCAATATAATCATGCTTATTTAATTATTTCATCATCATTAAATTTCATTAAAGATGGTAAGTAGTTTTGATTTTAAAATAATAATTCAAATATCCGTGAAAGAATTTTTTTATCATTTTTTTTCTTTAGTATTTTATCTAATATTTTTGGGTGTATATATTTTCCCATGAAGTGCACATGTTTCAAGAGATTCTTGTGCTCATCGTATATGGATTTTTGAGGATTGTTTGTCTTGAAAATCTTTCTATAGTCATATTTATCTGAATACTATTTAGAAAGGATATTGTGTCATATATCATATGGTTGATGGTAAGTAAAGTTTGTTACATTGAGATACAATATTTTTAATTGTTGATGTTGTTAAAATTTAGAAGTAGAGATAAAAATGAAAACCAATTGAAAACTTATGGGACACTGTTTTCAATAAAGATATCTTTCTAAAAATGTCTAAGACTAACAACTCACTTAACAAACTACCAAATTTAGTAACTCACTTAACAATGGGAGATATTAGATATCATTTTTGGGATTCAACTGCGTTAATTTAATCATTCATCTATGACCATTTTCGTGAGAGGTAGTCGTAATTGACTAATTTCTCATGATTTTTGAATAGTCCACTTAGCACTCATTGCATCAAGTGATGCTCACAGGGGTGAAGAAGTGGGATTGAAACTAGTGAAATGAATCACATAGCATCAATCATCACTTCCAGGGCTTGCACCCAGTAACCAGGACTTAGTCAGTTACGACTACCTCTCATGAAAATGATCATAGATGAATGACTAAATTAACGCAGTTGAATCCCAAAAATGATATCTAATATAATGCACTGCGAAAACTCCTCATACTTAAAATGGGAGATATTATTTTTTACCACCACCCCTTAATCTCAATTGCTACTTTTATTAGCATTTGCAATACCTTAGTTTTGTCTCTCAAACTCCAAAGGTAATCTTCCCATAGGTTTGGTGAAAATATATGCTAGTTGATCTCTATATCTTCAAATTTGAGGAAAGCACGTGAATAAAGTGACAACGAATATCAACATGCTTCATTTTCTTGTGAAACACAGGATTCTTTGATAATGAAATTGTTGAGTTGTTGTCACAAAAAAAGGGAGTTGGTTCCTTTTCTATAGGTGTATTAACTTTCAAAAGTCTTCTTAGCCATACTACTTAGCATGCTATTGTAGTAGTTGTATCATCAATACTGCTAGCAAAATCATTGTTTGAGTATCTTGTAAGTGTGTTGTCTCTAGAACTTTTGTACCAAAATCCATAATCAATTGTACTTACAATATACAACAAAATATTGTTTCCAACTTTCAAATGAGATTCCTTGGGAGGCTCCATAAATCTATATATGTGACCAATTCCATACATAACATCAGGACTAGTTGTAGTAAGGTACATGAGATTGCCTACAAGCCTCATTTATAAATACAAATCAATTATTTGTCCATCATCTAGCTTGTTCAATTTTTCTCCTATTGCAATCGGTGTCTCTGCTAGTTTTCATTTGTCCATCATGAATCTCTTTAAGATATTTGTAGCATAACAAAAAGGTGTTACTGGTAAAGGTTGATGTTGCAGATGAACAAAAACACCTTTTTAATGAACTGAGAACTAAGTCATGTTCACCTTTACCAGTAACACCTTTTTGTCATCAACCATATATCCCTCAAAAAGTGATATTGAACATCAATGTTCTTTGTCTTTTAATGATAAACATGGTTCTTTCCCAAGAAAATTACACTTTTGCGGTCACAGTCTATCCTTATATCTCGTTGTACCAACCCCATACTTGAACATAATCTCTGCAACCAAATTGATTCCTTTCATGCATGAGTGGTTGCCATGTATTCAACCTATGTAGTTGAAAGAGCCACTACAAACTACCTCTAACTCATCCAACCGATTTCTCCTTTGAATAGGTTAAACACATATCCACTTGTAGATCTTCTATGATCTAGATCTCCAGCCGAGTTTGCATCAACAAAGATGCGAATGTCTAAAACACTATCCAATCATGTTCTTCCTCCGTAACACAGAGCATAATCACAAGTGCCATGCAAATAACTGAAAACCCGCTTCACTGTTGTCCAATGCTCCTTCCCGAGTTTTGACATAAACCTCCTCAATAATCTCGTTGCATGAGCAATGTCTGGTCTAGTATAGACCATTGCATACATCAAGCTACCGACTGCACTTGCATATGGAACATGAGCCATGTCCTCTTCATCTTCTTGTGTCTTGGGAAACTGTTCAACAGATAATTTTACACCTATAGGAGTAAGTACCTTCACCGGTTTACTATCTTGCATATTAAACCTCTGCAATATTGTCTCGATATAATTCCTTTGGTTTAACTAGAGCTTCCTCTTTGCATGATCTCGTTTAATTTCCATGACCAAAAGATAGTTTACAGCACCAAGATCCTTCATTTCAAATTTGGAGGACAATTGGGTCTTCAAATCCTGGATAATTTCTTTGTCATTTCCAATTAGCAATATATTGTCCACATATAAGACCAAATAAATAACAAGGTCACCAATTAATTTAAAATACACACAATGATCTGCTTTGCCTTTGGTGAAGCCAAGTCCCCATATATATGTATCAAATTTCTGATACCACATCCTTGGTGACTGTTTTAACCCCTACAAAGACATTTTTAACCTGCATACCAACTCTTTCTTACCCTTCTCCTCAAAGCCTTCAGGTTTCTTGATGCATATCTCTTCTTCTAGATCCCCGTGAAGAAATGTTGTCTTCACATCCATCTGTTCTACCTTAAAATCAAAAGTAGGAACACCATATAAAATTAATCTAATAGAAGCTACCTTGTGTTAGCCACCTATAAAATTTGTCATATCAAATGGTGGCTAAATCATTTTTGAAGCCTTCAAGAAACAAGATTTATTGCAAAGAATGTTATCTCTTGAAGTCTCATGAAGATATATTATCCTCTGATTAATCTTCACTACTGTTTCCCTTTCAAAATTCTGAAAATTTGTTGTTTTCATGAAGAAAAGAATGCTGCAAAAACCCCAATTTCCCCTCATTTTACCCCTCCTTTCACTCAAAATTAACCTACATTTTATCCCCTTTTTTCCTCATAAATTTCCTCTATTTTCCATTATTTCCCATTTTCCCTTCATAAATCCCCTTTTATAAATGTTTAAAACTCATTTTTAAGCCTTACCGAAACCCCCAAATCCATTAAAAAACCTTGAAAAAATCATAAAAATGAACTTTTTTACATTAGAGGCCTAAGCCCCTTTGGGCTAAGTCCTAAACCACTTCCCCTCCATGCGACTTGGTGCTGGAACCAAGCGCAAAGGCCGAAAGCGCTTATTGCATCGGGGCATTTGCAATGAGCGCAAGTCTTTATGTTTTATAAAACCCTGATGCCGATTGGCTCCTTGTATATAAGTCCCAAGCCTTTACGTCCTTTATAAAATCAACAACCTCACAAATCGGGCGCTAAAAACATTGTACAAACCTTCCCCGATCCTATTTTTTCTTTGTATTTTATAAAAAACCCACTTTCCTATGTTTATGTTAAACCTGCTAGTTCATTGTTTTTAACATAAACCAACCGTTGATCTAAAGGTCGATTGACGATCCGTAAAGTCTCGCATCGGAGCTTTTGATCGGGCGCATTTGAAAAGCCCACTCCTTCGTCTCGATTCTGATTGGCCCTCTTATGCATATAACCCTCGATCCCTCTGCTTCTTTTCATGTATCTGAAGGCCCCGCAAACGGGCGCTAAGCCTCATAAATAAAGCCTCCCGGACACAAAAATCCTTTGTATTTCATAAAAACTTTGATTTTCTTATGTTTCAAAGGGTTCCACCCGTTCATCGGTTAAACCCATTCCCGACCGTTGATCATCAACCAATCAAACGGTTTGCACAATCTCGCATTGGAAAATTTCATTGGGCGCGTTTTATATTTTATTCACCCCTCCCGATTGGTGGTCTCCCGATGTAATATCAGTCGTTGATCTCTTCCCCGCTTTCCCAGATCTGATGATCCTTATCGCTCTATCCCAAAGCCCTTTCCCCTGCCATGTCTTACTCCCGATTCATTTCCCACCATCGATTTGATCCGCAAATCGATGATCTACATTCAATCGCATCTGCGCTCTTCTGTCTCTACCCCTGCCGATCGCAAAAGCTCCGATTACATCTAGGTCATCCCTACAATAAGATCCGACGGTCCAGATCTTTCCTCGCCACCTTGGTTAAATTTAATACACCTCGCTTTATAATGTTTTTCGGCCAAATCTTAGTTGTTGATCTCTATATATCAACGACCCATATTGACCCATTCTCCACTTTGTATTTCATTTCATTCAACCTCGAGATTTGATCTGGACCGTTCATTCCTTGATCAAACGGTCTAGATAAATCCCGGTAGGCCCAACTCCTTTGGGTCCTACAATATCCCAGATCAAATATCTGACGTTAATTCCCTGATCGGACGGTCCTGAATAAAACTACCCCACTTGCTTCCGCCCGCGCATCTTATCAATATCGCGCTTTCTCCACGACCGTCAGAGTTAAGACCCCTGATCTGACGGCTAGCGCGCGTTTTCGCGCAGATTTAAGCACGAAGGTTAATTCTCCAAGAGCTACGCGATATAAGTGGTTTTGAAAGGCCACGTGTCAGCCGGGAATGCATATCATGTTCGAAAAGTGAAAACCACCTATCCGCCCTTTCGCTACGCAAAACCCATGGTTTTCTCATCTGAAACCGCTTTCCCCTGTTTTCACCACTTTCCATCATGTTCGCTCCCCGCCATTGATCTCTGCAGATCAACGGCTCACATTCAATCTGAGTTTTACATTATCGAACTTTTCCATATTCCAAGGGACTGCGTAGATCAACATCAGCTGTTCATCTCATGGGCTAAACTAATCCGACGGCCCAGATCCTTTTCGGAAACCCCGAATTTCCTTTTAACATATTTCCTCCACCCAAAGGATTTTTCTCCTATTTCCTTTGTATTTCTTCTATTTCCTGTTAAAGTGGCCCTTTTTCATTATATTAACCCAAATCACTCCCGACTGTTGATCTCTACAGATCAACGACCTTGACTTATTTTCCCCACCTTCTGTTCAACTGCTTCCCTTTGAACCTCAACGCGCAATCCCCGTTGTTGGATGCTATCATCCAATGGCCATGCTCTAAACCTAAGCCTCCAAAGTAGTTTTACCCAGCCACGCAAGATTTTTATAACATTTTTGTGTATTTTGAAGGTTTTAATGGATTTCCAATTATTTTAAAGGAAAGTTGAAGGCCGGGGATGACGATCCCTCGACCCTTATTCATAAAAGAGTATCCATCTACAGGGTTCCATACCACGTTTCATCAGTGCATCATGAGCACTGATGCCATAAGAACCCTTGGCGCACCTGCACATCAAAAATACACAAAAAAGCTTAATTAAAATAAAGGGTATCAGTGTTGAAGAACAAATCAAACCAGAGATGAAGAATTGAAGATATTTTACCCAGTTTTGAGGGATTACGGCTAAGATTGACAAACAAAAGCCTAATCCACTAAATTAAACACAGTTGAAGAAAAAAAGATAGGTAATTAGGCCGAATTAAGCCTAACACACAAAATCAAATCAAATTAACAGTGTTTAAAGAAAATAAAAAATATCTTCCAGACCGAGAATGCCTCCACTGCCACATTAGAGGCTAATTGATTCCTCTAAGCTACCTAATGCCACCCGCATCCTCAAAGCATTCAACAGAGGCAGAGTTATTACCCGAAACAGAAGATATTTGCGTTATTACAGCTCGACAGTTATTTCAAGCCAAAGAGACTTATTGGAAAAATATCAATAGAGTTATTACAACATGACATAGAGCCTTAAAGTCAACAAAAGCTTCTCAGCAAGCTTAAAATTTAATTTAAACAATTAATACTGAGAAAATATCTGTAAACTTCTCCATTGAGCCCCTCAAAGGCTGAGAAGCATTAACTATATTAATTGAACCCATAGATCTTTTCTCTCTTCGACCTCCTCATTTTCCTATAAAATATTCTTGAGGAGCTCATTGTAAAGGGTTGGTTGCAGAACTTTGAAATATACTTGTGCTCGAAACTTCTACATGTAAATAGTGTTCATAGGCTCTTGAAGCTCTGTTTGTAATCAAATAAGTTAGGCTGAGAAGTGAAGCTGATTGCTGAACTGAAACATTGGACTTGAAGAATGTAACTGGATTGACATCAATATACAAGCTGTTTCTTGGGATCCTGGTCTTTATCACTGGTGAAGTGCTTCTTTCTGTGTGATTGTTTTCCTCTCATGTATGCCATTTTGTCCATTATTCTCTGATAAAGAACAAAAACATAGAGTTAGGATTTACTGTTTACAGTACCCTTCTCTGACTGATAAGCTTTATCTCAATGTTTTCCTCTGAATTGTTTATTTAAGAATGATTTAATACAGTTCAAGTAGTTAGGAATGCCGGCGTTCCCTCGTCCTACTGTTTACTTTAAACAATGTTCTTGAATGTTATTTTCGTTATTTTCTTAGTAAAGTTAGACTAAAAAAGTGATGGTGTGCCCTGTTTTCTAGCTTCTTTCTCCAAAGGCAGTTCTAAAAGTTTCCCTAAGTGTATGCTGAAAGCAGTCTAGATTTAAAAGTATCTTATCTGATCTTAGGTTGCACTTTGTTTTCATTAACTATTTTCATCCTTTCTGAAAGTAATTATGTGGATTACTGGATTGTTTGTCTATTGAGTTAGCTTTAATACGAACTTGCATAAAGAAATCTATGGTTAGCCCTGTCCTTTGGCCAGTTTTAAACAGCTACTTAAAAGGCTTTTCTTGTTTGGACAGACTGATAAATCCTAGTTGAATTTATTGTCTGTTTCCACTCCTTCAATACTTTTATTGTTTCCATTCCATCATTTAAGCTCAAAAATCTTGTGATATAGATGACTTGCCCCTTAGACCACTCTTGAAATTGTTTCACAATTAAACCCTTTTATGACTCCATAGCCCAATGGACTAAAAACCAGCGTTATAGCTATCTTATTAGCCAAAGCTTGTTCTGGTTGCTTGCAACTTCACACCTTTGAAAATTTTTCCATTTTAGGACTTTCCACTCAACTAAAAATCATGCTCAACCATCCAAAAACAACCAAAACCCTTGCTCTTAATAACTAGCCTAATATCATACTCAAAAGCCTTAAAGATAAATAAATCTTTGCAATTATTGGAGAGATCCATCTCCGGATTTAGGAGGGCTAGATCCTAGAATCCCAAAGCGGTTCAAGTGTTCTCTCTGCAGTTTTGGTCTTACCAATCTGCTGAAATTATAGGGAGCTAACATTTCTAGCAACTCCACTGGGGATTTCTAAGAAAACTTCATCCTACATACTCTTGGAACCTCAGGAAACCTCTTGATTTAATGACACTGGTTCTGTTATCTAGTTAACCCACCAGGCATAATTTTTCTGGTCAAACTTTCAGTGTTAAGTGAGTACAAGTGGCCCTCTTCAATCTCTACTAAGCAATTGGTAATCATGATAAAACTTGTTTGAATCAGTGACAAACTAAAGAAACCTTAGGATTCTCACAAGACCTTATCAAACCTTGAAGGATCAGCTAGCTTAGCCATAAGAGTAGACTGTATTTGTCTCATCACTGTAGCTAAGTGTTGAAACAGATTTAGGATACTTTTAGAACCCATAGGACTGAAAAATAACTTAGAAAACCCAAAAATATTTCAGATTGGTATTCAATAAACATGGTGGTGGACTGTAAAACCTTTGACCTCCAAAAGAGCTAAAAAATTCCACTTGGCGACTCCACAATCCTAAATAGACCTTAAGACTCCACTGGGAAGACCCATTACCATCTTAACATCATACAAACTCAGTTAGAGGACTTTAGGATTAAAATTTTCTTGTTTAAAAGATCAGTTAGCCACTTAAAGATTGTCGTATTTGGTTAAACTATTCTTGATAAGTAGGGTTTGAAAAAAACAGCATAGTGACTCCTAGAAAGATTCATACTAGAGCCTACCCTGACCCAAACCCACCTGAGACAGTTGATAACCCTGAAAGTATCCTTAGGAAGTCTCCTAAGATAAAATTTTCAACTGTTTTCAGATCACCCTTGAGAGCTAATTCTGTTCCTGAAAACCTTGCATCTCTACAACAATCACAAGTTGACTTAAGAAATCCATTTAGAACTAGGTCTCTTGATGATTTAGATCATCTAGATTCAGAGTCTTCACTTTCATCTCTAGAGACAAGTGAACATCCTGGTAGTAGAGAAACAATACCACCTGATTTACATTTCCTTTACAATTTAGGTGTCTCTCATCCAAGATCAGCTCAGCAATCTATTCCTGGTCCATCTACATCCGTTCTTCATACATCCACTGTCCAAACCACTACATTTCAGCCCACTTTCCCTCTTGTTAAACCACCTCTTGTAAAACCACCGCCACCACCTATCATGGTAGCATGGTATGCCCCGTTGGTCCTTCCTTTACCGTTAGTCAATCTTCCACAGGACTATCAGTCCAAAATACCATTGTATGATGCCAGTATTGCTACTATTAATTCACAACATGTGGATAAGATGAATGACTACTTTGATAGAAATGAAATTGATGATGAATCTGTCAAACTTAGACTATTTTCTTAGAGTTTAATGGAGAAGTAAGAAAATGGTTCAAAGGCTTAACCCCTCACAATATTAATGATCTCCAAGCCTTCCATCATACATTCTTAAACAAATGGGAAGTAAGGAAAAACCCTCTTCAAATACTTTCCGACTATAAGAATCTCCATAGAAACACTGGGGAAAGTGTACAAGCTTATTGCACTATGTTTAATAGCGTTTACGATGACCTTCCCCCAGACCTAAAACCTCCACAAGGCTCAGCTTTAAACAAGTTTCTTGAAGGATTTGATCTTGAGATGGCCTATCAGCTGAGAGAGAGAGATCCTTTAACCCTTGAAGATATGCAAAAATGAGCTCTTGCAGTGGAAGTTAACTTAATGGAGAAAAGAGCAAGAATGAAAATTGAGAAGAGAGTGTCCTTTAGAGAGAAATCCACACCTTCCACATCCAGCTCAAAGATGGAAAGAATGATGGAGGAGATGATGAAAAAGATGAGCATTCTTGAGAGAGCACAAGCCAGTCAAAACCAAACAACTCCTCAAAACAGAAATCAAAACCAGAATTAGAATTTTAGGAGAAATCAACCCCAAAATAGACCAAGGGAGGATGATTAACAGATCACTCCTCCTTTCCATCAAAACTATGTAAGCGAGGTTGAAGACACAATAGAATAACCAGAGGAAGATGACATAAATATGTTGGGAGTAGATAATGATGACTTTGAAGTCCATTACAATAGAAAACAAGGTTTGTATACACCCTATGATGACAAGAGGCCAGAGGATGAATATTACTATCAAGAAATGGAAAATGTCATCATAGAAACTACAAAGGAGTATGACCTTAGAAGTAAAAAGAATCTGGAGACCCCCAAAAATAAAACCTCTGACAAATCTTCACAAAACAACACTGTAAATAAACCCAAAATTGTAAAATAGAAGGACAAGACAGTGGCTGTAAATTCTGATAAAAACAAGGAAAAAGGCACTCAAAGTATTGAAAAACAGAGTGCAGATCTTAGCAGCACTAGCACCTCAGCTAGTGTTCTTGTTAAAACAAATTTTTCAAATGTAAATAGAGCAAATCAACAAACTGAGTTTGCTGATAGAGTGGTAGTTAATAAGGCTGAAACAAGCACTTCAAAGAATCAGATACCTTTTAGTTTGGAGCAGAAAATTTCCAGAATCAAGATATTTGTTCCTCTCACTGAACTAGCTGCCCAAAATGTATATAGATCCCAAATTTTGAAGGCTTTAAACATAGAAGAGAATAATGACACTGTCAATCTTAACGATGACCAACCAGAGCTCATATTCGGTCTTAAGATTGAAGGAAGATATCAAGAGGGACCAGTTCCTCCTTTTCATGTTAGTTTAAATATTCATGACAAGATTTTACATAATGCTATGCATGATTCAGAGGCCTCTCATAATTTAATGCCCAAAGCTGTAATGGAGAGCCTAGGCCTTGAAATCACCAGACCTTATAAAGACCTTTACTCCTTTGACTCAAGCAGAGTAAAATTTTTAGGTTTAATCAAAGACCTCTGTGTAAACTTAGCGCAAATCCCAGCCAAATGTTTAGTAATGGATATTGTTGGGGCTGATGTACCCCCAAAGTATGGTATGTTGTTATCTAGATCTTGGGGAGCTAAGTTACAAGGAACGATGCAGATGGACATGACATATGCGACCATCCCTGTTTTCAATCAGACTAGAAGACTTTACAGGGAGTCCAATATGCAATACATAGTTACTAGCCAAGAGAGACCTCAGAACTCTCCTCTTTATTCTGTAAATACAGGCCTAGATTCATTTATCCTTTTCAATGATGAAACATTCAGTGAACAAGTCACTTTAACTGAGTTAATGGCTGATAGAGAGGAGGAGGCAGACATAACAGAAGTGTCAAAACAGTTTGTTGAACCTGTAAACTACAACAAACAACACACAGGTCTTGAGCTACAAATCATGCATCCATTGCTGTTAAAACTTGACAGTCAAGAAAGCAGTCCTCGAATCAATGAAAAACCTGAGGAATTAAAACAAATTCAACAAAGGGCTGATATTCAAGAACAATCCGAAAGCACACTTGTTGAAGAGGATAGTAACCAAACCGATGAACCTGAAACTAGTCCTCTATGGAGTATGAACTTTGATGGGTCCTGCACTAGGAGAAATGCTGGTGCAGGGGTCTGGATACGTAACACTGAGAACAATCACATAATAGGCCACTCCTATAGATTGAACTTTCAGTGTTCAAATAACATAGCGGAATATGAATCCCTTCTTTTAGGCTTACATTTGTTAAAAAAATTAGGAGCCAAGAGAATTAAAGTTCATGGGGATTCAGAGTTAATCATTAGGCAAGTGAATGGGGAATACAACGCAAATCACCCTAGACTTAGAGCTTATCGAAACGATGTCATGGATCTATTGAAAACTTTTGAGGAATCCCAATTAATGTTTGTCCCAAGAAAAAGGAATATCATGGCCCACAATTTAGCTTTTGCCGCTAGAACATGCTTAACGCCATATGAAACCAAACAGTGCACAACTTAGATTAAATTCAGACTAGCGGTCCCTGATAATGAGAAGCATTGGTAAGTGTTTGACGGAGAAAAACAAATAGAAGACTTCATGCAGTTCAGAAATGAATTTGAACTACCCAGTTCAGATTTAGACTATGAAACAGACTGCCCTAGTGAAGAAAATTTCCTTGATGAAGAAGAAAAGTCTCCCGAGATAGCTGATGTAAATATGTTGTCTAGAAAACTAGAAAACACAACAGAAATGGTTGCAGAGTTAGAAACAGAAGACTTAGAAACTCTGCAGTCTAACAATCAGAGTTTGCTAAAAGGTCTGGCCCCTCTAGAAGAGTTGTTTGATTTCAATGATGTGGCCAAAAATCCAAAACTGGAGCCTGTAGAGACTGAAGTTGAAGAGTGTAATATAGGCAATGAGCTAAAACCAATGATGATCAAACTGTCTAAGACTTTACCAGCTCACATTAAATTGAAATACATAGAGTTGTTTAAATAATTTTCTGATGTTTTTGTGTGGATTTATGAGGGTCTGAAATCCTATGACACTGAAATAATTCAGCACAAAATACCTCTCAAGGAAAACCAAAAACCATTTAAACAAAAAATGCGCAGAATAAACCCTGTTCAGTTACCTTTGGTTGAGAAGGAGATCAAGAAAATGTATGAAGCTAGTATTATTGTCCCTATTAGATATTCTGAGTGGGTATCTAATCTGGTGTCAGTTAGGAAGAAAACATGAAAGATTAGGCTTTGTATAGACTTTAGAGACTTAAACAAAGCTTCATTGAAAGACAACTACCCTTTACCCAAGATGGACCATATTTTACAAAGAGTAGTTGTTCTAAAAGAATTTCTTTTCTTGATGGCTACTCAGGATACAATCATATTTTAGTTCATCCCGATGATCAATTAAAAACAACCTTTACTACACTTTGGGGCACTTTCACGTATGTGAAAATGCCCTTTGGTTTAATGAATGCTGGTGCTACTTTTCAGAGAGCCATGGACATAGCACTCTCGGAAGAATTGGGCTACTTCATCATTATTTACCTTGATGATGTCACTTTTTTTTCAAAGATAGATAAAGAGCACTTAGAACACTTGAGAAAAGTATTCGAGAAATGCAGAAAGTTTGGGATATATTTAAACCCAAAGAAAACACTGTTTGGGCTCCAAGAAGGTAAACTTCTTGGTCACATCATTTCAAAAGAGGGGATAAAGATAGACCCAAAAAGGATTGAGGCTATATTGCAAATCTCTCATCCTTGAAACATCAAGGAACTCCAATATTTCATTGGAAAGATTAATTTCTTGAGAAGGTTCATACCCAACTTGGCTGAACTCCTTAGAAACATTATAAACATGCTGAAGAAGGAGCAAGGGGTTAAATGGACCTTGGAAGCAAAGAAATCCTTTGAGCTGGTAAAACAAGCATTAACCAAAACACTAGTTCTAATAAGTCCTGATTTTTCAAAAGATTTTTATATTTTTTCATTTGCATCAAAACATACAATAATTGATGTCCTTTTCCAGAAAAACCCACAGGGACAAGAGCAGCCTATTGCATTCTTTAGCAAGGCATTGAGGGATGCTCCTTTGAAGTATAACATCATGGAAAAGCAAGCTTTTGCTCTAGTCAAAGCTTTAAAAGACTTTAGAGTTTACATTCTTCACTCACACATCATTGCCTTTGTCCCAAATTTAGTTGTGAAAGACATTCTAACACAGGACCCAGATGGTAAGAGAGGTAAGTGGATAGCTGTGATACTTGAATATGATTTAGAGATTAAGCCCATGAAACTCATCAAAGGCCAAGGTCTAGCAAGATTAATGGCTAAATCAAATTTTGAAGTTCTTGATATTAATATGATAAATGCTTTATATGACCAAGAAGAATTCTCAACCCACATTGTTGGAGACCATTTTATGAATTCCTCTTGGTATGCTAATATTCTATGTGTTTTATTTAATTTGAATACACCTCCTGGTTTATAAAAAATAAAGGCAAGGTTTTTAAAGTTAAAAGTTGTAAACTACTACATTATAGATAAATGTCTTTATTGGAAAAATGCAAGTGGGATATTGCTTAAATGTTTGCCTGAGAATGATGCAGAGAAGGTTAAGCACGAGTTCCATGAAGGAGAATGTGGAGGCCACCTCTACAGGAAGACAACAACCAACAAAATCCTTAGAGCTAGTTACTATTGGCCCACACTATTTCTAGATGTACACAAGATGATCATTGCTTGTCATAAATGCCAACTTTTTGAAGGCAAAAGAAATTTGCTACCCTTACCTCTGCATCCAATCACTATTGAAGCTCCTTTTCAACAGTGGGGACTTGACTTCATAGGAGAAATCCATCCACCATCATCTGCCCAACATAAATGGATTCTCACTGCAACAGACTACTTCACCAAATGGATAGAAGCCATCCCTTTTAGGCAAGCCAATGACTCTGTCATCATAAAATTCATTGAGACTCATATCCTCTCTAGATTTGGTTGTACTAGGAAGATAATCATTGATAATGTTGCAGCATTTGGATCCAAGAAGATGGTTGAATTCTGTCACAAATATTAGATTACATTGGGTCATTCTACTGCTTATTACACTCAAGGTAATGGACTAGCAGAATCCTCAAACAAGAGTTTGGTGAACATAATCAAGAAGTTGCTATAGGACAAAAAGAAATCTTGGCACACAAAGCTAGTGCATGCACTATGGGCTGACAGGTTAACACTTAAAAAATCCATTGGAATGTCACCCTACCAGCTTGTGTATGGCACAGATGCAATTTTTCCAACCAGCCTTGGTGTACCAGTTATGAAGTTGATTCAAGAGGTTCAGTCTGAAGACAATGACATGATCAGAAGGATTAATCAGACTATACATCTTCAACAAACCAGGGAGGAGGTTTACCACAAATCATTACAAAAGCAAGAGAACATCAAGAAGCTTTTTGATAGAAGAACAAAGGCCAACAATTTCAATGTTGGGGACAAAGTGCTAAATTGGGATTCAAGGAGATAAGACAAGGGAAAGCATGGGAAATTTGATAGCTTATGGCTTGGCCCTTATCTCATTCATTCTACTGCTAACAATGCCTATTTCTTGCACGAGTTGAATGGAGCTGAACTATTTGGTGGTCCTGTCAATGGCAGGATGCTCAAACATTACTTCTCTTGATCCTATCATGTTTGGAAGCCTTTTTATCTTTTTTCTCATTTTAAATATTTCATCCATCATTGCATTAAAATTTAGAAAAAACCAAAAATACAAAAACCAAAGAAAGAGAAAAAAGGGTAGATTGTAAAAACAAGAAAGGTACAACCCCATACCAAAAAAGAGAAACAAAATCTGAAAGTGTGCAAGCTCAAATTCCACTCCTTAAAAACACACTTCTAATTATTCATACAGCTTAATCATGACTAATTAGTTTTAAATTTACTACTGATAGGTTAGTGAATTCGATTTTCCAAATAGCTTAATCTTGGCTTATTATTTAGGTAGATTAGGATAGAAAATAACAGGTTCAAACAAGCTCAAAATCTGAACCTCAATTTTCAAGAGAAGACTGAATCAAATCTGTTTAAATCATGAGTCAAAAATACAAGTAAACTGATTCTAATAAGCCTAAAATATGAACCAGATAACAAGGAAAAAATAGCTCGAATAAACTCAAAAACAGAGCTAAAGAAAAGAGAAGGTCGTGCTTATAACTTTCAGTTCTTAAGCCTTCACCATTTTGATTTAATTTTCTACAAAAAAATATCTATGTGCAGCTTGTTTTTATGCCATAGATTAGCAACAAGTTAGACTGTTCAATCCTGACTTGTATGCTTTTAAATTTCTGTTTTAGAAGTTAGAGAATAAAAATCTGTTAGACTGTTTAATCCTAACAGATAGTAAATTAGGTAGATAAGCTTATGGACTCAACTATTTAATCTGAGTTCATGGAGAAATAAGAAGTAGAGATAGATTATTTTTTTGTTCTCAAAAGAATAAAAAGTTTGAAAAAGAGTTTTCCAATCCAAGTGCACTTTGAAAGAAGAAAAAATGTTAGATCAATAGGATTGGGTAGGTAGAAAGCATGTGTTGATGAAGTTCCATTGTTTTTTCATGGCTGCTAACATTTTCAAAACAGAAGAAGATCATCCAAGTGAAGAAAGTTGCAGCCCAATGGATGAGGCACTGATTAGCCCCCCAGAGAATGCAAGTCTGAAGTTCTTGATGCCTTCAAGAAGGCACCATCCCCATGTGGAGCCACTGTTAGCCACCTATAAAATTTATCATATCAAATGGTGGCTAAATCATTTTTGAAGCCTTCAAGAAACAAGTTTTATTGCAAAAAATGTTATCTCTTGAAGTCTCATGAAGATATATTATCCTCTGATTAATCTTCACTGCTGTTTCCCTTTCAAAATTCTAAAAATCTGTTGTTTTCATGAAGAAAAGACTGCTGCAAAAACCCCAATTTTCCCTCATTTTACCCCTCCTTTCACTCAAAATTAACCTCCATTTTATCCCCTTTTTCCCTCATAAATTTCCTCTATTTTCCATTATTTCCCATTTTGCCTTCATAAATCCCCTTTTATAAAGGTTTAAAACTCATTTTTAAGCCTTACTGAAACCCCCAAATCCATTAAAAAACCTTGAAAAAATCATAAAAATGAACTTTTTTGCATTAGAGGCTTAAGCCCCTTTGGGCTAAGTCCTAAACCACTTCCCCTCCATGCGACTTAGTGCTGGAACCAAGCGCAAAGGCCGAAAGCGCTTATCGCATCAGGGCATTTGCAATGAGCGCAAGTCTTTATGTTTTATAAAATCCTGATGCCGATTGGCTCCTTGTATATAAGTCCCGAGACTTTATGTCCTTTATAAAATCAACATCCCCGCAAATCGAGCGCTAAAAACATTGTACAAACCTTCCCCGATCCTATTTTTTCTTTGTATTTTATAAAAAACCCACTTTGTTACACCATTTTTTTGGTCATCTAACCTATTATCATTAGATGAACCCAAGTACACCATGTAAGACCAATTTTACCCTAAGTAAAATTGCTTTCACCATGTGAAATAACATTTGTCTATATTTCCTGGTCATATTTAACCCAAAACAAGGAAATCAATTAAATAAATCATTATTTATTTGATTATTTCCTAAGAATAAGTTATTTAAATCACTATTTAAATACTATTCCTAGTTAAATTTGACTAAATCATTTCTTAATAATTAAATAAACCATTATTTATTTAATTATATTCCCATCATTTCCCTAAAATAATAAATAAATCATTTATTTATTTGTTATTTATAAATAAAGGAATTGACCCAAGTCAAAAATCCTTTTCCCTCCAACAAATATAATAAAATATTCGTAAAAGGTGATTCTAGAATTCGATTGATAATATTTTATTCATGCATCGAGTTCTAGAACGCCCCAATATTTTGTTATAAATAGAAGGGTTTTCCCCATTCATTAGTGACCTCCATTGCATTAGATCACTCTGGATCTACTCTTGGTCACCATTTTCCAATTTTATTTTGTGAGCTCCCATTGAGTTCTATGTTTGTCTGGTTTTTCTACACCAATAAGAGAGAGGAATTTTAGATCTGAAACATTGAGGACTTTCAAGAACCCATCCCATTAAGGAGAACCGGAAAACACCTTTCTTGTTTTCCTCTCAGGTGCCCCCTTTTTAATATAATACAAAAAATTCTTTCAAACACATTGTTCTTGTCTTGTCCGTTGGGCGGCATGGAGTCATATTTTACTTTATCTGCTTAATGTCTTTTATGCTTAGATCTGGATTTGTGTAGCATTATTTGGATCATCTAATTGCAGAATTAAAGATGTTTGGCAGCCATACTTGATGTTAGGGCTATTTGTTATGCGTAGCTAAAGTGATATTTTACGACGAAAGATTCATACTAACAACTGGCGACTCCACATGGGTTTTCTTTTGCGACTGTTGTCGTTTCATATATTCCTGCATATCCAGCTATTTCAGACCCTAGGTTTTCTTTTCAGTTTTCTATTTTCCCTATTTTTATGGTGCCTTTCACCTCTAAAACCCTCAAACATTAAAATTTTTAACTTTCATGTGTTTCTAGCCCTATTGCGCGGGTGACAGACATCAGCCGTAGCTAAGACGACATTTTTTTTCTAAAATCTGCAGTCGAGAGTGCCAGAAGTGTAGGTTGCACTTTTTGGCCCAAAAATTGCGTCCTGGAGCTTCAGGTCATAGAAAACAACCCAAAAACTGCGACCTGAGCGAAAAACAGGTCAAAAACTGCGACCTGGACTTTTTTGTGCAATTTTTCTGAAATTTTTCTGGCTTTTGTCTGAACCTATGTTAGGGTTGTCTGACCTCCGTCTTCGCTTGTTTAGACCTATTCTTGCTCTTTTTTACTCAACTAAGTGGGAATCTAGCCCCCTAGGACTTCAGTACCCTCCCCTATTTGTGGAAGAGTTTTAGCTACTGTAAGTGTCTAAATTTTCAGAGTTTCAGCCATATCTGATACCTCATTTTCAGATCCCTACAGATCAGCTCTTTTCCCTTTCACAACACCTCATATAGTTTTGTTTGGGTTTATCTCTAGGGTCACCCCTTTGACCCTCCTACCTTTAGTTGATCCCCTCTTGTGTAACAGCAACCTTGCCTCTGCCTATTTGCTGTTTTCTGCACCTCTTTTCAGCAGATTTCTCCTTTAGATCCCTGTCCCTCCCGACCTTAGATCTATTGGCCTCTTTTAGCATGCTTTGATTAGATTTTTTCCCTCTTATAGACTAGTTTTGAGAGACCCACCTTCTTGGGTTAGATTGATGCATTATTAGCTGTTAATTTTCCATTCTTTCAGTCTTATTTATTGCAGATTTATTTTCAGTTACGCAACGCTCTTTTTCTTTTACTCTCATAACGTCTGGGTTTAAACAATTAAAATTAACACACGCCGCACACTGACCCTAAGCGAAGAAGAGCCTGGTTAACACTGCCTGGCAAAGATTTTAAAATCACTTGACACTGCACCTCTCTACCCTTGTTTCGACATTGACCTCACTTGATTTTGCACCTCCCTGCCCTTGTCGGTTTTTCTTCTTCCTGTCATCATTGCACCCCCAAGGCGTTTGTCCCGGAGACTTCTTGGCCTTCACCCTCAGTTTCTGGTTGGTCGACTTCCTCCTTCCCATCGTCATCAAGTAAGTCCTCTCCCGAGTCTGCACTCCAACTCTTCTTCTGGTTGTTCGGGCTCTCCCCCTCCTTCTGGTTCTCCTCATGTTACCTTCACCATGTCTAGTTTCGGACCTAACGCTAGCGGCCACCCCGGCCCTAATGCTGGGACTGTTACTAGTGGAACCGCCACAGGAACTACCTCAACTGCTCCCTTACTCCCCTTCATGTCAGGCCTCAGTCTCCCCGATTTCAATCAATTAATCAATGATCATATCCGCCACGATGTTGGTTGGCCTGCTATGCCAACCAAGCTCCCCTCCGACATTCCCAAGTTCGAAGACCTTTCTGGAGAGGATCCCTCCAACCATATCCGATCTTTCCACATGTGGTGTTCATCCCATTTCATTACTGATGATTCCATCCGTCTTAGATTGTTCCAACGCACGCTTACCAACGAAGCTTCTAAATGGTATGTTGATTAGCCCACTTCCTCTCATACCACCTTTTCGACTCTTGCCCGAGCTTTTTTATCTTACTTCCAGCTTCCACTTTGTTATGACATTGGTATCGAACTTTTGACTTCTTTATGTCAATCATCTGCGACCCGCCTATCCGATCATGTCCAGGAATGGCGGCAAAGAAAGAGCCTATGTCAATCTCCTACCTTCGAAGACCATGTCTATATGGACTGGTTCCTTAGATCTCTCTTGCCACCTATCAGGAAATATTTCGCATTGCATTTTCCTCAAACCGAAGAACTTGCCCTCCAAATGGCGTTAAAATATGACCTGATCTACGCTTAGACGGGTTATGTTTATACTATTCTACTTGACCTCCCCAGACCCGGTAATGCCCATGCACCGGGGGCACCTCATGCCACCGACAGTATCGTTCAAGTTATCTCTCATCCATCCTCTCAACCTCCCATGAGCTATGGTTTCCCTAGGGGAGGGGGCACCACTTCCTGCACTTCTCCCCCTCTCGGTAGCCTGCATCCAGGATCCGACATGCCTCCTCTTTCTGCCCAACCCCCTGTTACCCAACCTCATTATCATCCATATCCACAGCCCAGTGCTCCAACTCCTCCAACATTAGCACCCCCGCAATAGCAACCACCACCCCCTCAGGGACAGGTGTACGCACAGCAGAGCACGACCAATCCTTTCCCGCAGCAACGCTTCGTGGCTACCCAACCACCTCACGGACCGGTATCAACTCAACCTCCTCCATCTAGTACCTCTGATTACCAGATCCTCATGATGAACTCTGACCAACCTATAACCGTCGACCTTAACCTTCACACTCAGTCCCGTCTGCACACCCAGCCTCCTGCTCCATCTGTCCCCGAGTCACCTTCTTCAGGTTCTACAAAGCCTCTTTCGACAACTAATGGTCTCTTGCATATCCATCCGCCCAACATCGAGGTTCAAACCAAGATTCCTAAGGGACCATTACACCGAAATGCTACTTCTGACCGAGCTGCCCATTCGTTTAGCATAGTAGATGAGTTGGCCCAATCTCCTATTGCCATTTCAACGCTGGAACTCCTCCAGTCGTGCCCCTCCCAAAGAAAAGCTCTACTATCTGCCCAGGGCACTGTAGATCCAGCAGATGACCAATTGATTGTTTTTGATGCCCATCAGTCAGAGTCTCCTCCTCTTCCTGCTTCCGTGGCCTTCCAAATCTCAGTCAAAATCTGGAATGTTAACATTTCCCGGTGCATCATTGACGAGGGGGCATCCACCTGTGTAATTTTCGCTTCGGTTTGGAAACAACTCGGATCTCCTGAGCTGGCCCCTTCCACAATCACCCTTCGTGCGTGGGATGGCCATGCCTCCCAGCCCATTGGACTCTTCCGTAACTGTCCTATCACCCTTGCGGGCAAGACTTTTTGTGTCGATGTTGAAGTTATCGATGCCCCTCTTGAATATAACATTATTTTAGGGCGTAGTTACACCTATGCCATATCTACCATCCCATCCACAGTCCACCGCAAGATGTTTTTCCCGCATAATGGAAAGATTGTCACCATCGACCAGTTGATGTATCATGAACCAAAATCTCAGACTTCCCTTGAGTCCACCATCTCTGCTGTCACCAATAAGCAAACCGTTGATTCTTTGACCAGTGTTTCCCCCGGTGTCTACAAATACTCCTCCTTGCTTGGAACCTTCCTTGGTCTTCCTCCTCCTCTTGTCTTTGATCCCAGCTTAATGAATGTTTGCATGATGCAATTGTCTCTGGCTGACCTTAAACAACTCGCTTCGGCTAGTCAGCCACCTCAACCTCGCCTGCAGCAACCCGCTCCTAGCCCTTCGCCTCAGCTGCCCGAACCTCTTCCGCATGGACCTTCCGATCTAGCTAGTACTCATCAGCCTCTTTACCCTCCTAGCCTTAGCCATTTAGGAGCAGTCCCACCTGGCCATTACCCCTTTGGTCAGATACCGTTCCTAGCTCCCCCATCAAGAGTGTACACAATACCTATCATGGCCACCCTCTCTCTTCCTAACCTAACACTTGGGACTCCTGTCTGGTACCTTGATCCTCTAGCCGCAACCCTGCCTGGTCAACCCAAACCTTCTCTTGCTTTGACCCCAGTTCAACCAGTCCCCATCACTTCCCCCGCTGCAACAGTGCCTCAGTCAACTCAACAGGAACCACCTCCTGTTGCGACCGCTTCGGGTAAGAAGGGCAAAGCTCGCAAGGGGGCATCAAAGGACAAGGCTGCCCTGACAAACCCTGCCCCTCCTCGGCCTTCAAAGCATACCATCCAGTGTTCTTTGTGTGATTTTACGCCACCCATACCTGTCCTGAATTGCCTCATCTCAAGCCCATGGTTAATGTCGCGTTCCCCAAGTCCATGGTCCCAGAAACCTCTGTTCCTCCCGAGACCACGGCCAAGAACCCCAAGACTATTCACACCAACCTCCCTTGTGCTTTGTGTGATCTCCATGGCCATTACACCCACCTCTGTCCCCGCCTCGAGGACTTCTGCACCTCTCTAGCTGCAGTCTGCCAATTCGAGGCCAAGCGCACCGAGTCCACCTCTCCCCTATTTGCACATTTTGCTTCGATAGAACTAGAGGACACAAATACTCCCATTGACATTCCCCCTCCTAATGTCGAGATGACGAAGCCTTCATCCACCATTTTCTACCTATCATCATCCATGAGACCCTCGGGGAACATTCCCTCTGAATCCTCCCCTGTTGTTTCGCTTGACCTTCCTTCAGCGATCACCCTGGACTCACAATCGGTAGATCCTTTATCTTCTCACTCTTCTGTCACCCCTTGCAACAATGTGCATGTGAACCTCTCTTCTCATGATGATGAGTCAGGTAGCTTTGCTGCGTCCGGTGGTCTTTCTTCCACCAATCACCCCATCTTCTATCACGATGACGAAATTATGGAAGGAATCATCTCCCCTGACTTTCTCTATTCCCCCTTACATCAAAACCAAGCATTCGAACCACATACACCTTGTGGCCATTACATTGCAACCCAATGTTTGGGTAAGGGGGCACCCATATTTGAGAGACCAGGAGAAGTAATTCTCCACAACTCTCCTAGTGTATCTGGTCATGTCGACTCTAGTACCATTATTCTTCCACATTTAGAAGAACCTCTAGAATCCCATACCACTTCAGATCACTCTCGGGATGATACCCCTTATCGTTCCTTCATTTTACATCAATAGTCCAGCCTCTTAGACATTGTTGTTGACCAACCTATAGGTTTTCTAGGAGAGCATCAGTTCATTATCTCCAAATCCTCTCTTTGGGATAGTGACACCAAGTATGCCAACCCAAAAACTTAAATTCCATTTGATTCATATATGCAGTACTAGCAAGAGATTGGTAATCCTCCATTCCCTTTCTCAAACTGCATAACCATAACGAACACAAATAGGCACACCATATCATTAAAATGTGTTTAGATTCCCCTTTTTTCCTAAATACATTTTTTCATGACCACAACATGCTTGGGGGAACCTATGCCCCTCAACCATACAAATCCCAGATCTCAGCCAAAATCAGCACTGAAACCCCCTTTCTCTGACAGATCACACTTTTCAGGACATTTCCTGGGACAGGTCGCAACTTTCTGCCCAGTACCTACTACCTAGGTCGCAAAACCGACCCCAAAAAATGTGACCTGGCCTGTTCATGAGCTCTGGGTACCTGTTACTTTTTAGTTACTTGATACTTCACCAAGACACATTTTACCCAAGAAGGGTCTCTTCACCTCTCCTCAAAATCAGATTTCCTCACTTACAACACTTGTACTTGAGGCACCATTTTACCTCCATACTTATCCTTGTTCGTGTTGATTTTCGTCATGAGTTACCATCTTGTACTCATGTTTTCATAGTCCCCCATTGGACCTTTACTGTGTGGCAGCACCACCGAGTCGCCCTTGTTTAGAGCATCCGAGTTGAGTCCTCATCCGTCATGGAGTCTATCCCGAGTCCCTTTGTATCCTGCTGTAGCCCTCCATCCTTCATCGTTTGGTCCCTCTCTCGTGTTGCACATTATGGCCTTTAGTACCATTGTCACCTATCCTCCTTGATATTGTGTCAGCTGCTGCCAAGCCATTCATGCCCCTTATGCTCTAACAAGGGAAGTCATCCATCTGCTACTTAGTATCCCTCATTTCATTATCATCATTAGTGTCCATCTGTTCGTCGCTCTACTATTTTCTCCCGTGCCTTAGTTGGGGTTCCCTTATTACCTCACCTATGGCGGACCTACTTCTGTCGACATCAGCTCATTTACTCCAGAAGCCCGGTCTAGGGGGCAGTGTACCTTGGTTCGAGCTCTTTTCAGCATGATCGTGATCTATAAACTTGATGGTCCAGTGATGCAGCAACAACTATTGGTGATTCCCGGGCGTGTGTGAGATGTCTCAACCCTCATGAGGGGGTGGCCCTGCAGGTAGCCCCCCACATGCCCGGATGACTTCCTCATTTCAGCCCTTGATGCAGCTCCTCTCATTTGATGATATCAGCCTCAGCCGCTTGCAGCGCCTCTTCAATTTGCATGTATCAGTCAGATTTTGCGAGCCCTTCCCCGTGTGTCGGGGGCATTTTGGTGTATTTGTATCTCATGTACTAAAATATTATTGTATAAGTCCTGACGGTTATTCCAGGCATCGCATGTATGTGGGATTCATCATTTTATTTATCTGGCTCATGTTCAGGCCAGCATATGCTTCATTATTGCGTTCCTTGGTTTTCCGGGTGCCTTATTCTTTGTACTATTGTCTCGGCGGGCATAGGTATGCCTCCCTCGCCGCCTTTAACATAGGTACCACTTCATCAACTAGAGACTTGTTGCACCTGTAAGTCTCATCTCCCTAGGGTCTAGTCCTTTAGCACATTAGAGTACCTTACATTTCTCTCTCTCACTCCCCTCTTGATGTCTAGTGATTGAGTTCTTACAACGTACTTCGGTCATATGCTTTGCTCCTAACACTCATACGTTGGGGGGCAATCTGTTACACCATTTTTTTGGTCATCTAACCTATTATCATTAGATGAACCCAAGTACACCATGTAAGACCAATTTGACCCTAAGTAAAATTTCTTTCACCATGTGAAATAACATTTGTCTATATTTCCTGGTCATATTTAACCCAAAACAAGGAAATTAATTAAATAAATCATTATTTGTTTGATTATTTCCTAGGAATAAGTTATTTAAATCATTATTTGAATAATATTCCTAGTTAAATTTGACTAAATCATTTTTAAATAATTAAATAAACCATTATTTATTTAATTATATTCCCATCATTTCCCTAAAATAATAAATAAATCATTTATTTATTTGTTATTTATAAATAAAGGAATTGACCCAAGTCAAAAATCCTTTTCCCTCCAACAAATATAATAAAATATTCGTAAAAGGTGATTCTAGAATTCGATTGATAATATTTTATTCATGCATCGAGTTCTAGAATGCCCCAATATTTTGTTATAAATAGAAGGGTTTTCCCCATTCATTAGTGACCTCCATTACATTAGATCACTCTGGATCTACTCTTGGTCACCATTTTCCATTTTTATTTTGTGAGCTCCCATTGAGTTATATGTTTGTCTGGCTTTTCTACACCAATAAGAGAGAGGAATTTTAGATCTAAAGCACTGAGGAATTTTAAGAACCCATCCCATTGAGGAGAACCAGAAAACACCTTTCTTGTTTTCTTCTCAGGTGCCCCCTTTTTAATATAATACAATTTTTTTTTTCAAACACATTGTTCTTGTCTTGTCCGTTGGATGCATGGAGCCATATTTTACTTTATTTGCTTAATGTCTTTTATGCTTGGATCTGGATTTGTGCAACATTATTTGGATCATCTAATTGCAGAATTAAAGATGTTTGGCAGCCATACTTGATGTTAGGGCTATTTGTTATACGTAGCTAAAGTGATCTTTTACGATGAAAGATTCATAATAACACACTTTCCTATGTTTATGTTAAACCTCCCAGTTCATTGTTTTTAACATAAACCAATCGTTGATCTAAAGGCCGATCGACGATTCGTAAAGTCTCACATCAGAGTTTTTGATCGGGCGCATTTGAAAAGCCCACTCCTTCATCCCGATTCTGATTGGCCCTCTTATGAATATAACCCTCGATCCCTCTGCTTCTTTTCATGTATCTGAAGGCCTCACAAATGGGTGCTAAGCCTCATAAATAAAGCCTCCCCGACACAAAAATCTTTTGTATTTCATAAAAACTTTGATTTTTTTATGTTTCAAAGGGTTCCTCCCGTTCATTGGTTAAACCCATTCCCGACCGTTGATCATCAACCAATCAAATGGTCTGCGCAATCTCGCGTCAGAAAATTTCATTGGGTGCATTTTATATTTTATTCACCCCTCCCGACTAGCGGTCTCCCGATGTAATATCAGCCGTTGATCTCTTCCCCACTTTCCCAGATCCGACGTCCCTTATCGCTCCATCCCAAAGCCCTTTCCCCCGCCATGAATTCCTCCTGATTCATTTCCCACCGTTGATTTGATCCGCAGATTGACGGTCTACATTCAATTGCATCTGCGGTCTTCTGTCTTTGCCCCCGCCGATCGCAAAAGCTTTGATTACATCTGGGCCATCCCCACAATAATATCCGATGGTCCAAATCTTTCCTCGCCACCTTGGTTAAATTTCATACACCCTGCTTTATAATGTTTTTCGGCCAAATCTCAGCTGTTGATCTCTGCAGATCAACGGCCCATACTGACCCATTCTCTGCTTTGTATTTCATTTGATTCAACCTCGAGATTTGATTTGGACTGTTCATTCCTTGATCCAACGGTCTAGATGCATCCCGGTAGGCCCAACTCCTTTCGGTCCTTCCATATCCTAGATCAGATCTCCGTTGTTGATTCCCTGATCGGACGGTCCTGAATAAAACCGCCCCACCTGCTTCCGCCCACGCATCTTATCAATATCGTGCTCTCTCCACGACCGTCAGATCTAAGACCCCTGATCTGACGGCCAATGCGCGTTTTCGCGCAGATTTAAGCACAGAGGTTAATTCTCCAAGATCTACATGATATAAGTGGTTTTGAAAGGCCATGTGTCGGCCGGGAACGCATATCACGTTCGAAAATTTAAAACCACCTATTCGCCCTTTCACTACGCGAAACCCGTGGTTTTCTCATCCGATACCGCTTTCCCCTATTTTCACCGCTTTCCATTGCATTCACTCCCCGCCGTTGATCTCTGCAGATCAACGGCTCACATTCAATCTGAGCAATACATTATCGCCCTCCACCATATTCCAAGGGACTGCGTAGATCAACATCAACCATTGATCTCATGGGCTAAAATAATCCGACGGCCCAAATCCTTTTCGGAAACCCCAAATTTCGTTTTAACATATTTCTTCCGCCCAAAGGATTTTTCACATATTTCCTTTGTATTTCTTCTATTTCACGTTAAAGTGGCCCTTTTTCATTATATTAACCCGGATCACTCCTGACCGTTGATCTCTGTAGATCAACAGCCTTGACTTACTTTCCCCACCGTCTGTTCGACCGCTTCCCTTTGAACCTCAACGCGCAGTCCCTGCCGTTGGTTGCTGTCATCCAATGGCCACGATCTCAACCTAAGTCTCCAAAGAAGTTTTACCTAGCCACGTAGGATTTTTATAACATTTTTTTGTATTTTACAGGTTTTAATGGATTTCCAATTATTTTAAAGGAAAGTTGAAGGCCAAGGATGACGATCCCTCGACCTTTATTCATAAAAGAGTATCCATCTACAGGGTTCCATACCACGTTTCATCAGTGCATCATGAGCATTGATGCCATAAGAACCCTCGGCGCACCTGCACATCAACAAGACACAACGAAGCTTAATTAAAATAAAGAGTATTAGTGTTGAAGAACAAATCAAACCAGAGATGGAGAATTGAAGATCTTTTACCCAGTTTTGAGGGATTACGGCTAAGATTGACAATCAAAAGCATAATCCACTAAATTAAACATAGTTGAAGAACATAAGACATGAAATTAGGCTGAATTAAGCCTAACACATAGAATCAAATCAAATTAACAGTGTTTAAAGAAAATCAAAAATATCTTCCAGACCGAGAATGCCTCCACTGCCACATCATAGGCTAATTGATTCCTCTCAGCTACCTAATGCCTCTTGCAGCCTCAAATCATTCAACAGAGGAAGAGTTATTACCCGAAACAGAGGATATTTTCCTTAATACAGCTCGACAGTTATTTCAAGCCAAAGAGACTTATTGTAAAAATATCAGCAGAGTTATTACAACATGACACAAAGCCTTAAAGTCAACAAAAGCTTCTCAGCAAGCTTAAAATTTAATGTAAACAATTAATACAGAGAAAATATCTGTAAACTTCTCCATTGAGCCCCTCAAAGGCCGAGAAGCATTAACTATATTAATTGAACCCATAGATCTTTTCTCTCTTCGACCTCCTCATTTTCCTATAAAATCTTCTTGAGGAGCTCATTGTAAAGGGTTGGTTGCAGAACTTTGAAATATACTTATGCTCGAAGCTTCTACATGTAAATAGTGTTCAAAGGCTCTTGAAGCTCTGTTTCTAATCAAATAATTTAGGCTGAGAAGTGAAGCTGATTGCTGAACTGAAACATTGGACTTGAAGAATGTAACTGGATTGACATCAATATACAAGCTGTTTCTTGGGATCCTGGTCTTTATCACTGGTGAAGTGCTTCATTCTGTGTTATTTTTTTCCTCTCATGTATGCCATTTTGTCCATTATTCTCTAATAAAGAACAACAAGCATAGAGTTAGGATTTACTTTTTACAGTACCCGTCTCTGATTGATAAGCTTTATCTCAATGTTTTCCTCCGAATTGTTTATTTAAGAATGATTTAATACAGTTCAAGCAGTTAGGAATGCTGGCGTTCCCTCGTCCTACTATTTACTTTAAACATTGTTCTTGAGTGTTATTTTCGTTATTTTCTTAGTAAAGTTAGACTAGAAAAGTGATGGTGTGCCCTGTTTTCTAGCTTCTTTCTCCAAAGGTAGTTCTGAAAGTTTCCCTAAGTGTATGTTGAAAGCAGTCTAGATTTAAAAGTATCTTATCTGATCTTAGGCTGCACTTTGTTTTCCTTAAATGTTTTCATCCTTTCTGAAAGTAATTATGTGGATTACTGGATTTTTTGTCTATTGAGTTAGCTTTAATACGAACTTTCCCAAAGAAGTCTATGGTTAGCCCTGTCCTTTGGCCAGTTTTAAACAGTTACTTAAAAGGCTTTTCTTGTTTGGAAAGACTGATAAATCCTAGTTGAAATTATTGTCTGTTTCCACCCCTTCAACACTTTTATTATTTCCATTCCATCATTTAATCTCAAAAATCTTGTGATATAGATGACTTGCCCCTTGGACCACTCTTGAAATTGTTGCACAATTAAACCCTTTTATGACTCCATAGCCCAATGGACTAAAAACCAACGTTATATCTATCTTATTAGCCAAAGCTTTTTTGGTTGCTTGCAACTTCACACCTTTGAAAAATTTTCCATTTTAGGACATTCCACTCAACTAAAAATCATGCTCAACCATCCAAAAACAACCAAAACCCTTGCTCTTAATAACTAGCCTAATATCATACTCAAAAGCCTTAAAGATAAATCAATCTTTGCACTTATTGGAGAGATCCCTCTCCAGATTCAGGAGGGCTAGATCCTAGAATGCCAAAGCGGTTCAAGTGTTCTCTCTGCAGTTTTGGTCTTACCAATCTGCTGAAATTACAGGAAGCTAACACCTTGGAAACAAGAGAAAAAATATCACCAAAATCAATTCTTGACACCTGGGAATAACCTTTTGCTACCAAACGAGCTTTGTATTTCTCCACCTTGCCTTCTACATTCATCTTCTTCTTGAACACCCATTTTCTTCCAATGCGATTCCTTCCAGCTGGAAACTCCACCAGATCGCAAGCCTCATTTTTTTCGAAAGATGCCATTTCATCAACCATGGTCTCTTTCTAGAGTTTTCCATCCTCTGAATCTATTTCCACCCTAACAGTTCTGGGATCAACATGAGTAATAGATAAATCAAAATTTGAACAAAAAGCAGATGGACTATACCTTTTTGGTTGCCTTCTTTCTTGAACTGATCTTCTCAAAGCTGGAGTTTTTGGTTCTTCCTCTTCTTATTCTTGTTATGCTATAGAGTTTTATTCTTCCTCCTTTAGCTCAAACTCTATCTTCTTATGTTCCTTTGGTAGGATTTCATGTTTAATAACATCTTTCAACTCTCTAAACACCACATATCGGTTGTAAACAACCTTGTTTCTGGGTTCCAAAGACTATAACCTTTTAAACCATCCCTATACCCAATAAATATGCATCTTTCAGATTTACTATCCAACTTGGTTATTTTCTCCTTTGGAACATGTACATATGCATCAAATCCAAATACCCTCAGGTGTGAAAGAGATGGTTTCTTACTAGTCCATACCTTATGTGGAGTCTAATCCTCTAACGTTGATGAAGGTGATCTATTAACTAGGTAACATGCAGTCTCCACTACCTCTACCCAGAATTATTGCCCTAACCTGACACCACTGAGCATGTGTCTTTTCTTTTCCATCAATATCTCGTTCATTCTTTCTGCAACTTCATTTTTTTGAGGCGTGTATGGAGTAGTCTTCTGTCGTGCTATACCATACTTCTTATAGAACTCTTCAAATTCCTTCTTGCATAACTCTGCACCATTATCTATCCTCAACACCTTTATCTTCTTCACTGTGTGGTTTTCCACGAAAGCCTTAAATTCTTTAAACCTATCAAAGACTTCAGATTTCTTCCTGAGGAAATATATCCATGTATCGCTTGAGAAGTCATCTATAAATGATACCTACTACAAAAACTTTCCCAGTGATGTAACCGACACAGGTCCAAACACATCACTGTGCATAAGCTACAATATCCATTTCTCCCTCTTAGCACAAGAAGGGAAACTCACTCGATTTTGTTTCCCATATACAAAATGTTCACAAAAATTGAAATCTAGAGAGAAATTAGACATACCTTCTACCATACCATTACCATTCAATATTTGAAGGAACTTCTTTCCAATATGTACAATCCTTTGATGCCATAACATGGTTGTTTCTATAGAGACCACAAGGTTTTTTGCTCCACTTTCAAAAACCACAGAATTGTTGCACCCATCAATAACAGTGCTACCCAGAAGCTTGTAAAGAGTTTCAATATGAAATCCCCGCATCAATACCAGTGCACCCTAAAACATATTACATGTATCCTTATCGAACATTGTTTTTACACTTGCACCATCCATCTTGCTTCTAGAAATCATATTTCTAGCCAATGCAGGAATATGAAAAACTCCAGGAAGTTTTCTAATCCTTCCACCTTGCAACTTCCACTTGAATTTTCTACGTCTAACAATTATGGCCATCTTGACATCCCCTAGGAAGATATTACCACCATCATATTTCTCATACTCGTAGAACCACTCCCTGTGGAGAGTGAAGTGATAGGATGCACCTGACTCAATCAACCATGCCTCATTATTTTCATGTATAGTTGAAGAAGAAGCCAAACATGCATGATTTGTATGAGTTTCATGTATATGTGGTATCAATACAAAAATATGCATCTTATTCCATAATTAGAAGGATTTCAGCCTCATGAATGTGCAATAACCCAGAAAAATTTATTTGATCCTTGCAAATTCTGGAATGAGTGTGTACTTGTTGTTGTGTGTAAATTAGTGAGGTTTTTGGATTATTCTTTTGGACCTTTGAAGTTCTATGGTATAAAATATATGAAAAATAAGTTTGACCATATTGTATCTCTCTTCTAGAAAAACTCGCCAAATTTTGTACAGCTCTTGAATTTAACTACATCAAATGCCAATAGAGTGGATATTATGCATATAATTCAAATATTTTAAACTTCTCAAAATATCAAACAAAATAATGGAAAATTCGTCATGTTCCAGACTGGGGTCATTTGATTCGATAAGACTTAGATTCATTTTTCAAACTTCAAGTAAATGATACATATAATGTTCACTCACACTTGGGAAATAAACAAATATATATACCATGAATGATTCAATAATCAACCTGTAACAATAACAAAAGAAAAAGTGAGATCAAGAATAAATGAAAAATAAAGAGTCACTTATTATAATTATCTATGACGGTTTTTGATGTGCAAGATAATATCAATGAGCATTTTGAAAATAAGGGACAATACAATGATGACCTGATTGCACATTTCCGAACATAGAGAAAGTCTATCACTCCAAAGCCCCTGCTACTTGGCGAAATCAGTCGTGAGTCTGACTCTCTGCTGACAAGTCAAACTTGCGAGAAGCGAGTCAGATCGACACTTGTGGTCCAGAACTTGGCTTGCTAGGTGTTATTCGCTACCCTCCAAGTTCAACTTACAAGAAGATGGAAAAACTTGTTGGTGTTGAACATAATTGCTAGAAGAAAAAGAAAATGGATAAATGTCAGAAAGGAAAAGTAAACCCTTCTTTCCTGTTATTAATTTAGGGGCTATTCTCTACTCTCCAAGTCCAACATACAAGAGATGGAAACACTTGCTGGTGTTGAATATAAATTCTAGAAGAAAAAGAATATGGATATATGTCATAAAGGAAAAGAAAAACCTCCTCTCTAATGATCTCTGTGTGAATATTTTGCTTAATCAAATTTGAAGTCTTACACTTTGGCCTTATCAAGTTCTTTCCTTACCAAATCCAAGCTAAATTTTGAGGACTTGGAAAAAAATAAAATACGTTAAGCCTTTAGTTTCGAGATTTTGCAAAGAATTGTCTACAAGCAACACCCATTGGATATGTGCTTTATAATCTCCACTCTATTAATTTTAGTTTAAATATGTGTAAAATTATTTTGGTTTGATATAGTATGGAATTTTGGAAAATTAATCCCAACCACTATGTTAAATAAACTGACAACAACCATACTTGTGGTACACAAGTAAATCAAGCAAACATAATTTTATTACAGGTTGCGGATTTTGTTTGCACACTGAAGGACATGGCTTAAATGAAATTTTCAGCAAGAGTGCACATTTCCCATTATGCAACACATGAGATAATTAAAGTCAAATGGAAATTTAATGCAAGTTTGGTAAAAATCTATGGTTATACATTAATTCTGCAACTAATATATGTATTGTACAACATAGAAAATCATTTTTGTACAATCACCTATTCGGTGTCTTAATATTTTGACGTTGTCATGAATTAATGTATTAGAAATGTATTTTTTTAAAAACAAGTGGGTAAAGAGAGAAAATCATGGAGAAATTTATGGTGGGTGCGTAAAACATCTAAGTTACAGGTTTTACAATGAGTTAATCCACAACTCCTGGTGAAGTGTAAATTTCAGTGAAACTCGTGTTTACTTGGTGAAGGAGTTGAAACCTCCATTTTTCATGCGAATATATTTTCTTGTGTCTTGAAATAATAATATAAAGTATAGTTTGTTGTGATATGTTTATGGAAATTTAATGTCGGTTTTCTACTAGGAAGCCACTATGTTTTACTAGTTTACTAACTTTTCTTTAGTTTTAGCTCAATTTCAATTGCTCAAGTCAACTCTAATTTAATCTGACTATTTTTTAGAGGACTACTCTTGTATTTTAATATTTCACATGGTATCAGAGCTGGTGTAAAATTTTCTTAGTGTAAGAGCAAGTTTTTTTACTGGGAGTTAAAATTTGTTTTGAGGATTTTTTTTTAGCATATTTACCAAGCAAAAGCTTGACTAATCCTCAAATACCTTAGTTTAATGGAAAAAAAATATTATTATTGGGCTATAAAAATGAAGCCTCTATTTTCCATTCTCTCTACCTAACCCTAGAGTGGAATAGGTAGGTGGCCACCAACATCCACTTGGATCATTCCTCCCCCCTTAGGAAGCAATGTTCCCCATTGCATTGAGTGTCTCCATGAGATGGGGAAACTTCTGCTAAACTTGGTCCTTGGTGAGCCACTTGCCTTGGTGCAGGAGTTGGCCAACTTTGACAACTTGATATAGTGGGATCTTCAGCTAGTGAGTGTTCTTGATTTGTGTGTCCGTAATGCAATCAATTGTGACATGTTCCATGTAGTTTGGGTTTAACTCTGTTGGTGTTAGTTGTTCTACAATGTCTGATGTGTCCACTAATGGTGGGAAGTATGCTCGAAGGTGGTCCACCTTGAACATTGGGTGCAGGCCCAGGAATGGGGGAATGCTGAGCTCAAAAGCATTATCTCTCACAACCTCGGTAATGGTGTAAGGGCCATATCTGTGTGGTATGAGCTTTCGATGGGCTACAGTAATCTATTATTTCTGTAAATGCAACCAAACATTTTTGCCCATGTGAAACTTGTGTGGCACTTGATGTGGATCATGCCGCTGCTTGTATTTGGCATTTGACTTCTCCAATCTATCCTGACCCTGTTGGAAAATGTGTTGGATGTGTTCAATAAATTTGGTCTCTTTATTAGCGTTGGGAAATACATGTGTGGATTATGTCTGTGTAGTTGCATGAGGCATGGCAACATCTACCAGACATAATGGTTGAAATCCTAGACCCACTTTGAAAGGGATTGCGACCAGTCGATATATGGAGAGCTCTATTATAAGTGTGTTGCACATAGGTAAGAATCTCATCCCATGATACATGCGAAGTATGTGCACTATCATCCTATTGATGACCTTCGTCTGGCCATCAATCTAGGGATTGAAGGAATTTGAATTGGTGAGCTTGGTGTCTAATATTGTCCAGAGGCCTGAAAAAAATGTGCTCAGGAACATGCTATCTCGATATGATATAATGGTATGCGGGATCCCAAAATGTACCCACACTCATTCAAAGAAGAGTTTGGAAATGTCCTTTTCTGTGATACTCTTCTTGCAGGCCGCCAATATAGTCGTCTTAGAAAATTTGTCCACGACCACAAATACATAGTAATTACCATTCTTTTTAGGAGGGACGACAAACATATAGTCCATGGAGATGGATTCTCACAACTGGCTGGGAGTAGGCAAAGTAGTGTACAAGCCTTGCTTCTTAATGGTGGCTTGGAAATGGCGCAGGAAATGCAAGATTTGATATATTTTCGAACATCTAGTCGGAGTTTTGTCCAATAAAATTACTTTTTTAGTACAACTACAATTTTCTCCACACCAAAGTGTCTTGCGACCTGACTGTAGTGCGCCTCCCAAATCAACTTGGCACGCTCGCTTGAAGCAACAAAAAGGTAGTCCAGGTAGCATAGTAATGCATCCTGGAGGTGGAAACTAGGAACTTGCTTTCCATATACTAGAATTTGGTATGTGGAGGTGGAATCTAGATATTTTTTGTTTAGTTTCGGTCATCTAGAGGTCTTGTGGCCAGAAGAGTTGAGAACAGTAGTCAGTGCTACAATTGGGGGCTGACTAAGGAGTTTGCAAAATGATTGGTGCTTCCCTTTTTGTATTTTAAAATGTTCAAGTGAAATTGTTGCAGATATGTAGACCACTTCTGATAGCGATAATTTTTCAACTTCCCTTGTGTCTATATAAATTGAAGAGGTCGGTGATTGGTGTGGATGACCATCTCCTTCCCTAGAATGTAATGATTCCATTGCAGACAATCCTTCACGATGGAATACATCTCTTTATCATAGGTGTGGTAGTTCAGAATTGTATTGGAAAGTGTCTCACTATGATAGGCCATTGGATGCCTTTGTTGGGTGAGGATTGCACCAATAGCATAGTCGAAGGCATCTGTCTCATTTTCAAATGGTTGTTGTAGGTCTGGCAGTGTGAGTACTGGTGCAGAGTAGAGGCGATGCTTCAACTCAACGAATGATTTCTGTTGGGAGTTAGACCAAGAAAACTTTTCTTTGACCCTTCCCTTAGTAATTTGACTCAAAGGCCAAGTGATATGGCAGAATCCCAACACAAACCACCGATAAAAATTTTCAAGCCCCAAAAAGTTGTGAAGCTGACCAATCCCAAATGATTTCGATCTTAGTCGGATCCACATGCAAGCCACACTCTTCTATGATGTAACCCAGATATTTGACCTGGCTCATGCCAAAGGTGCATTTCTCCAAGTTGGCACACATTATGTGTTGCTAAAGGGTTTGAAGGAATTGTCGACTGTGTTGCAGGTGTTCTTCCCAAATCTTGCTAAAGGTGAGGATGTCGTCCAAATAAAAAACCACAAATGAGTTGGTGAAGGGTCACAAGATGTCATCCATTAGCCTCATAAAATAATAAGGGGAATTTTTCAACCCGAAGGGCATAACCAACCATTCAAAAAGGCCTTCCTTGGATTTGAAGGTGTTCTTCCATACATCTATGAGCTCTTTTGGAACCTAGTGATAGGTAGACTTTAGATCAATTTGTTGAAATACTTGGCCCCCTTGATTTGGACCAGAAGGTCATTAATATGTGGGATTAGATACATGTTCCTGAAAACAATATTGTTTAGTGTCTGATAATCAATTCAGAGCCTCCAGGTCCCATCCTTCTTCTGTACAAGTATAATCGAGATCCAATAAGGCAAGGAACTTGGTCGGAGGTTCCCTCTTTACAGATCCTCTTGGATTTGTCGCTTGATTTCTTAATTTTCTAGAATGGAGTGACGAAATATCAACCCATTGGGTAGAGGCTCTCTGGGAGTTAGATCGATTTAATTCTTGACTTGACAGTGCAAGGGTACCCCTGTGGGTGAGGAGAATATGTCCCACTATTATTCCACGACTGTATCCACCTGCTTCTGCTGGGTGGATGAACCCTTCCCTGGGGCCATGGATGTGGCTACAATATTCCCCTTACTTTGAGAGAAAATAAAAAAGAAAACAAATCTCCCAGTTGCGGAGATGATCTTACTGCATTTCTTAGCAAAGAACAAAGAGATGGAAATAGGCGAGGCTACTTCCGGTATCCTGTATAACTTATTACCCAAATAAATAATAACAAAGAGAGGTTTAGTCTCATATCCATAATGTTGCTTAGATATGTATGGTTTTCCTAATAATACATAACAATATTCAAGAGGAGCAACATCACACATTGCCTCATTCGTGAAGGTCTTGATGTTGTAGGGAAGGCAACATTACTGGCAGTCGTAGAGATCTCATCCTTGGTGAATCCATTTGACCTTCAAATATGGGGATGTCAAAGTTAACTTGTACCTTAAAGGGTGTGGCACTTCTAGAGTGGTTGTTGGAAGGAGATGTGTCGCCTTTAGCTAGTCGCTGTAGGATCTCAAAAAAATTGTCAATCATTGTGTTCCTCTATCGCTCAAGGGCTTCTTCAAGCAATATTTTGAAAGGATATCCTACCCCCTCGTCTTTCTTCTCTTCTGCCATGGGAGGCCATCGAGGTTTGTGAGGTTGGTCTTACAAATGTTCGACCAATTCAAGCCCTAATTCTTTATATCCCGACCTCGTTGGGGACATGCAAAGAAAACTAAGAAAGAGTAGGCTTCTCTGATACAACTGATCTGAAGTTAAGTAGGAATGAAAAAAATTACAGATATAACCATAAATACAGAGATGTAGTAGAAATAGCGCTTCATTTCATTAATATCAAATACTGAAATAAGGTTACAAACATAATGGAAATAAACTAGCTTGGGTGATGGTAGCTTCTCTCTGAACTATGTTATATTGAAGCTTGAAGGCCTATTTATCATTGAGAAAAAAATGGAAAACCCTAAATATCCAAAAACATAACCCTAGGAGATGAAGCGCCAAAATGATGGGCCCCGTTTGGGTAAATTGGTACATCAACTTTTTGGGATCGTAACTTTAGCGTACGATCTCCATTTAACGTGCACAATACCTCGTTAGAGATATCTATCCGAGGACTACATCTTTCAAGTGGAAACATCAATTAAAAACTCATGTTTTCCCTCATTTTCCCAAAAAAATGTCGTTTAGGGCCTCAAAATGGCTTCGGAAGTTGAGGACCTAAAAAACTTCCAAAAATAGTAAATTTTGCTACAATTAAGGAAAATGAAACATTAAAGAGATAGTGGTGGGGGTCCAAGTGGAATAGGTGGGTGGCCACCAACATCCACCTCGATTATTTCTTCCCAAAATATTTGGGATTTGGCGGAGAATGGGTTCTAGGATCCAACAGATGCTGCATCATACAATGCCTTGTGAGAAGCAGAAAAGAGTTTGTTGAGGGAAAACAGGAAGAAGGACTCAAAATCCTTCTTCTACATTTTTCAAACAATTCATGAAAGTATTTTTGCAAGGATTGTAGCAGCAACAAAGTCCAAGAAAGCATGGAATACCCTCCAAACAACCTACTAAGGCATGGAAAAGGTGAAGGTCCAACAAAACTATAAATGCCAAGGAGCGATTTTGAGAGAAGTTATATGAAAGAGCCTGATAATACAGACTCATTTTTTACACACGTAATTGGACTAGTTACTCAAATCAGGTCTCATGCTGAGACACTTGAGGAAAGGAGAATAGTTGAGAAAAAATTGAGAAGTCTACCAGCAAGATTTGATCCCATTGTTGTGGCCATAGAAGAGACAAATAAATCTCTCTCATTTTTCAGTGGATGAGCTTTATGCATCACTAATTTCTCATGAACATAGACTGAACAGAGCAACAAACTCCTCATTGGAGCATGCCTTCAAGACACAAGTTTCATTTTGTCAAGTTACAGGCAGAGGAAGATCAAATGCTAGAGGAAGAGGAAGAAGTCCACACAGAGGTAGTAGAGGCAGCCCTTCAAGTTCAAGTGGAAGGGGTAGCAATCAAAATTTAGGTCAAGACCCAAGTAAGAATCAAGCACAAGGTCAGAGGTATGATGAATCTCAAGTTCAATGTCATTATTGTAAGAAGTATGGTCATTATGACAATGAATGTAGAAAGAAGCAACGTGATGAAATTAACAAACCAAGTCCAAATTTCACAAAGGAAAATTGTAACCAAGATAACATGTTTTTAGCTTGTAATGTAGCAGAAGAAAAACAAAATGATGTATGGTTTCTAGATTCAGGGTGCAATAACCACATGATAGGGGACATAAATTTTTTTTACAATTTAGACGCAAGCGTGAAATCTGAAGTGACATTAGGGACTTATAATAATTATTTGTCATGGGAAAATCAAGAGTCAAAATTATAATAAAGAAAGGGGGGGAAGAAGTACATTTCAGATGTTTATTTTTTCCCTGGCTTGAAGCATAACCTCATAAACATTGGACAACTCATGCAAAAGGGCTACAATGTATTTTTCAAAAATGATGAGTGCACAATTTTGGATAAGCCTCCAAGCAGAGAACTGATTGTAAAGTTCAAATGATAAATAATAGAATGTTTCCTCTCAAGTTAAAACCATATTTGAATGAAGAAGGTGCTCAAGCACAACTATCAGTGAATTCACAAGAGAATGAAAGAAATGTAGCAGTTGTCACACAATTAAACTTTCAAGCAGAAATTAAAGATGAAAACTGGTTTTTGGCATTTGAGATTTGGTCATCTCAATTTTGGAGATTTGAATTTGTTGCATAGGAAAGGCATGGTGAAGGTATTTCCACTCATAGAAAAACAAGACAGACTAAGTGAAGGATGTATCTTGGGAAAGGAACATAGAGAGATATTTACAGCAAGAAAGTCAATAAGGGCAAAGGCACCTTTGGATATTGTCCATACATACTTGTGTGGACCAATGTAGACACCATCAATTGCTGGTAGCTATTATTGTTTCACTTTCATAGATGATTATACAAGGAAGACATGGGTATACTTCCTAAAATAAAAAATTGAAGCTTTTGAGTGCTTTTGCCAATACAAAGCTCTTGTTGAGAGGTAAGGTGGACGCTACATCAAAGTTTTGAAGACTGACAGAGGTGGCGAGTACATCTCAAATGAGTTCCAACATTTTTGCATGGAGCATGGAATTCACAAGAAATTTACAACAAGGTATACACCTCAACAAAATAGTGTCACGGAAAGAAAAAATCAGACCATTATGGAAACGATGAGTATGTTGAAGGAAAATCATTTTCCAAATGATTATTGGGATGGGTCTGTCGCTTGTGAAACATATACCATTAATAGGAATCCAACCAAAAGTGTTAAGAATATGGTTCCTGAAGAGGCATGGAGTGGAAGAAACCATAGTGTCACTCACATGAGAGTGTTCGGATGTGTGGCCTATGCACATATCCCGGATGAGTTAAGGAATAAGTTGGACAAAAAGGGGGAGAAATGAATATTTGTTGGATATAGTGATCAATACAAGGCATAAAAACTCTCATTAGGGGAATTTTGAGGTCTAAAATGTGCCTCCTAAGGAAATTATAAAATAATAGTGGAAATAATTACATCATCAAAATTTAGAGGGAAAAAAGAAAAAACTATTTTTTCAACTGGTATTTTCAACTTATCTCCCTATGGGTTTACTCAAATTTCAAGTGGAAACACTCGTTAGATGCAAAAATTTATTCCTCATCCAAGGAGTATGCATGTTGCATACTTTCAATAGACCCTGCTACACGAAAAATGAGAAATACGTGAAAAACGTAATTTCAATCACGTTTTTCATGTATTTCTCATTTTTTGTGTAGCAGGATCCATTGAAAGTATGCAACATGGATACTTGTTGGATGAGGAATTAAATTTTTCATCCAACAAGTACACCTGCTCGAAATTTGAGTAAACCCTTAGGGAGATAAGTTAAAAGTACGAGTTGAAAAAATTGTTTTATTGTTTTATTAATTTTTATTACTTTTACTTTTTTACTCCAAAAATAGTGAATCATCTCCCATGGTTGATATCATCATATTGAATCCTGTTGGTTCTTATAAATTTTATTTTGGTTGTACATTTTTCTTAGGAGGCCCATTTTAGACCTCAAAATTCCCCTAATGACAATCCATCAAACAAGAAGGTCATAATCAACAGAGATGTGCAATTCATAAAAGAGAAAGCAAGGGATGGAAGTTTAGAGAATACAATCAATGTGAAAACATGTATACCACATGAAGATAGAGAGGAATTGACCACAACAAGTGATTCCTCAATAGGGACTCCTCCTACACCTATACAAGCTCAACAAAGTTGCCACCATGTAACACCATCAATAAATAATAGGACAATGTCGTGTAGTCAATAAAACACTTCTCCAAGCACACCAAAGAGACCCATAGTGTCATCTACTTCAAGCACAACATCAAGTGACTTATCAAGCCCATCTTCTACAGGCATAAGAAGACAAAATTTCAGAAATTTAAGAGAAATTTATGAGAAAAATGAAGTTGATAGTAGTGTTGTTCTGAATTATTTGTTTGCATTGCTTTGTTATGTAGATGACACAATCCATTTTGAGGATGTAGTCAAAGAGGAAAAATGGATCACAACAATAGATGAATAAATAGAAGCAATAGAAAAGAATGACACATTGGATTTAAAGGACCTTCTGCAAGTAAAAGAATCCATTGGAGTGAAGTTGGTCTATAAGACCAAGAGAAAATTTGAAGGAAAGATTTAAAGACATAAAGCAAGGCTAGTTGCCAAAGGATACAAGTAGTAGCATGGAAGAGATTATGCAGAGACATTTGCACTTGTCGTGAGGATTGAGACAATGCATACAACGTTGTCTATTACCACACAACATAAATGCAAAGTATATCAAATGGACGTAAAATCAACGTTCTTGAATGGAGTGCTAAAAGAGGAAGTATATTTTTCGCAATCACTTGGTTATGAGGTAGAAGGCCAAGAAGACAAGGTGTAAGGGTTGAGGAAATCTCTTTATGGGCTAAAGCAAGCACTCCATGCATGGTATAGCAAGATATATGCTTACTTGATGGACAATGGATTCAAGAAATGTGACGGTGAGCCTACTCTCTACATCAAAGAGAGTGATGGTAAGCTTCTTATTATTGTTTTATATGTAGATGATTTGAATTTTACATGAAGTGATGATTTCATCATTTTTTATTTCAAATAAGTCATGAAAAGTGAGTTTGAAATGACTCACTTGGGGTTGTCAAGGTATTTTTTGGGTATATAAGTGAAGCAAACATAAAATTGTATGTTTATTTCTCAAGAAACGTATGTAGCAGACATTTTGGAGAGGTTTAATATGCATAACAGCAAGGCCACACCAACTGCAACTATCATGGGGTTGAAATTGAGCAAGGAAGATTGCAACAACAATGTAAATTTGACATTATACAAAAGTTTGGTGGGCAACTTAATGTATTTGACATCAATTAGGCCTGATAGAATGTATGCAATGAGTTTGGTTTCAAGGTTCATGGAGACACCTAGGAGACACATTGGAAAGCAACCAAAAGGAATTTAAAGTATATCAACGGGACAAAGGGGTATGGTATTTTGCACACTCCTACAAATGATTTTAGGCTGGTTAGTTACAGAGACAGTGACTCGGCAAGAAATGTTGATGACAAAAGGAGCACGTAAGGATATGTTTTTCATTTAGGTTCGGGAGCCATTTCATGGGCCTACAAGAAGCATCCCATAGTGTCATTGTCAACAACAGAAGTTGAATATGTCGTCGCAATAGAAAAAATGTGTCAAGAAGTTTAGATGAGAAGAACGTTGAGGGATTTATGCCATTAACAAGAGGGAACAACAAATATTTTTTGTGACAAAAATTTTGCAATTTCACTTTCAAAGAATTATGTTTTTCACAAGAGGAACAAACACATTGACACTAAATATAATTATATAAGAGAATTGGTTAACAATGGTGAAATTGTGTTGCAACATTGCAGATCACAAGAACAGTTTGTAGACATCTTCACAAAGCCATTCGCACGTGAAAATTTTGTTTATCTCAGATATTGTTTGGGAATTGTAAATGGTGACAGTTGTGATTAAGGGGGAGTGTTGGAAAATTAATCCTAACCACTCCTTTAAATAAACTGACAACAACCATACTTGTGGTACACAAGTAAATCAAGCAAGTGGAGTTTTACTAGAGGATGCATATTTTGTTTGCAGGCTTAAGGGCGTGGCTTAAATGAAGTTCTGAGAAGGAGTAAAAATTTCCCATTCTGCAACACATTAGATAATTAAAGTCAAGTGGAAATTTAATCCAGGGTTGGTAAAAATGTATGGTCATTCATTAATTCTACAACTAATATATGTACTCTACAACATAGAAAATCATTTTTGTACAATCACCCATCCTGTGTCTTAATATTTTGAATATGTCATGAATTAATGTATTAGAAATGTATGTTTTGAAAAAACAACTTGGTAGAAGTATTTTACATTGTTGCAGAGGTAAGTCTCAAAATTTTTAGACATAAAATCGTGGAGCAATTTGTCGCGGTCACATAAAACATCTAAGTTACAAGCTTTACAATGAGTTACTCTGCAACTCCTGGTGAAGTGTAAATCTCGGAAAAACTGGTGTTTTACTTAGTGAAGGAGATGCAACCTCATTTTTCATGTGAATGTATTTTCTTATGTCTTGAAATCATAATATAAAGTATAGTTTGTTGCAATATGTTTCTGGAAATTTAACATCTGGATTTTACTGTGAAACCACTCTATTTTACTCTATTTATTGTGAGTAAATTTGCTTGAGTTTTAGCTCAATTTTAGTTCCGTAAGTCAACTATGATTTAATCTTAGCGACTGTGTTTTAGAGGACGACACCTGTGTTTTAATATTTCATAGAAGAAATATCTGTTCACCAATGATATTATTGTGTCTGACATAGTGTTTGGAATTAATATAGATAATGTATCCACCAATGAAATGTTGTCACCAAATTTATGCAAAATACATTATAAAACAATAATATTAAACAACCATATATAATCCAAATCAAACAATCCTATTCCAAGTCCAAATAATTACTACAATACTGACTCTTACACATATTATATAGACTTACAACTCTAAAATATAAAAGAAATGAACTTACACCTCTTATTTGAAGGTCACCAAGTACACAAAGAGAGTAGTAAAAAAGGCACAAAAGTTCCCATAACCTAATTAAAATAAACTGGTAGAAACTGTAGTGAAATATTCCGATGGATAACAAACGTTGAAAAAATCATCCTTGGAATCATAATTTTGACAAGTTGAGACCGTGATCAAATCGTCTGCATCGACGCTAGCCTTAACCACATGACGATTACAATGTAACGCAACAACGCACACACAATCATGTGACACATTGTAAGAAATATGGTATACTTGAAACCATAGTTTCCCAACAAGTACTTATTCAATAGTAAAACCCCGATGTTCGGAAAATACCATGACCATATCAATACGAAAGTAAAATACCTCCCCTTCATGGCCGGAAGCTTGGACCCCATTGTGATTCACCCCGTTAGAGGGGCATTTGCAAATCTTCTCAGAATTTACTGGCAATGACTTCGTGAAAAATGAAAATATCAGTCAATGATACACATATTTCCTTGGAATTAACACTCGTAATACATGTTCCATGCTCCATTTGTAATAGATGAGTGGTGCTCCATGTTTGGTGTTAAAAGAGATTAATCAACAATTTATATTATTTAATTTAATTAAACATTAAATAAATTTCTGGCCCATCTTGTGACCACTTGTACAACATACTACAACATCTATCATGCATATTCAATAAGGTGCATGGTTTCAAATTATTTTGAGATCATCTACTAGTAGATCAAGTCCCACTCGAATGAGTAGAAGCCATTGAAGTTGAATTATTAGCATCAAACCTACCACCACCTCATATTGTAGTAGTCTATGGTTAGTAGCCATCGAGTTTGCACCTCCTTCTTTCGAGAATAGGGAATACCAAATTCTTCTTTTCGTGCCATATATGGTTGCTTATTCCACGAGGCTCCACAAGCAGGATTGGCTAAATGTGGAACGAATGTGTGCTCGATTTCTAGATTCTAGATTTTCAGAACAGTTTGATGGAGCATAGAGTCAGTTGATGGACGAGAAAAAGCATGTTTTTCCTTCTTTATCTTAGTGAAAGAAGTCAAAGCTATTTTTTCTTTGATCTCTCTTTCATAGGCTACTGGTTTTTGTTACCCGAGGAGTCAGCTTGTTCTTCTTGTTATCGATCAAATACATGATCTTTTAGACATTGATTCAGTGGGGCATGGGAGTCTCATATTGATCACCTCTTGTGATAAAGATTTATTGACACGCTCTTCTGTAAAAACTCTCTTGTATGATGTTAAGCCATTAAATGAACAGCATGCCCAAGAGCTCTTCTGCCAATATGCTTTTGGTAAATCCAAACCATCCGAAGGATTCGAAGATTTAGTGGAGCAGTTCTTGAAAATTTGTAAGGGGTTGCCTTTGGCATTAAAAGTTTTGGGAGGAAACTTTGTTGGCAAGTCTGACAAAGATTACTGGAAGCGGCAGTTGAAAAGGTTCTCTACAACACTGCATGAGGACATAATACAGACATTAAAAGTTAGTTACGACTCTCAACGATAAAGAGAAGGAAGCATTTTTGGACATCGGTTGCTTCTTAGTGGGAGAAGAGACAGAATTAGCAATTAGAGTGTTGAACGGATTATACGGCAGCAATATCGTGCATTCCCTTGAAAGGCTCCATCAAAAATGCCTTGTAGAATTCCATTATGATGTTCAGTCGGATGATGAAATTGAATGCAGGAAACCTGAGGATCCAGTAAGTATTATATATATATATATGTATGTCTCTTTTAGTTGTACAAACCTTGTCATCTTACCTTTGACGTAACTATTTAATTTTTAATTTGTTTCTTCAGATGATTGGTGACGATGATGCCTCCGTAAAGTATCAGGGTTATAAACTTGCAATGCACGATCAACTTAGGGAACTGGCGCGACATATTGCCCGACAAGAGTTTACCATGTTGCGAACGTGGAAACCGCTTCGTGTTAGCTCCTCCAATGACATGATCGAATTGAGTAAATCCCAAGTATGCGTGATTATTTTTAAGGATTGTTCATTTATTTATTGTTTATTATCGTTGAGATTGGCCTTCCTTCGGTAACTAGGTTAAGTTCCCCCCTTTTCATTAACTTTATTGGATTGTCAGGGCGGATTACATTTACAAATGCGGGGAATTCGTACCTCGAAAGATGAGCGTTTATCAGATTTCGTCCATTTCAGAGGCGAATGTATCCATCTATTGGTGCTGGAATTCCCTGTAGATTTGTCGTCACTGCTGGGATCATTGAAGCTTTCGGGTGAATTGGTATGGCTTCGCTTGCGCAATTTCCGGTTTGGGTCCATCCCTTCTCATTCTTACATTCGTCTTCCGAGGTTGACAGTTTTGGAACTCCAGGGCCATAGAGACGATATCGATCAGCTTTTCCAAAACTTTGGACTGAGTTATATGGATCGCTTTTCCACTAAGGTAACACGTCTGCACTGATTCAATTACTGCACTGTACTTTATTATGAGAAAATGAAACTAACGACCTGTGTGTCAGACCGGAGTGCCGCAAACCAATATACAAGTATTCTGGCATAATCTTAAACGCTTGTGGATGTATTAAGCATAGACACATACATTAATCCCATGTTCGAATTTCTCTGCATATTAACAAATTCAAGATTCCATATTCATATAAATTTTAAAAATCGTATAATCTGAAATCGGGATCGATCTATTAAGCATAGATACAGTTAAAATTATTCCAATTTCATATTTCTCTCCTTTTCGACAGATCCAAGATCTTACAAAGTTTTTAAAATCGTTATCGTTTGCAAGCAGCCAAGCTCGCGCTTAAATGAGTTGAATATTAGCGGAGACGAAGTTCCAAGTACCTCCATCAGCAGTTCGACTCTTGATGCTGGACCTTCGATGAAAGTTTCAGAAAATTATAGCTCGTCTTCCGTACAGCAAGAAGGTGCCATGCCACATCTAATCAGTTTCCTAAAATGGACTAGATTGCCATACTTGTGTAAGATGGTGTTAACAAATATCGCATCTCTACAATCACTCCCAGTTAATTTTGGGGAACTTGCAAGCTTAAGACATTTAGATCTATCTGGTTGCACAAATCTGACAGAAATGCCAAAATCATTCTCCAAGTTATTGCATCTGCAGTATCTGGCAGTACGAGGATGCCGGAATCTGTCCATCCCGCCGGATATTTTGGGACGAATTTGCACACTAGAGTATGTTGACTTAAAAGGATGCGCTCAATTGGTAGCGTTGCCAAAGGGAATCCCATATCAAAGGCATCTTAGATATCTGAATTTACTATCTACATGTTTGTCACTGTTACCCGAGGAGCTGGAACAACTCGGCAACTTACAGCAACTGAGAATAGGGAGCCCAAAGTTGACGAGGTTACCACGTTGTGTGGCGAATTTGAGGGGATTAACAGAGTTGATTGTGATCCAATGCAGCCGTCTACAGTGCCTCTCACTAGAGGGAATTGCAGCGCCGAATATCAAATTTTTGGCAGTAGACTTTTGTCCAATAGCAAACTTTAGTTTTCAAAAGGATCAGCAGACAATGGGTGTTTTAAGGGATCTCACTTTGAAGAGAACATCCATATCCGAGATATGTATGGCTGATGGTGTTTACCCCTGGCTCCAAACTATTGATCTTTCGGAAAATATTCAGCTAAAGCAGGTTATTGCGTTACCATCAGCAATAGTAAGAGTGAACCTGCAAGACTGCAGGGAATTGGATAGATTGGAGAATCTTTCAAGTCTCGTGAACCTTAAATTTCTAAATATAAATGGTTGCATCACGCTGGAAACCCTTAGTGTAGGAGGTCTGATATCTGTGGAAGAGATTGAAGCAGAGAGGTGTTGGAAGCTGAAGCGAATCGAAGGAATGGGTAGCCTAAAACGTTTGAATTCTCTGAAGATTTCAACAGACAATAAAATTTTCTGGGAAGATGTTTGCGAATTTTTGGTGAATATCTCTGCTCATTACACCAAACATTAATTCATATGGGACCCTTCTTTTAATTGTTTTTTAGTGTTCTATGGTAAATTAGTAATTAAGGAACATGGGACTATTCTAGCGGTCTTGTGGTCGATGTGTGACGGTCGATGGATGGTTGTGTAGCCTTACTGTAACTTCAAGCGATATCATAATTTGAATAAGAAAAAGGAAATTTACACTTCTTGTTGTAGTCGAAAATGGGAAAAGTGTGCAGAAATCTCACAATTTGTACAAAAAAAGGAAATTTAAACTTCTTGTTCTAATCGAAGTTGGGAAAATTGTGCAGGAAATTGTGCGGAGATCGCGCTCTAGCAACCTCTTGTCAAATTTCACGTTTACTGGAAAAATTGATGATGAGATGGTCGGTGTTCAATTATTTTCTATGAACGAAATTCTTTTGAAATTTTGATATTTGAAATTTTGAAATTATATAGATATTTGAAATTTTTGGTGAATATCTCTGCTCATTAAACCAAACATTAATTCATTCATATGGGACCTTTCTTTTAATTGTTTTTTAGTGTTCTATGGTAAATTAGTAATTAAGGAACATGGGACTATATTAACGGTCTTGTGGTGGATGTGTGACGGTCGATGGATGGTTGTGTAGCCTTACTGTAACTTCAAGCGATATCATAATTTGAATAGGAAAAAGGCAATTTACACTTCTTGTTGTAGTCGAAAATGGGAAAAGTGTGCAGAAATCTCACAATTTGTAAAAAAAGGAAATTTAAACTTCTTGTTCTAATCGAAGTTGGGAAAACTGTGCAGAGACGGCGCTCTAGCAACCGCTTGTCAAATTTCACGTTTACTGGAAAAATTGATGATGAGATGGTCGGTGTTCAATTCTTTTCTATGAACGAAATTCTTTTGAAATTTTGATATTTGAAAATTTGAAATTATATAGATATTTGAAATTTTAAATGGGTGAACTGAAAGAAATATTTGTGTAGGAGGAAGCAGAACTACGGGAGAAGATGTTTACACTTCGATCTAGGTATCACACTGGAAGAGTGAATATTGTGTCTGATACAAAGACTCAGTATTCGTTTAAAAGCTTCCCTGTGATATTGTGGTTTATCACCAATGACGTCGGACGATGTTCATTCAATTTAAATTTTTATGGGGGGAATCTTCCTCTCGAGTGCATAACCACCCATGGTATGGAGACAGGCGGAAGAAGGCTTCACATATTTATGTGGACGCGACATTCGAAATCGTTTAAAGATTTCATAAATCGTGATATCCCAATCCGTGTGGGTTGTTCCTGCGATGCGAGTGGAAGAGAATTGGGCGAAATTCTCACTGAAGGGGGATGGTTATGGATCGTCCATAATGTTCAGGTTTTTAGCGTTTTTAACGTTTTTAATGCTGAGAACGTCTGTAACGATATCATCAAAACATTCATGACAAACCGCCGGAGAATGCCATATTGGTAACTCCCAGATGGAAAAGGGTCAGAGGTTTTTTTTAATTACAGATTCTATTTCATGATTGAGAATAATATTGGCATATTTGGTTAGTCTTCCCTCAATTAATGGATGAAATTTAAATTTTTTTTGTCTATATCTAAATCAAATATGAAATTTTATCAGATATGATTAAAAATTTGTTGTAACATTTATAACCAGACCTTTCATTGCTGTGTATATTTTTTTTCTCTTTTTCTGTAGAGGTGTTTTTTTATAAGTTGTGGATGGAGATTCATCGGCAACCATAATTAATAGAAGCACGTAGAAAACGACGGCAATTCATTTACAAAATTCCTTTTAATTAAAGCCCACACGAGCAATTCTGCCACTATAAACAGGCACGTCCATTTACAGTTTCGAATGCCACAAACAGATCTGTATATGCTTGAGTCCTACAGTCGCAGAGTCCATCAAAATATTGGCTTAAGCCTTGGACCTTGTTTGAGGCATTGAGATATGTTTTGAGCTATAAAATTTAATTATTATAATCCAATACTTTGAGTCTCATGTTGTAGGGTTCAAGAAACATTGATATGATCTATTCGAGATAATTTAGGATTATTTTGCCCATCAACCTTTGAGTCTCCAATCACAAGTTTTATATATATATAGAGTGTTTTGATGCCTCATGCTCTGTGAAGTCAGCCTCAAGTAAGTAAATTCTATTAACATTTGAATATTTTTCTTGGATGTCCAGAGGGCCTAGGTTTTGTATAACATATAGGGACCTATAGTACGAGAGGACATGTAATGCTATTGTAATAGTCATTCTGATATTGATTAGTTTTTGACAAGAATTGAAAACTGAAAAGAAGTGGAGCAGAGGATTTCTCTTCTCAAGATTACGAATTAGTTATATAAGATTACATTGGAAACATCAGTAATAAATAACTGGAGTGTAATTAGAATAAATTGGACTAACTCAAACTGAACTGGGACACTTGGACTGACGGTTTCGACACCTAGCAGGTGGTTGGGATTAGATTCTCTAACACTCCCCTTTAATTACAACCACATAAAAATTTAATTAAGATACCTGCTGGTCTATGTCTCAGCGAGGCTTACAATTTAAAATACTTGACTTCAACTATATTTGATTTTCTTCTTCTCTTTTTCCAAATTCTGTAGCCTCTAAATTGTTTCAGAGTTTTCTCTTTGTTGTATCTTTCAAACCTCAGTTTCTTGATTCGCTTGTGCAGGTCTTTTATTGTTCCAGACTGTCTAAGCATGTCCTGGACTTCTTCAAGAAATGTGGGTTGTTGCCACATATTGTCTTCTGTAGTGCGATTTTGATCATCAATCTATTGCAACAAAAGATTAGAATAATATCTTATTTTTTCAAAACTTCAATGCACGAAAATTTCATTGACATGTTCATCATGCATCTCATTTTCAATATTCATATGTACATCTTCTGTGTAGATCTCATCCAGACATGGTGTTGCAAGTCATGTTTCAATAAACTTTAACTCTTCTTCATAATCATTCCGTGTACTTGCACACTAGAAATCAATGTTAGAATTAAAAATATTTGCAGAACGACATTCGTTCTGGTCTTTCTGCTCTGCAGTGAGAGCTTTCTCCTGTTGTGTTTCATTTTTTGCTTCTGCCTCTATCTCTGTTTCTACTTTCCCTTTGCAGACTTCTTTCTTTGCATCTGCCTTTATCTCTGTCTTTGTTTCTGTCTTTTCATCACTAACTTGTGCTTCTGCAAACAGATTGTCTTCCACTAACTGAAGTGGGATTATCTCACCAAATAACATCATGTCGATTTCATGTTTTTGTTGCATCATCTGCAACCAGTCATCATTAGCCAACAATTCATTATCAAAGTTTACATCAACCATCAAATTTTCACCAGCAAGTTGTGTTGTTGGTTCGCCATATCATCATCAACAAGCTGTGTTGCTGGAATCAACAAGTCATCATCAACAAAATCTGTTGTTGGAATCATCAAGTCTTCATCAACAAGCTGTGTTTCTAGAATCAGTAAATCTTCGTTAGTAAGCTTTGTTGCTGGATTCAACATATCTTCGTCAGTAAGCTTTGTTGCTGGATTCATCATATCTTCGTCAGTAAGCTTTGTTGCTGGATTCATCATATCTTCGTCCACTTGTAGTTGTGTACAGTGGGGTTCAAAAGCATCTTCGTGCTCTCTCTCTGTTGCTTCTGCACTTTCTTCGCAGACATCATCCACCTGTGACTGAGCACAGTGGGATTCAACAAACTCTTCATCTCGATGTAGATCCGCTGCTACAGATCCACCTTCATCTTGATATTCAATGCTCCCCCTTGTACCAAAACACGTCTCAAGGGTATCCCATGCCTCCTTGGCTGTCTTGGCATCTGAAATTAGAGAGAGAATGTTGTCATCGACAGATTCTTTTATGCATTTTAATGCATAGGCATCTTTTTGCCTCTTTATTTCCAGATCTAAAAAGATCTTGAACATCTTCTATTTTTTCTTTAGCCTCTTGGCTTTTCCCAATTGTTGAGTGTTGGCTTACTATGAATCAACAAGTATAATCGCTACTTGGCTTTCCAAAAAAAAACTTCTTGCAAACTTTTTCTTTAAAATATGCAATACCCACAATCAATTTAAGTTTTTTTTTATAAAAAAAAACTTTAAATTTTTTTTTCATCCACTCTCCTTTTTTTAAAAGAATTGCAAAAACATCCCTTTTTAAAATAGGCTTCCTCCCTTTTTCCAAATCACGTGGAGGGTATTTTAAAACATTACATGGCCATACATAAATCTCATATCACAAAACATTAAAGTAAATCGAATAAGCCCATTCAAATAAAATGGAAGTCATTTTAAGAGATGAAAAAAAAAACTTTATGATCTGATTCCATTGTTCAAGATACCGTAGTCCGTTTAAGAGAAAAAATGACGTACCAATTACCTTGATTTTTCAGAAAAATCAATGTACCAATCCGCTTCAAATACCTTAACGCAGGAACTTGAACTTCGGTCCCACATTTATGTTAACGCAAATGATCCACTCCGGCCCTATGTCAGTTTGAAATCGTTGTAAGTAAATGGAACTAACATGGCAGGTTTATGCAGTCACCAAAGATTACTCATTGGAAGGTTGCAAAAAGGATCTTAAGGTATATTGGAGGGACCATAGACTATGGTTTGTTTTATACACATTCTGAAAATTGTTCACTTTCAAGTTATACAGACAACGATTATGCAGGGAGTTTAGATGATCCACTCTAGCCCCGCGTTAGTTTGAAATCGCTGTAAGTAAATGGAACTAATGCGACTCATTGCTTTTGGCTCCTGCGTTAGTAACGTTGGGTCTCTTCTCAAACAGAGCGTTCAAACAGGAACACTGACGTGACTCTTTGCTTTTTTGGGGTGCATTAATAATGTTGAGCATCCTTTAAAATAGTGCGTTACGCTAGATGCACATCAAATTAAAATCTCAACTTTTTTCGAATTAGCTTTCTTCAATTTGTTTTGTCGGCGCCTTCACGGGCTTTGCTTGGCTTTTTCTTGTTTTTTTTTGCTTCCTCGCAGGAGCCATCTTCAACTTTCCTCAAACTTCTGCTACTTTGTCAAAGAGTCTTATGTAGGCTTGCCTCTCCTCTCTACTGCTCCAACTTGGCTTTGTTGCTGCTCTCTCGGGAGTCTTATGCAACCTGGCTTTGATACCATGACAAGAATTGAAAACTGAAAATAAGTGGAGCAGAGGATTGCTCTTCTCAAGATTACGAATTAGTTAAATAGGATTACATTGGAAACATCAGTAATAAATAACTGGAGTGTAACTGGACTAAACTGGACTAACTCAAACTGAACTCGAACACTTGGACTGATAGTTTCGACACTTAGTAGGTGGTTGGGATTTGATTCTCTAACAGTTTTGTGCAATTGTTTGTCTTCATTACTGAGGATCTCTGGATTTGAAACAAATTTTATTATAGCCTGATAATTGCCTTGGTTTTGATAGCTTAAATATTCCAAGTGATAATATTGATCTGCAAATTGATGCAGTCTTTTTTGTTTCCATTGTTGAATATCTCCATATTTATATAAAGTGTTGTTATAGCCTTACAATAACGTCTTTACACCTTCTTGGTTGTGGTATAGCCTGAATGGACCTTCTTGGTTGTGGGATAGCCTAAATGGCCCAAGTGTTCTAATCAACAAATTTCATGAATTGAAGTAGTCCATTTTCTCCAAGTCATGACTTTGTGATCTTTAGTAATGCCACCAACTGCCATGAAGTGATTGATGACCCTTCATTTCACAAAAAATTCCTTTATTTCAGAGTCCCCTAGATGCCCTCTTTCAAATTCGTATTTTGTTCCCTATGCTACACAGTGTTCAACATTGTCTTTGAATGTGACCGTTTTTTGGTGTTTCCCATTCCTAGGTGGCTATTTTTAGCTATCCAACTGTTAGAATTTTTTAAAGGTAGAGGGTAAATTCTTTTCCTCAACACAAAAAGCTCACACAGAGTTGCGGAAGTGACTTTTGTAGAAATTTGCTGAATAATGATATTTATCCACCGAGATTATCCTGATCACATATCAATTCGAATTCATATGCAACACATAATCTCTTCCACTCAGATCATCACACATGCGGAAATAAAACAAGCGATAGCACATCAAATCATCATACACATTAACACAGTATGTATGAGGAAAGCTTATAGCTGAAAACCCCGCAGCTATTGTGTATATTATAATGGAGAAAACATGTAACAAACTCAGTACAATACTCCTCACAAGTACTCAGTACTGTCTCATGAAGTTACACACAAACTAGCTTGGTTTTGAACAAGTCATAGGTTCAAAACACATCCACTAATTGCCTGCCTCTATTGCGCAATCACTACTGGCCTAATGAGAGATCCAAGGTTCGAATCTCCTTGGCTTGACAGCGCAATCATCATTGGAAATTGCCTCCAAGTGTGGTGCAAATCTCATGCACAACTGATGTCACAACTGATAGCTGTACTCACCCTTTCATCTACCTCTTTCACTGGTCTCCACTGAACTGTCCATGCACTGTAGTGAACTGATGTGTTCTTAAGTTGAATAATGAGTTACTAATTAATGAATTAAATAATATTTAATTCACTCCACTCATTACTAGTTGATTAGCTAGTTAAACTAATCTCAACTAGTTCGACTAAGTTAAACCGAACACAACTCCACCAACTGTCTCATCAACTCCACCAAACTTCTGCCACTGAAGTCCTAACTGAAGTCAACCATGCATGAGCTCACCAAACCCCTAGGAATAGCGTAATTCCTCTGTCGGATGCATGAGCCACTTCTGTAGCTCGAACTGAAGTGCTCCAAGAGAGTAAACTGAAGTTTAGAGTCCAAATATTATTAAGGGTAAATAATATTTGACTTCCCTATTTTAGGATAGGCAGTCTAAAAATAGACTTCGACCTATAGGTCCAAAAATAGAGGTCCATCTATTTTTACCAACATGACCAATACTCCAAGAATAACATACTGCAACCCCTGGACCATGCTCCATATGTCTAAAAATAGACATAGTCTAAAAATAGACTTTGCGCCAAAATTTTCCTGCGGGCCCACTTAGTGAAGGCGACTTCATTTCACTAAGCTCCATCATCTTGCTGCATTTTCAACAACTTTAACCAAGACAACAAAGTTGCAGAAGTTTACACAGAGGTGGGGAACTCACTTAATCCAGACCACAGTTGTGGAAAACAAATTATGAGAGTCCTCTTTTCAATATAGAGTGGCGGAGATAAAAAACGCAACTATAGGGGAGAAAATATAATAAAATAATTTTACTCTGTAGAGTTGTTGCGGTAAAATTGATAGGTGAAAATTTCACAACCAAATCACAACTAACCAAACTTTATATTATAATTCAAAAACATGAAATACATTCACATATGGAGGCTGTGGCTCCTTCACCACTAGACTTCTTACTGAGATTTACATTCACTAGGGGTTGTGGAGTAACACACATTAAAAACCTATAAATTTTGTTTTCAAGCAGCCACCAAAATTCGCTCCACGAATTTTCTCCTTCTTGTCTTTCCAGATTTACACCTACCACATTACATCTAACTCTATTCTTTCTTGTTAATTCAAAACATAAATACCTAATACATTAATACATGACAGAGACAATTTAATACGAAGGATGGGCGAACATGACTTTCTAAATTTTTACATAGGTTGCTTGAGGTAAACAACACTTTCATATAACTCAATCCGCATTTGCAACCTGCAAAAAATTCATTGAAGTATGGAGGTATTCAATTCTCATTTTTTTGTTATGCAGAGTTCTTAGAATCCCAACAAGAAGATTAAAAAATATTATTTTGATGATAAATATCTTCTTGTTTCCTATGCACGCAAAAACTGCCTGCCTTCTACTCAATTATTGAGCTCAAACCCCATGAAGTTTTTTCACTTGCACACACAACATAAGCCCCTACTAGGTGTTTCAAGCAATGTGTAACGTGAACCCTGATCCTCTATTTCTCGACGGAAATAAGCAGCTGAGATGAGCCGCTTGCAATTATTTTCATTTTTTGAAATCTTAAAATGTCGTTGTTAGACCTAGATCCTCTGGTACTTTTCTCTAGTAGAGCATCTTTAGTGCAAAAGCATGTTAGAAAACTACCCAGAATTTTGGTGAATGCTGAGATTCTGTATAGGCAGTGAGAAAATCTCAATTTGAGTGTGAATTTCCCCTGATTTTAAAGGGGCAGACCTGCTTTGATTTTTTCCAAGGTACACACACTGTTGGACCTGCTTCTAAGGACACCAATACTTAGCTTAGCTCAATAGAATTGAATAATTGTAATGAGAAATTATAATGTCATGTTTTCTTTGCATGTGTATTTGTTTTTTTCGTGTCGTTCTGTATCCACACTTTTTTTAAAATTTGTTGTTTCTATTTTGGGCATTGTGATTATATCTTTCTAGTTTGATTGAGACACATAGCTTAGGTGGGAGCTCAAATTAGATACCGATTAAAGGCTCTAAAAAAATAGTGCTAGACTATTATTACTTGAGTTATATTGTGAGCCTCCTCGGCCACAATGTTGATTTGATCCCTTCTTCCTTATTCAACTTGTATGTGTCTAATTTGGAGTTGAAGTACGTACATCTTAATTTGGGTCCTTATTTTTGTACTTGACACACTCACTTTATTTTTCAGCTTGATAGCATAAATATATCCACAATAATAGGGGTAGGATTTCTCTTCTTGGGCATAGCCCAACTAGTTACAAGAGCAAAAATGGTGTGCATACATTTCATTGAAGTGAGCTATGTTTGGTGTTTAATGAGGATTTGGAAATGGGGTTCATCAATCTTTGTGAGAGGCTATGCTTGATTTCAGTGTGGGAGTTAGGCCAATAAATTCTAAATACAGAGGACATGTAAGATTCCAAACAATAAAAATTTTGATAGATCTAAAACATATTAGTGTTCTCATTTAATACAATCTTTCATCAAGAACCAGAACACAAGAAATGCAACCATTTTATTTATATTATTCACTGAAATTCAAATACATGCCCAGACCATAAATCCTACAAATGGCATGCACAGCTGCTTGAAAATGAAAAATATAAGAAACTGAAGCCCACTTGTGAATCCTGGATGGATACACCACATAAACATCACCGTAGGGTTTTCATCTCGGGATCAATAATAGAACTAGCTAGGCCAGGTTCTCAACCCAAACATAATAAGATAGATAATACCAGGCTGATCCTAAATGCCTAGATTCTCTCCCCTTTTATAGGCTTGATGGACTTTCTAGAGACTTTATTTTATTATTTTTCTCGGAAACCAAAAAAAAAAACCATGCGTCAATACCATGGGAAAATACCACGGTAAGTACCATGCATTGATTCTATCCACTTTGAATGGATCAAGAAAGGAAATATTACAAATCCTCCCACCCAAAGATTGCTTGTCCTCAAGTGATCCACTTCTATCCACAACAAAAGCATTTGTACATTGATACGAGGATCCCATACAATCCGATGTGCCCTCCATGTTGAATGGTCCTGAATGGATCCTTCGATACCTAGATCCCAAACAATCCTTTGACTAATCCTTTCCTCAATGGATTCTCCTGGATCCCAATACCACCTAAATCCTGAGACCTGTGGGTTATGGTACCATTTCAACTCTCTATCGTTGTCCGCACCAAGTGGTTCAAGCTGTAATTTTCCCTTGGCTATGGGTATCCTCCATATAATCAACCCATCAATAGAATACCAACTCATAATCTCTCGCCAATCCATACTTGGGAAAGAATGAATATCTGCAAATCTACTATGGTGATGTTGTTCGATGCTCGATTCATGCTACTCTACTTGGTTACCCAACATGATGTATTTGGAGAACTCTACCCTTCTCTTCCCAATGTATAAAGGTGGGTTGTTGGCATTGCAAGATTTATCTATGTATTCTTGTAGAGGGCTGCTATGGAACTCCCAATTGTACTCCTCTTGCTGGCTTATGAGGGATTTGAGTCGTTCCTCAACACTAGACAACTTGGTCTTTGATTCGGCATATACCCCTATGAGTTTCTCAATTTTTCTATTCTCCTGTAAGGTAGTGTCTCAGATTTTCCAGACTTTCTGCTTCAACAACATAAGATCTGTCTTGAAATTCTTGATCCTTTCTCGAAAGCCTTCTATTGGAAATTCTAGTGCCGTGCTGACTGTCTCTGTATTTTTTTGTACTTGATGCCCAATGACCACGTCTTCAACTTGAGCCTTTGACCAACTCTCTAGGAATGGTCCATTTTGCACATTATGTTTGTCATGTTGCTCCTTGTGATCATACTCATCATGCATACTATATTTTTCCTACTGCCCTTCATGATCATGCTTATCATATGGATTTATTACGGCTAGCTTCTCCTTTGATTCTCCTTGAGTGTATTATTCTTGGACCTCTTTACATGTGAGGATAAATTTTCCATCCTCTTTGGTTGTCCAACATGGATGTACTGGTTGACTGTTGTTTATACCTGATTGCCCATACTCTTTATGGATGTCCTTCGGTGTATTTATAGACTCAAATACCACATCATCAAAAGGAATTACCTCCATCCTCTCATCATGTACTTTGTCAATCTGATTGATCAACTTGTCCTGCAAGTTTCTCTAAAGAACATGGTGTCACTGCTCACCATTGGTACTCGACTGCTCAGATCCTTCATAGGCCATCTCCTGAAAACCCGTGAACCCATCTATGGATGAATCCACATGATCTAAAAAGGTCTCTAATTTTTCCATCCTTGTTGCCTCCTTATCATCTAGACATGAATGGTCCAATTCCCAAACTCCCTTGAATACAAAGCATAAGCCTTTCCTCCTTAGTTCATTCTTGCTATCTCCACAAATCTTTGTTAGTTCCTCCTTGGTTAACTTCTTTCTAAGTAGTTTGATGCTCTGTTTGATCAATCCCTTAGCTAGTTCATAAGCAGCAGGTGATACAATTAGCTCTTTCCTCCAAATGGCCAGCAACTTGGTTCTAAATTGTTCGCAGATGGCTCTATCTTCTCCTAAGATCGGAGACATGATCTTTTGCATGTCTGTTTTGATGAAGTTTGGATGAGACGTTGTAATTCCGGTGCAAAAGTATTGGAGCATTTGAAGGATTAAGTCATCACACTTTAGATCCAGCATAACTATACCAAATCTGAATTTCTCCATGCGTTCCAAAATTGTGCGCTTCTGGAAAAAAGTAAGAACGGTGGTGTTGTCCAACCCTTGGAGTGCTTCTACCATTACCCAAAAAGTCCTCCTCATGATGTCATCATTGTAGGGCAATAGCGGTGCTGTTAAGGTTATGATTTTACTGAGACAAGAGGCAATCGTGAGTCTAACATTTTCACAAGAATTCCCTAAGAACCTAGGTTGTATCAAAGCAAGCATGGATGACTTCAAGGCCCAACTTGACCCTTCCCATTCTGATTTTTCTATTAAGCTCAAAGCCATATTTAATGTGTCTAGCTGTAGGAGAACATCTTTTGACTTTGTACCCTGCAATTTGGATCCAAGTTCGAAGAAACACTTGCTTGTTACATCTTCCTTCCGGATATGTTTTGGCTGCTGAAGGATAACATGGACCTTTCGAGAGAAGTGCCTGTTGTTCTTCTCTTACCTCTGATTTGTACGTTGTTTCCATATTTGATCCACAGAAGTATTGCAGCCCATAGAATCGACTGATATATCATTATGTTGATTCATGTGGTGTTTCCAAAAATAAAATGACGACGTTGGCATCAATGGATCTCAATATTTAGCTAATGAGAAACCTAGGAATGATCCCTATCTAGCAATAACTTTCCAGCCTTTCAACAATGACCATATTCGCAAGAAATATATGAACCTTCCATACACATGAATAAATATCATGGGTACATTTATAATATTCCATACACATGAATAAATATCATGGGTACATTTATTCATAAGAGGCTATATAGAAGCTATAAATGATTTTGTCAATCATGCCTTCAAATATTTTCACAAATTTAACCCACAGACTTATAAATGATTTTCCTTTCACTTATGTCTCCCAATAAAATAATTTACTGAAAAATAAAAATCCAACTAGGGTGATAAATATCACTGAAGTGAGAAATGCTGGCTAGGGTGAAAAATAAATTTCACCGAAGTTCCTTGCATAAAACTCTCAGGCTGGCAGGATGCACACAACTCTAATACCACTGTAAGATTCCAAACAATAAATTTTTTTATAGATCTAAAACATATTAGTGTTCTCATTTAATACAGTCTTTCATCAAGAACCAGAACACAAGAAATGTAGCCATTTTATTTATATTATTCACTGAAAGTAAAATACATACCCAGACCATAAAATCCTACAAATGGCATGCACAGCTACTTGAAAATGACAAATATAAGAAACTGAAGCCCACTTGTGAATCCTGGATGGATCCACCACATAAACATCACTGCGGGGTTTTCGTCCTCGGATCAATAATAGAACTGGCCAGGCCAAGTTCTCAACCCAAACATAATAAGATAGATAATACCAGGTTGATCCTAAATGCCTAACTTCTCTCCCATTTTATAGGCTTGATGGACTTTCTAGAGACTTTATTTTATTATTTTTCCTGGAAACCAAAAACAAATACCATGGGTCAATACCATGGGAAAATACCACGGTAAGTACCATGGATTGATTCTATCCACTTTGACTGGATCAAGAAAGGGAGTATTACAGGACTACTACCCTCTACAATACCTAATCAATTATCAATATCCACTTATATACAAAACTACTAAATGGTTGCATTGAGTCAGCCAATTGTTTTAGGGTTCAAATATGAAGGGGTAGCCAACTGTTTTAGGGTTCAAATATGAAGGGGAAGCCAACTGTTTTAGGGTTCAAATATGAAGGGGCATCAATTGTTGATGATCGAAGGAAGGGATGGAGTCCTTTCATTTTTCCAAGTAGAGGTTTATCATTAAGTTACAACCAATGAAACACCTGTGTTATTAAGAATTATTAGATCCAAATAAAATGAGGTCATATTTTGTTTTCATTATTAACATAGTTACCCATCAAATAGGAAAATTATTTCATACCTATTTTTTTGAGGTAGCATATTTTTTGGCACTTTAACTTTAATTACATTTTTTGTTTTAAATGTCATGATTGTCATGTCGATTTTGAAAAGTGGTGATGCAGAATTTTTTTAGCATATTTTTGGCACTTTAATTTTTAGTGGTGATGCAGAACCACCCTCTTTTTTTTTTATCATATTTTTGGCACTTTAATTTTTCTTATGATTTTTTTACTAATGTCATGATTTTCATGTCGATTGAAAAGTGGTGATCCCAAATTACTTATTTTTTTGTTTAGAGTGGTGATTTTCATGTTGTTAATAAAACATAAAATTAAAATTAAAAAACATCTCAAAAAAATATTAAATATAAAAAAAAAAACAAAAAAAAACCAATTAAAGTGTAAAAATAAAATAAAATTAAGTTGTAAAAACAAAAAAAATTTAAAAAAGAGGAAAAATATTCAAATAAAGGCACAATTAAAAAAAAATAAAAATAAAAAATTTGCATAATTATAAAAAATAATAAAATAAAATAATTAAAATAGAAAATTAAAAAAATAATTAAAATTTAAAAAATATATATATTAAAATAATTGAAATACAAAAAATAATAATAATTACAATTTAAAAGTTTAAATTAAAAAAATAATAATAAATAAATAATTTTTTTTTAACATAATAAATAATTAAATTTAAAAGATACAAAATTTAAAATTTAAAAGAAAATAAAAATGAAAAATTTAAAATAATAAAAAATTACATAAACACTTTTAAAAAATAAAATTAAAAAAAAAATTGAAAAAAAGATTATATTAAAAAAATATTAAAAAAATTAAGAAAAATAACCTAATTGATTATATATATATATATATATATATATATATATATATATATATATATATATATATATATATATATATATATATATATATATATATATATATATTAAAAAAAATTAAAAAAAAATTAAAAAAAAAACAAAGAAATAAAACATTTATAATATTAAAAAAAAAAAAAAATTAAATTTTTTTAACCCGTATTTTAAACTTATATTCCTATGAGTTTACTCAAATTTTGAGTGGCAACACTCGTTGGATGCATAGTTTGTGATCCGGATTTATGCAAGAACACAACAGAATACAGAAATAACCATAAACATAGAGATGCAGCGGAAATAATGCTTCACTGCATTAATATCAAATAACAGAAATATGCTTACAGACATAATGGAAATAAAATAGCTAGGGTGCTAGTAGCGAATCTCTAAGAATATATGTGGTGGCTACAGACCTCTGAACTGTGTTACAATGAGGCTCGAGGGCCTATTTATTATTGAGAAACAATGGAAAACTCCAAACATCCAAAAATCTAACCCTAGGAGATGAAGCGCCAAAAATATGGGCCCCGTTTGGGTAAATTGGTGTTTCAACTTCCCGGGCACGTAACTTTGGCATACGATCTCTGTTTGATGCGCTCAATAGCTCATTATAAAAATATATCCAAGGAGTAAAACTTTTGGTGTAAGAAAAAATAGAGGCTTGGTCGCCCTCGGTTTCCCAAAAAACATCATTTAGGGCCTCAAAACGGCTCTGGATGTTTAGGACCCGAAAAACTGCCAAAAATAGTAAGTTGTGCCGAAACTAAAAAAACTGAAAGAGACAATGGTGGGGCCCCAACTGGAATAGGTGGGTGGCCACCAATATCCACATGGATCATTAATGCCCTAAAACGGCTCTGGGAGTGCAGGACCCGAAAACCTGCTAAATAATAAGTTGTGTTGAAAGTGAAAAACTACAAGAATTGATGGTGCGGGTCCAAACAGAATAGGTAGGTGGTCACCAATATCCACCTAGATCAGTTTGATTCCTCATCCGAGGACTAAATATGTTGCATACTTTCGATGGACCCTGCTACATGAAAAATGAGAAATACATGAAAAATGTGATTCAATCACGTTTTTCATGTATTTCTAATTTTTTGTGTAGTAGGATCCATTGAAAGTATGCAACATGGCTACTCCTTGGAGGAGGAACTAAATTTTGTATCCAATGAGTACTCTCGCTTGAAATTTGAGTAAAACCTTAGGGAGATAAGTTGAAAATCCGAGTTCAAAAAGTAGTTTTATTATTTTATTATTTTTTAATCTTTTTACTTTTTTACTCCAAAAATGGTGAATCATCCCCCATGGTTGACATCATCATATTGAATCTTATTGGTTCTTATAAAGTTTATTTTTGTTGTACATTTTTCTTAGGAGGCCCATTTTAGACCTCAAAATTCCCCTAATTTGGATCCCTACTACAAAGATGTCCAGCTCAACTCATCTGCAATTTCGGCTCTGCCAGATCAACCTACATATATTTCTTCTCTTCTTCATAATGTAACCACGTCCTCTTTTGAACCCCATCAAAAAATATTCGATTCTACTTATGATCCTCATGCCATGCTAACTCCATTAGATATCCAACCTTCTTATTTTGTTCCAATTCTCTCAAACTCATGTACTTATCAGAAATTGGATCAGGGCCTAAAATTAGGTAAAATTTCAAAGTGCTCGAAATTGCTTCGAACCTAAACAACTAGATAGAGTTCATCACTAGGATTCCAGCGCAACTCATTTCATCAAAATTCGAGTTCGTATGATTGAGTTATCGTTTGTTGTTCGTTTTCCAAAACAGAAAAAAAAGAGAGGAGAAGAACGGGTACAATGATGATGTGGCAGGTACAATTATAATTGCATGGAATATTCTCCAGATTGTAGCCAGTGACACTGTTGTTAGTCTCCTGTATTCTACAGTATCACTAGATGACTGTTTATTTTTACAGTTTGCTGCTGAAAATAACATTCCCTAACTATCATTTATTTTTAGAAATCTCACTGCCTTCATTATTTTCATTTAAACCTATCCATTATCTCTCACTTTACCTATTCATATCACTTTCATTACTCTGAAATCCTATGTTTGAACTTGATCCCTTCATGTTAGCCTCTTCCCCTTCTTAAAAACTCCTTCCCTATCCTAAAAACCCTCATTTTAACCCCTTTCCCTACTTAAAACCCCACTCCCATTGATAAAATCCTCTCCCCTTCATTCATTCCACTTCTTCCATTGAAACAATGGAAAAACCCCTTTTTTACATTATTTTAAAATAAATTTAATTTATTTGGGACCCACTCTTTTAAATAGACCTTATTTATTTGAAAGATCGGACCCTTTTATTTTAAAATCCCCCGCTCTAAACCTTCACCCTCCGCGTCCATATAACCTTGGACCCCACCTTTACATTTAAATGCCTCCGCTTTAATATACTCAGGCCCCACATTATTTTAAACCCTCTACCCCATTTTAATAACGACCCCTTATAGGTTAAAATCCCGCTTTAGACCTTATTCCCCACATTCATTTCATTACCCTCCCACTATATTAAACTCTGGCCCCACTACATATTTAACCCGCCATCCCTTTCAAATCCCGACCCCACCTATCGAATTAGCCCATGGCCAATCCACACCCGACCACTGTCAGATCTCTGCCCTCCCGATCCGACATCCTTAGCTCGTATCGCACCCCCAACTGCCCAACGCTTAAATACCCCGTGGGGTCGCGAAATGGGAAGTTTTTGTGCCCCCTCCATCTGCCACGCGTCACCCTTGCATCTTATCGCATGCTCCTAACCAAAACAACAAAATGTTTGCTCCCTGTCCAATAAAATCGCTAAACCACCTTCCCCGCCTACAACAAAACCATTGACCCTTTTGACTGTTTCGAACCCTGTGCAAATGCGATAAGCCCCAAAAATATATGTTAACCCCTGCAATGTTTCTTAAGAACCTGGAAGTCCATAGCCAAACATAGGGACCAAAAGCCTCCATTATCTGGACTCTGTCCGTGGACCTCCCAAGATCTTGCAATCCACCATCGCTCCCCACCCTGCGGGATCCAGTTTTTAATTAACAAATTATTTTTAACTATGCACATGACCGATGTATAAGAAAATGTATAATTTGCATTTTCTAAATTCCAAAAATTGTTTAAAATAAGCTCTCTGGGTGACGATCCATGACCCTTATTTATCAGAGGATTAGGAGTGCAAGAAAGATCAGAAGCATCAGTGGATCATGATCAATAAGGATCATATGATTACTACAGAGGCATTGAGTTCTCTCCGAAAGACAGAGATAAAGACAATAAAAAAAGACAGTTACAGAAACAATGAAAGACAAAAGAAATAAAAGATATACCAAAGGTCGAAGATGAAATACATTGTTAGAAGACAAAGTTAAGACAAAGGACATCTAAGAGAGGTTAAGGGAGAGATTACGGTAACTCAAGGCAGTCAAAGAGAGATCAGAGATAAAACAAATAAAAGAATACAGATAAAGACAGTTTGAAGATTTAAAGACAAATGATAAATAAATCAACGAGGAAGACCAGGCCAGGTGTCAAGGCCACTCAACATTTAACTCTTCCCAATCACATTGGTCACCTAGAGCGAAATTTTGATTTAATATAAGCTATGTCAGTTAATGTTTCATCTAGAGATATTTTAGCATCTTAGAAGTTATTGTTAAAGGCAAATAGTAAAAAATATCTTAAAATTATGTCAGCAATTAATTTAAAAGTTATTATTATAGCAAGTCTGTCAGTGATATTTTGGCTTGGGACTTGCATGGTCTCAAAGCTCAAGATTACATTTAATCTGTAATAAGTGCAATATGTCACCCTAGATTAGGGCAACCTCCTCGTTTTGCAAATAAATACTGCATGTATTGTTCATTATTATTGTTGGTTGGTTGGTTGATTTCTGGGTTGGATTTTGATCAGACTCTGAGTTGCAAAGTTTATTGCATCGGAGCTTTGTAACTGTTTTGAGCTGGACATCGGTAACACAAGCACATTCACAGGATTCTTGAGTTATGTTAATGGTGATGTTATCCCTCTTTGTCAATGTTTTCTCCTATGTTTTCCATATTGTACATCAATTTCTCTGATAATAGAACATAAATTTTAGATTGAGATATGTTGTCTTGGCACCTTAACTCTATCTGTTACTATTATCTTTAATGTTTTCCTCTACAAAGTTTAATTAAAGAATTCAGGGGGGTCCTGCTCTTTAATTTCACCTAGCTTGTTGTCATGAGGTTTTCATAGTAAAGTTTAGCTAAAGAATTCGGGGGTGTCCTGCTCTTTGGTTTCTCTTAAACTGTTATCTTAAAGGCCTTCTTTGAAGTTTAGTTAAAGAATTCAGGGGTGTCCTACTCTTTAATTTCACTGAATTGTTATCTTGAATGTTTTCTTTGTTTGAAAGTAATAACTAAAGAACTTTTAACTACTCTTTAGGATTACTAGATTGTTTTCTTAAGGCTTTCTTAGTAAAGTGTAACTAAATAATTCAGGGGTGTCTTTCTCTTTAGTTCCTCTTGAAACTGTTATCTTAAAGGCTTTTCTTGTTGAAGTATAATTAAAGGATTCTTAATTTCCCTTTAGTTCTACTAAATTCACAACTTGTTGTCATTTCATATTCATCTTACCTAAGAATCTCCATTTGATATAGTTAGCTTGCCCTATGAAAACCCTTGAAGAGTTGATGTATAATTTAAACCTTTTATGACTCCATAGCCCAATGGATTAAGCTTCCCACATTCTATCTGTCCACTATACAATTAATCAATCAATCAATCAAAACAAACAACCACAAAACTTCATAACTAGCCTAAAATCAGAAAACATAAGCATAAAGATAAATAAGTTAATCATAAACATAGAGAGAGCCCTCTCTAAGCCTAGGAAGGCTAGGTCCTTGGACTCAAAAGTGGTTTGATGTAGTTCCCTGCTACTAGTTCTTGCCAATATTGCAAATTACAGGGAGCCAACATAATGGTGACCCTACTAGGGAACTGAGTTATTGAAAAAGCTTGATATTTCCTCAGAACTCAGAAACCCCACTCAAATTTAAATGGTTGAAGTATTAGCCAAGACTGGTATATGGTTGGTGATGGTGGACAACAACCAGCCTAAAGTTAAAATCATCCACCTGGCGACTCCACAACTCTTAGTAGGCCTAAAGACTCCAGTGGTAGAAGAATCCAGACTGGTTGTAAAAATGCAGTGACCCTTTCCCTGACTAATTGACAAATATGGCCGCAAGCATACAACGAAGGTATGCTCCAATGAACATAGATCACATTCCTGGATTCCCATACAAAATGCCTTAGGTAAATTGGGATGGAAATCTTCCTATTTTTTATGATAAGGAAAAAGGTAATGCTTTTCTACATCTCATTAAATTTCATATAAACTCATGGAGGTTGAAGGTTGAATGGCATGAAGATTGCCTCATGAATATGTTCATGCTAACATTAGAAGGGAAAGCAAGGGAATGATATGAAGGTCTGAACCCTGGTAGTTTGTTTTCTTTAAAGGAGTTCCGCAAGGTGTTTTATGAGCATTATAAAGAATATTCTCCATCTTTATCATTAGTTGAAAATTGTTGTGATTAGTCGGAAGATCTCATAAAATACCTTATAAATATTGATGAATATTTACAAAATTGGCATCCTGAGGATCTATTAGAGGAAATTCATGAATTCATGCTCAATTTAACTGTCATGACAACCAAGAGAATTTGGTTGAGGATGAAAGAAATCAAGAAATAAAGGAAGATCCACAAGATCTATTTGAAGGGACAAATGATGATTCATTAGCTCTTTTGTGTGAGGCTCAAGAAGACATTCAGCCTTATGATCATTCATAAGAGAAAGAGAGAAATCGTGGTTCTCTCCAAGGAAAAAGGAAAATTTATCCTCCTCTAACCAAAGAAGAAATCAATCAGATTCTAAGCATGTAACCAGCCTCTAAAATTTTATGTAAGGAAATTATTTCTACCTGTTCTATTGCTAATTTATGTATTGCAACTTTGCCTCATGAAAAAACAAAAGAACAGATTGATATTGATGTTGTACTACCTTCTCAAGAAGACCTATTACCAGATAATGCTCCTACTCATTAGAATGATGGATTTTAGACAGAATTCAGCCCACTCAATCAGAGCATATCAGGTTTTCTTAAAAACAACATAGTAGTATATGATGAAGCTACCAAGTCAGATGATCATGAAGAAGAGGTGGAGTTTCTTTCTCAAAAGAATCCCAAGCACAACAAGGTGGAGCAAGGAATATTCTTAGATGAAGCTGATTATTCAAATCCTCAAGGCCAGGTATTGTTCCAAGATCCTTTTGGTGGCCTCTTAGAAAAATCTGAAAAAGGAGCATGCTATGCCAGGAATGGTTTGTTGCAGAGTGTAAAGAATATTTTGAGAAATTATTTTCAAGAGTAGATGAGATGGGGGTGGCCCTTTTGTTTTTTCAGCATACCCAAAGGGTTGAAAAAAAATCAATCATGTAGTCATTTGCTTGATTGATTGCATTGGAGAAAGGAGTTCACCTAGTGTATATACAATCTCCAAGTTAGAGTATGGTAGGTAGGTGTGCAAATAAGCTCAACACTCTGAGCATATTTTAAAATATTAGTTTCAATTTTCTTCATTATATATAACATTGCTAAAAAAAATCTCAAAATAAAAATGATCCAAAAGAAAGAAAAGAAACAAAAAGTAGAAGAAAGGGAAGATAAAAAGAAAAAGGTAAGCCCCATACCAAAAAATGAATATTTTTGAAAGTGTGCAAGCCAAAATTCCACCACTCTAAAGAGAAGTCTTGTTCAATCATGCAGCCCAAGCATGATTGTACAAATTTTGAATTTTTGCTGATAAGTTAGAAAATGAAGATTTGCCAAATTGTTTAAACTTGGCTTATCATTAGGTAGATAGAAAATGACATTGGTTCCAAAGCCTAATCTGAACCAATAAGAAAAGTAAGGGATAGGTGATAAATGAAGGATTCAAAACCAAAGCCCTCAGTTTAGCTTACTTTTTGCAAATAATATTGTGTGCAGCTTGTCTGAAAATGCAACAATTCATGATGATCAAACTGCTTAATCTTGATTCATTCATGTTTTAAATTTTATTTTGATAGTTAGTGAATACAAATTTGGCAAACTGTTTAATCTTGGAAGATAAGTAGTTAGGTAGAGAATAAAAGATCTCATTAGTCTAATTTGAGCTTTTAGAAGTTATAAGGTTAGAAATAGATAGTTTTTCTTTCAAAAGAAAAATGACGTCAAGGTTTGCAAGTCTAAAATGCACCTAAAAGAAGAAGAAAACTCATCTGAATCATAGGTTGGGTAGGTGTGTATGCAAAAGAGATCTTAAAATATTTGAGCATTTTTCAAATTTTCCAATTTCAGGTTGTTCATTCAAACTCAAAGAAAAAATGTATTTCAGGCCTTAGTTTGCTGCAAACATGGATTTCAGTTTTAAAAGATACTATAATAAAGAAAATTGCAGCAGATCAAGATGACAATGGATAAGCCACTGATTTACAAAAACCAGAGATCTAAGATATGAGATTCTTGACACCTTCTAAAGGAGATGCCATCCTCAGCTAGAGCCACTGTTAGTCTCCTGTATTCTACAGTATCACTAGATCACTGTGTATTTTTACAGTCTACTGAAAATAATATTCCTTGACTATCATGTATTTTCAAAAATCTCACTGCCTTCATTATCTTCATTTAAACCTATCCATTATCTCTCACTTTACCTTTTCAGATCACTCTCATTACTCTGAAATCCTATGTTTGAACTTGATTCCTTCATGTTAGCCTCTTCCCCTTCTTAAAAACTCCTTCCCTTTCCTAAAAACCCTCATTTTAACCCCTTTCCCGACCTAGAACCCCACTCCCATTGAAAAAATCTTCTCCCCTTCATTCATTCCCCTTCTTCCATTGAAAAAATGTAAAAAACCCTTTTTTACATTGTTTTAAAATAAATTTAATTTATTTGGGACCCACTCTTTTAAATAGACCTTGTTTATTTGAAAGACCCAACCCCTTTATATCTTAAAACCCCCTGCTCTAAACCTTCACCCTCCGTGTCCATATAACCCTAGCCCCCACCTTTACATTTAAGTGCCTCCACTTTAATATACCCGGGCCCCGCATTATTTTAAACCCTTTACCCCATTTTTATACTGACCCCTTATAGGTTAAAACCCCACTTTAGACCTTATTCCCCGCGTTCATTTCATTACCCTCACACTATATTAAACTCTGGCCCCACTACATATTTAACCCGCCATCCCTTTGGAATCCTGACCCCACCTATCGAATCGGCCCGTGGTCAATCAACGCCCGACCACTGTCAGATCTCCTCCCTCCCGATCCGACGGTCCTCAGCCCGCATCGCACCCCCAACCACCCGACGATTAAATACCCTGGGGGGTTGCGAAATGGTCAGTTTTTGCGCCCCCGCCATCTTCAATGCATCGCCCTTGCGTCTTATCGCATGCTCCCAACCAAAATCACAAACTGCTTATGCCCTATGCGATAAAACCACCAAATCACCGTCCCACCTACAACAAAACCATTGACCCTTTTGATTTTTTTGAACCCTGTGCAAATGTGATAAGCCCTGAAACTCTGTGTCAACCCCTGCAATGTTTCTTTAGAACCTGGAAGTCCATAGCCAAACATAGGGACCAAAAGCCTCCATTATCAAGACTCTGTCCATAGACCTCCCATGATCCTGCAAGCCACCATCGCTCCCCACCCTGCGGGATCCAGTTTTAAATTAAAAAATTGTTTTTAATTGTGCATGTGACCAATGTATAAGAAAATGCATAATGTTCATTTTCTAAAGTCCAAAAATTGTTTAACATAAGCTCTCTGGGTGACGATCCAGGAGCCTTATTTATCAGAGGATTAGGAGTGCAAGAAATATCAGAAGCAGCAGTGGATCGTGATCAATAAGGATCATATGATTACTACAGAGGCATCGAGTTCTCTCCGAAAGATAGAGATAAAGACAAATAAAAAAACATAGTTACAGAAAAAATGAAAGACAAAATAAATAAAAGATCTACCAAAGGTTGAAGATGAAAGACATGGTTAGAAGACAAAGTTAAGGCAAAGGACACCTAAGAGAGGTTAAGAGAGAGATTAAAGTAACTCAAGGCAGTCAAAGAGAGATCAGAGATAAAACATATAAAGACAGTTTAAAGATTTAAATACAAATCAGAAATAAATCAACGTGGAAGACCAGGCCAGGTGTCAAGGCCATTCAGCATTTAACTCTTCCCAATCACATTGGTGACCTACAATGAAATTTTGATTTAATATAAGCTACCTCAATTAATGTTTCAACGAGATATATTTTAGCAGCTCAGAAGTTATTGTAAAAGTTAATGTTAAAGGCAAATAGTAAAAAATATCTTAAAATTATCTCAACAGTTAATTTAAAAGTAAAATTACAGCAAGTTTGTCAGTGATATTTTGGCTTGGGCCTTGTAAGTCTCAAAGGTCAAGATTACATTTACTCTGTAATAAGTGCAATCTGTAACCCTAGATTAGGGTAACCTCCTCATTTTTTAGATAAATACTGCATGTATTGTTGATTATTATTGTTGGTTGGTTGGTTGATTGCTAGGCTAGATTTTGATCAGACTCTAAGTTGCAAATTTTATTGCACTGGAGCTTTGTAACTATTTTGAGCTAGACATCATTAATACAAGCACGTCCACAGTATTCTTGAGCTATGTTAATGGTGATGTTATCCCTCTTTGTCAATGTTTTCTCCTCTGTTTTCCATATTGTACATAAATTTCTCTAATAATAAAACATAAATTTTAGATTGAGATATGTTGTCTTGGCACCTTAACTATGTCCATTACTATTATATTTAATGTTTTCCTTTGCAAAGTTTAATTAAAGAATTCAGGGGTGTGCTTCTCTTTAGTTTCACCTAGCTTGTTGTCTTGAGGTTTTCGTAGTAAAGTTTAGCTGAAGGATTTAGGGGTGTCCTGCTCGTTGGTTTCTCTTAAACTGTTATCTTAAATGCCTTCTTTGAAGTTTAGTTAAAGAATTCAGGGGTGTCCTACTCTTTAATTTCACTGAACTGTTATCTTGAATGTTTTATTTTTCTGAAAGTAATAGCTAAATAGTTCTTAATTTCTCTTTAGGATTAATGGATTGTTGTCTTAAGGCTTTCTTAGTAGAGTTTAACTAAAGAATTCAAGGGTGTCCTGCTCTTTAGTTCCTCTTGAAACTGTTATATTAAAGGCTTTTCTTGTTGAAGTATAATTAAAGGATTCTTAATTGCCCTTTAGTTTTACTAAATTCACAAATTGTTGTCATTTCATATTCATCTTACCTAAGAAGATCCATTTGATATAGTTAGCTTGCCCTATGAAAACCCTTGAAGAGTTGATGTACAATTTAAACCTTCTATGAATCCATAGCCCAATGGGTTAAGCTTCCCACATTCTATCTGTCCAACCTATAATCAATCAATCAATCAATCAAAACAAACAACCCCAAAACTTCATAACTAGCCTAAAATAAAAAAACATAAGCATAAAGATAAATCAATTAATCATAAACATAGAGAGAGCCCTCTCTGAGCCTAAGACGGCTAGGTCCTTGGACTCCAAAGTGGTTTGATGTGGTTCCCTGCTACTTGTTATTTCCAATCTTGAAAATTACAGGGAGCCAACAACTATGACAAGTGTCGTCTTCAGATTCACTGGATTGGTTAAGTGAAGAGAGAAATTGTCCAATGACCTCCAATTCTTCCTAAGTTGGAATTTGATTTTTTTTAAGGGTTGGAGTATAACTCAACTAGAGGGTGCCACGTGTCCTCTCTGGTGGGCCATCTCCTAACCTATGGGGGTCGAATTATTTGTTTGGACATTAGTCTATATGGTGGAATTATTATATATATATATATATATATATATATATATATATATATATATATATATATATATATATTACAATGTTTTTAAACCCACCAAACATGGCAGACTCAACTATATTTGGAAGAGCTCAAATCTACATATGGCAGAGGCCCAAACCTGGTTGAATCGACATGTATGGCAAAAAAGTTCAATTATAGCGCTGGGTAAAATTTTATGGCCAGACCGTTGGGGGTTGGAGGGGGGCTAGCCCCCTCCCCATGTAGCCAGAAGCCCGAAATTTTGGTTCTAAGACCGTTGAACTAGCGGAAATTTAATCGAGGTTAATTAATGTTAAAACATGGTTAACCCACGATAAGATGGAATTAGCGCTTAATACGCGCTTATCATTTAAACCTTGTTTATCCACCCGTAAGCGTGTTTAACACTAATTAAGCCCATATTTTATGTTGGTGGAAATTTCGGAGGGCAAGCCAATTTGGTGGTTCTCCAAATTTGGAATGTTAACTGGCAATTCCTCCAGTTTTAGAGGAGAAATTGGGGAAAAAGCAGTTTTGGTCATAGCTCACTCAATATTCGACCAAACTGAGCTCATTAAAAGTCATTCTAGGCTAATTGGTAGGTTGGGAACTCAATGAAGCAGGTTACAGAGGAAGAAAAGGTCATCTTTACACTACAAGAAAAAAAGACATTGGTGAGGGGCGAAAAATGTCACCATAAGCTCATTGGTGACAGTCAAAAGACTCTTCGTCACCAAAAATTAAACGTCACCAAAGGTGGCGTCGCCGAAAGTATAGGTGTTGTGGTGACATTCAAGGTCTGTCACCAATAATGATTTATAATGACGGATAGTGACCATCACCATTTCATATGAGTAATGGTGACGGACAATAGTCTCCATTACCAAAAAACAGAACGTCACCAAAGGTGGCGTTGCCGAAAGTATGTGTTGTGGTGACATTCAAGGTGTGTCAAGAATATTAATTATAATGACGGATAGTGACCGTCACCATTTTATATGAACAACAATGATTTTTTGTGATGGACCTTTCATGGCCGTCACTATTGGTGCATATATATGGCGACATTCATTGACCCTCACGATTTCATATTTGGTGAGGGTCAAAAGATGTCACCATAAGCTCATTAGTGAGGGTCAAAAAATGTCACCATAAGTGCATTGGTGATGGTCAAAAGAGCTTTCGTCACAATTTGATATGAATATCAGGGCACGATGGAATCGAACCACCAACCTCCTGCTTGTAAAGCAAGTGCTCTTCCATTGAGCTAGCACCCTTTAAAGAAATAGACTTTAAAAAAATAAACCTTGAAATTTTATAAATTCTAAATTATACAACTTTCAAGAAATTATAAAACTTCGTAAAATCTTGGAAATTATTTTACTAAACAAGAAAAATAACATCGAAGTTGCAAGTCCCTACCTAATGGTTATGGAAGTTATGAATATCGGGTGACGATGTAAATGAAGTGTTGGGAAGTACCAAACGTACAAGTAGAAATGTTTATTCCATTCTATATGTCTTAGAACAAGTTTGAGATTGTAATCTATATGAACTAAGTTAACTATTATGTGTAAAATATGCATATGCTCCAATGAATAAATCAATACTACTAAATGTATATTTGTGTTATGAAGATTTGTATCCTACACCAATATGGAATAAGTAGTGTTCGCCAAATGCAAAGTAATGTACATGTCAAATACAAAATCAACAAGAGGAATTTATTTCTATGACTTTTGGGGCACAATTGCTGCACTGCCTATCTTTGTATGCCCCTTGTGTAAATATATTACTATATTTAAAGCTCTAGCATATTATAGGACCATAAGAATACTTCCCTATTTAATGTAGAGCTTCTCTTCCATGGGTAGAGAAGATGCCCTATCATCTGTAAATATTTTCAATGATAGATCTGTAGTTTACAGTTATGCTGACCACTAAAAGAACCCACCCATTTATCGTGAGACAATTTATAATTTTATGAAGAAGTTTAGCCTTGACTAAAACAATGACTAGTTAGGGAAAATGGGAGTAGACCTTAAAAACACTTTGAGGGGATTGCAAAATTATTATTTATTTCCCATTGATAATGTTGCCTCTATTTCTCATTAGTTTGAACAAAAATTTTGGGAACATATTTTGCAAGAATATGGCTTACATTTAGAAAACTGATATTACAAAGTGGCACAACTTTGAACCATTTCATAAATTTAATGACCATTGTCATGGTGATTTACAACAAAAAATGACAGAATACTATATACCTAATGCAAAAAAACCATCATGCATTTTGTAGGAGATTAAGAAAACTTAGGATCTTAGTGAATTAAGTTCTCGAGGTAATTAACTATTTTATTCCCATACACAATCCCTGTCTTCAAGGGGTTTTGTATAGCCTTGAAATGCAACAATACCACTCATTATTGTCTTGATCCTTGTAGGCACTTCAAATAGTCTAGGAAACCAAAAAAGCAATAAGTTGAGCCACTTAGGTGATAAATGATCTAGTTTCCATAGCCAGACTCTTTCAGCGTTTGACTTTATATTGTAGTAGTGAATGCGATAACAAACAACAAATTGAATCCATGACCATATGTGCACGTAAAAGATAGACCTGGAGAAGATACGTCTCCTAGTTCTCTGACTCTAGTACAATTTTTTCTTGGCTATGGGGATTATACAACATTTTCATGGATGGTTCCGCTAGGTTTGAGGTTGTCTCAACTTTGCCAAGAGCACACACAAGAAGCAAAAAGAGAGAAAATGGTTGTAAAGGAAAACACATACACACAGAGAGTCAAAGACAAGTTGAATGGGGTTTGGTTGGTTGGTAAAACAGGGGTGTTGTTATTCCCCAACCAAGGTTCAAATTCCCCTAAACATGTTTGTCTCCGGTGAGCTATTTCACCTGTGTAGCTACAAGTCCTGGACAATTTTTTCTAAATAGATATTCTCAATTGCCTTAGTAGGTTCGTCCCTAGTGGGCCTTCTCAATTAGATAGCTGGAAGTCTTGGGATTTTTTTTATGAATAGATAGTCTTAGACGCCCTAAAAAGATGTCCCATGGGCAGGTTCTAGTTACTTTTTTCAGAATATCCTCTAACTTCCAAATCCTATACCAGAAATTTCACTGATTATAGGAAAAACAGAAGAGTAATATTTAGTTAAAATGCATCAATTGAATACTGAGATAAAAAATCAAGTCAACCTGGGCTTGGATGGGTGGTGAAACAAGGGTGTTCTTTTTCCTCAGCCAGAGTCCCATGGGTACATGTAAGTCTTGGGAAAATTTAGTCGAGTAGATGTTCTTGAATTCCTCTAGTGGGCTAGCTCACCTGGGTAGGTGCAAGTATTTGGAAAATTTAGTTGAGTATATATTCTTAATTTCTCGTAAAAGACTATCTCACTTGGTAAGGTGAAAGTCCCTGGGAAAATTTTGTTGAATAGATACTCTTACTTAATCGATCCTTAGTGGGATTTCTCACCAAGGTAGGTGTAAGTATTAAGGTAAATTTGGCTCAATAGACACTCTTAATTGTCTCTGGTGTATTGTCTCATTTGGGTAAGTGAGAGTCTGAGGTAATTTGGTTGAATAGATACTCTTAATCAGCCCCTAGGGGACTGTGGGATGTCTCACCTGGGGAGGTGCCAGAGTTGGGAAAATCTGGCTAAATAGCTACTCTCAATCAAATTTTTGTCATAAAATATTTGAAAAGGTAAAACGATCATTAAGTGGTGGTCTACTACATAATATAATAGGCCATCCTCTATCTTTGTTAATAGTTATAATTGGTATTGTTCGTAATAATAGTCATGGGATTATGTTGCAAAATAGTAGTGAGTCAGACTCCATACATAGTTGTGATGGATTCATACAATGTGTCCAAGTGACTACCAATGAAGAATCCCAAAGCACAAGATGCAACAGATGAATGATTAAAATACAAAGGTGAGAAATACCAGTGAATATAGAGTAAACCATAAGGAGGAGAATAACTATTATACTTGCAGCTACTCATGGATTCTATAATGGTGTCCTCTAAATTGATTAACTTCCTGAAGCACTTGAAGGATGAATAATCCTCGTGACTTATGGGAATCAAAATCTTTTGAGGACATATTGAGGCTAACAAGTAGACCAACATCTATACAGTTGTTGTATTCAATAACACAAGATTGAACCTGGTCACTTCTTCACATACCCATTGTTAACAGAAACTCTCTTCAAACCTAAATCATTTCTAACACAAACCCACTTCAAGCCAAACATTATTTATTAATCAAGAAATTAACAGAAAACTTCAGCACACCACACAACCACCACATTATAATGAAAGGGAACAAAGATATCTGAACAGATCGAAGGAAACGTGGAATACAGTAACTTATGTCTCTTCAAAATTTCTACCATGTTTGACAACATAGATAGGAATGCCTTACATGTTTCCAAAGTCCAATAAATGCTTAGCCTCACCACCTTAATATATTTTCCCACAAAAGGTAGCATTCCTAAAATAAACACCCTCTTTGTCCACAGCCTTACAATCAGGACAATGATCTTATGGGTATATAATATTTTTCCATTTGATATAAGAATCAAGATACCTAACCTATAAATGTGTTCAAAAAGTTATAAATGAAATAATTTCAGATCTTAAATTCCTTAAGTGTTTGCATGTATATGTCAAATTCTTTAGAGAAACTAAATACAAAATAAATACAGAAAAACCTGAAGTGTAAGCAGTGATGCAGTCCTAGAACTTTCAGCAGCTTCCCTCCAAGTATAGTGTCTACTTCTAGGGATATCACAACCTTCTACAAAAAAATTCCAGGTATTCTCCTTAATCCATATGGAATGAAACAAATTGTGGTAACATTGGAGTGAGATAACATGAGATAATATTATTATTATTTTTTTAACTGAAATGGGTATTTTTATTGATAGAGGTGGGTTGGCCAAAGCCAAATCAAACATTACAATTCACTGCTTTTACAAGAGCGTCTTGCCCAGTTAGGGAATAGTTGCCATATTCAATGCTCCTGCATTTATGCTGATCATGCTCTTTTCTAGAGTACATCCTATATTTGCCAATCTGTCTGCTTCTGTGTTTAATTCTCTGAGGATATGGAAGATTTGAACTGAGGAGAAGTCCTTCAAAAGTCTGTTCACTCTTGCAAGCTGTTTATTTAGCGCTGGATCCTTGAGTCCTTTCTTGTTTATTAGAGATTTTATCAGCAGCTCTGAATCTCCGAAGACTAAAATTTCCCTTGGATTTTCTTTTCTGGCCAGTTGACAAGCTTTTAAAAGACTGAGTACTTCAGCCTGATTGTTGGTTTTTAGCCCAAGTCCCCAACTGAAGTCCTCTTTTTTCCCATTCGGAGAATATATAACCCCTCCTGCTCCTGACCTACCAGGATTGCCTTTTGAGGCTCCGTCAACGAAGATAGTGCATTTTCCTTGTGATTTCCACCACTTTTGAAAACTGTCCAAAGTGTCTCGAATCTGCCATTTTCCCTTGTGATTTGGACGTATGATTGCTGAAGGTATAGGCATGGGGGAGAAGCCGTCCATCCATGTCCTTTCTTCAGTACGGAGGGAACTATCTTCTTTGACTATGGAGTGTCTCAGAGTTTCTAATAGAAGTTTCTTGGCCTGCTCCGCTACATTATCTGCAGTCATTTCTTTTTGGTTGAAGAAAATTTCGTTCCGGGCAAGCCACAGCTTCCAGCATACATATTTTGGAGCTTCAATCCACACCTTATGCCAAAGAGATTTGTCAGCAATGTTGAAGGGGTATCGAGCTTTCCAAGATGAGAACATGTCTGTGATCGAACAATGTGCTGGGGGTCTCACATTCAGTCCTGTCAAGAAGTTAGTCCAGGCCTTTTGTGCATACTCACAATCGATGAACATGTGGTCTGAGGTTTCCAATGCATTTTTGCAGAAGACACATCGATGAGGACCTGCTATGTTTCTTCTGCACAAATTTTCTCCAGTCAGGATTTTGTTGTGGAACAAAGTCCAAAAGAAGAAATTGATCTTGGGAATGCTAAAGTTTTCCTAGATCTGTTTCCACACTGTTTCCGGATGCGGAGAATCCTTTTTACCTTGCATCTGTAAATATCCTTGTCTGGCTGTGTACACCCCCGTCTTTCCCCATCCCCATGAGTCTTCCTCGTCCTTATGCACTGGGGTAAAGTCTGTAATTGCATCTGTAAGAGCATTTAACTGTTTTTTTAAGTGCGCTGGAATGTTAGGCAAAGTCCAGCTCTGCCAATTGCCTTTGTTATCCCAATCTGCAATATCCTCGATTTTTCGAATTCCTTTTGAACTTAACCAAGCTCTTAACTCTGCAATTTCATTGATAGCTGAAAGTGGAGGATGACCCATGATTCGATCTCTCCACAGCGATGTATTTTTTCCATTCCCTGGGATTTTATACAGATGAGTTCTAAAAAAATCGATTCCTTTACTGCAGAGCCTCCAAGCCTGCGTTCCTCTTGGTGAATGCGCTGGATTGAAGGAGGTGATCGTCTGATTTTTGAGGTACTTGAGTTTTAAGATCTGGCTGACAGGATGGGTAGGCTCGATTAATAGCTGCCACAGAAGTTTACATCCCAAGGCTAAATTAGCTTGCTGGGGGTCACGGATTTGGAGTCCACCTTCAACTAAAGGTTGCTTCACTGTATCCCAATTAATTAAATGGAATCTGTTGTTGTTACCCCGCCCACCGTTCCACAGAAAATTCCGCATAAGACAGGAGATTTGGCCTGCGATTTGTCTTGGAGCCATCAACAGAGAGGCTTGAAATGTTGGCAGAGTTGAAAGCACAGTTCGAATAAGAGTGAGTTTGCCGCCTGTGGTGAGCCAAATGCCACCCCACGCTGCAATATTTTTTTTGAACTTTGAAATCACCTCCTCCCACAGGTGATTTCTGTTGGATCCCGTCGTTAAAGGAAGTCCGAGATACTTTATTTTGTCCCACACTGCATAGCCTTTGAACCCCAATTCGCTGGCAATCCTTTCAATTGTTTGTTGATCTGTATTCCATACATAAACAGCGCTTTTCCTCTCACTGATTAACGCTCCGGAGATGCTGCAGAATTTTTGGAGAATGGTCTTGAAGGAGTTAGCAATTCTCATGGAAGCACCCCCGAGCAGGAGTGAATCATCAGAAAAGAGCGCGTGATTCACTGGGGCGATGCCTTGCACAATTCTTATCCCAGGTATGGTGCCTATTTGTTTCTCCTGTGTCAACTTTCTGCTTAGTGCATCAGCCATCAAAATGTAAAGAAAGGGAGAAAGAGGGAAACCCTACCTCAATCCCCTGGTGGCTAAAAAGAAATCTGCTGGTCTTCCATTCACCATTGGGGCGATCCAGATGTTTTCAATGCAAGCTTTGATGAGGTTTATGAATTCCTGATTGAATCCAAAGGCTGCAAGAACCCTGAATAGGAAAGAACGGTTAACTCTGTCAAAGGCATTACACATATCCAATTTTATGATCATACCTTGTTATTTCCGAGTTTGACTGGAGTGCAAGGCTTCTTGGACTTGAATGACGTTGTCCAGGATTTGTCTGCCTTTCACAAATCCTCCTTGGGCCGGAGAGATGAGCTTTTGGAGGAGGGGCTTAATTCTGTTAGCCAGTAGTTTGGCCACGATCTTGTAGGATGAGTTGCAGAGTGAGATCGGCCTGTATCTATCAAAGGAGCCTGGGTTTGTTTCCTTGGGGATTAAAGCGAGGAAGGTGGAGTTTATTCCGCCTCCCACTTTTTCCTTCCTCAAGATTCCCCTTATCATTCTAAAGAGATCAAATTTGATTATCTCCCAACAGATTCTATAAAAATGAACTGAGAATCCGTCAGGACCTGGAGCTTTGTCTGGTTCCATGGACCAGACTATATTAGTTATCTCTTGTTCCGTGACTGGGCTCATCAGAGAATCGTTATCTTCCTCGCTGACTAGTTTTGGAATGTTTGTGAGAAACTCTAGTGCATCCTCCTCGCTCCCATTTCTTTCTGCACTAAGTAGGTTCTGAAAATGATTTACTGCTGCTTCTTTGATTTGTGAAAATCCTTTATACACCTGTCTGTTGGAGGTGGTAATTTCAGCAATATGGTTACGAGAGAGGCGTGCCCTGCACTGTCTATGGAAGTATGTGGTATTTTTGTCCCCAGATTTAAGCCACAGACTTCAAGACTTTAAACGCCAATGTTCTTCTTCATTTCTGAAAGAACAGTATGTATTCCTTTGGGCAGATTTTTCGTTGACTAAGTCTGTGGAAGAGAGATCTTTCTCCTCCATTTCGAATTGTATTCCTTCCAACAGAAGAACTGCCTCCTTCCTCTGCCTAGTGGGGGTTTTCATGGATTTCTTTATCCAATATTTAAGAGCTTTTTTTGTGTTTTTCATTTTTTGTTCCCACACAAAGCTTGGGGATCCAGAGACTTCAATCCTCCATGCTATTTGGACTGTTTCAAAGGACCCATCTTTTCCTGCCCAGAGAGGACTGAAATGAAATGGAAGGGGGCCTAGATCTTCTTCTTCTTTCAAGCATAAAAGGATTGGCTTATGGTCCGATGTGAGCTTTGGGAGAATCTTGGTATAAACTATTCTGTTGTCCATCATTAACGAGCTGCTGATGAGGAATCTATCCAGCCTAGCTGAGATATGATTTTCTCCTGTTCTGTTGTTAGTCCAGGTATATTTGCCTTTCATTGGTTTGAAATCAACTAAGTCCCACTGCAGTATCAGATTTTCCACTGTGTTGATGAAAGGATCCCTAGAGTAAATCCCTCCTCTTTTTTCTTTGGGATCTAGTATTATATTCAGATCACTGCCTATGACTATATTTGTAGGATTGATATGCTCTATATAGTCCGAGAGTGACCTCCATCACTCTCTCTATTCTTCATAATAAACGGGGACATACATGTTAAACAAAGCAAGGGTGAGGTTGCTTGCAGTGTGGCACAGTTCTGTGAAGATCCAATGTTGGGTCTCAGAGAATCATTCTAAAGAGAAGGATTTTTTTGACCAGAATGTGCCTATACCTCCGGCCGAGCCCCTTGCACTGACAGCCTTTCCAATATCATATTTCAATTTCATAATGCTAGTGTTTAGAAGGGTTTCCCCTTCTATTTTGGTCTCTTGGAGCATAAGAATATCCGCGGTTTCTATCTTCAATAAGTCTTTGATAGCCTCTGCCTTATTGGGATTGCCCAGTCCCCTACAATTCCAAGAGACCAACTGCATCATTTACCACTTGATGGGGTGGGGCCTCCTCCCTTGGGCGCCCTTGGTCTTATTTCTCCCGAGGGTCATTTCAATGGTAGTTTGACTGCCTAGGGTTTTCTGCCATTCTGATTCTTCTTCCCTAGTTTCCTTGTTTGTTCTTCTTCCCACTTTTTTTGATGGCCTTTCAAAGGTTTCTTCATCAGATGATCTCGTGTTTTCTAGATTCTTCTTCTTTTGTTTTATAATGTCAGCATATGAAGGAGAAGAAGTGTTGCTAGAGGTCGGGTTTGGGATGTTACCTGGCTCTTGATTATCTGCATTATTCGGCTGTGGTAGATCTTCCTGCTCGGCCTCTGGAGGATCTGACGGTGGTGTAAGAGATTCGAATGGGTTTTTGTCTCCTGCAATGCTGTTAGCTTCCCTACTTCCACTGTTTTGATTACTTGCGTCTTCTTGCCTTATTTTGTTCCCTGTCTCTTTTGCTTTGTTTTTATTGTTCTGTCTGCTGCTTGCTGTTCTCTTTGCTTGCTTCCACTGTTCGCCTTTTTCTTTCTCTGCTATTTCCTCGTTTTTTTTTTACAATATCTTGCAAAATGCCCATATTCATGGCAATGTCGACATTTAAAGGGCAGTTGTTCGTAATCTAGCTCTTGAATGTGCGACCAGTCTGCCACTGAGAGTTTGATGGCTTTAGGGAGCCCGGCCTCCAGATCGACTTCCACACATATGCGTGCACAGGAGAACTAGTCCTTCCTCGGGGCCTGATCAATATACCTACCAAGGGCATTACCAATGGATTGCAGTGAGCTCTGACTCCAACAGTGGAGTGGGAGATGCGGGGGACACACCCATACAGGAACGGCTGTGGGCACATCTTGATCAGGGTCAAAATCTGGAGACCATTTGTTCAAATATAACCCTTGGGGGCCCATGAAATATGGCCCGTTTCTGAAGATCAAGCTTCGGTCTTCCGCGCTATCAAACACGAAGACGAAGAACCCTTTGCCTACAAAATGACTTTTTATTCCTTCCATAACCAATGGAATCCAGTTTCGTTTGACCCAATCATCTACTGCTTTCGGGGATGGCCATAGCCCTGTGAACTGGCCGATGAGGCCCCTTTCGGCTAGGTTTAGCGCTGATCTACAAGCATCATCCACCGGTAGAGACACCGTAGGAATGTTATCCAGCTTTTTAAAGAACCTTTGCTACGAGACTGAGGGCGGCCGCTTATCTGTTGCAGCAACAAGAGATCGGAATTCATCTAGATCAGAAGGCGGGAGGGAGTCGCCTCCTTTCGTCATGGTCAGGGTTTGAGGGACGAGGATCAAAGCAGGGACCCCATACACAAACTTAGACCGACCTCCAGAGTAAACGATACGCAGGAGAATCTCACTCGTGGGCCAAAACCACACAAGACCAGAGCGCCACGCACACCAGAGGGGCCTCTCCGGCGACACAGAGCTCCGCGCCCAGATCGTCAATAGGGCAGAGCCGAGCCCTAGAGTTGCAGAGCGAGCGCGTGAAATTAGGGACTCAGCTCAGGTCGCGACTCTTCTTTAACAGTCCAACTCGACCTCCTTGATGAGATAATATTATTAATTTCAATTATAATGTATTAATAAATGTAAAGAAAATCACACATCTCATCATCCAGTTTTCTTTGTTATTGCACATGGTAACTGAAGTACTTGGGTGGAGAACCTTCCACCTTTGCACCAATAAACAATCTTCAAAGCTCTAGCATCCTTTGGAGTAGCCATCACTATGGAGAATTTTTTTTTTGAGGTTGCTTTCCATTACCTCTTCATTTTGCAGCTGAGATAACAGAACTTGTGCCTATATGACTAGCAGAAACTTGTGGGAACCAATCATCTACATGTTTAGTCCAAATTTTTGCTAGTGCAATGAGCCGAATTTTATTCTCAACCTACAAAACAAAATTCAAACACCCAACATGTTCATACTCTTCCTTTACATTGAAAATTACATGATACACAATTCCACATTCAAGAAAAATGCTATGAAATAAAACATAATATGCAAGAATGTTGACAAAATAAGCACATGTTTTCCCAAATAAACATACTGTAATAAATTTTGACTTATTAAGAAGATATTAGCCCAAGAAATTATTTTGTTTTTAGGACACTTTCTGCACTAAGTGAAAATTCTTATATGTTCTACAAATGGTGCACAAAATCAGTCTAAGAGGTTAGCTCAACCAGTTATTGCCAAATTTGTTGGCCATTATACTAGTTTAGTGCTCGTAGGTGTCCAATTCAAATCCACCTAGGTGAGTTGCACTAGTCTACACCAACAGGTTTACTAGAGATGTCATCTACGAATATGGGGAAAAATCATTTGGGCTTCCCCAAGTGGTGTTCCTTAGAAAAGAATTGGTGTATGGACTCATCTTAGAGAATGCAAATTTTCTTCAGAAATCTGTGTTGAGGACTGGAAACATCAAGCATGTGTGTTTACTTTTCTTCGTTGAAGATTTTATTTAAAGCTTGATTTGCTCCTCCTTCAATGGTTCTGTTACCTTTTGGGAGAGGTAAATACCAAGTAGTACTTTTATCTTTCTATATCTTATCTACTATGAGCATAGTTTTAAAAATTGGAACTGGCCGCCTATCTAACCATGATTCCAACCAAAACCAGATCAAACTAAGATCGAACTGGGTTTAATAAACTGAAATTGGAAAAAATACATAAAATAATTAATTTTTAATGAAAACAATTATTTTTAAGATTATAAACCATGATTCAAAACCATTAGAGATCAAATATGGAAATTATTCTCATCTATATACCATGTAGGGGTGTATATATCAAAATGGCACTAAGTGAAATACATATCGATGATATCATCAACAAAATAAATAACCAATGAGGCTCTAAATGGCTTCTAGAGTCCAAAAAGAATGCTAAAATGAGGCCTTTAATGGCCTCTAGAGTCCAAAAACAATGCTACAACTTGAGCTACTGGGCCTGTAGTGGTCCCAAACTATATAATCACAAAAAAAGCAAGATAAGTAATTGTAGAGTGCTGAAACAAAGAATGAAGAAACTCTGTCCTTCATTTCATTGAAGGAGATAGAGGATCGTTGGCAAACATTGAGCCTCTTTTGACAACTGGTCTATTTCTTGATTCAGTTCTCCAAAAACAAGAATAAAATAAATGACTTCGAACAACTGGAATATCTCCTTCAAATGATCATCTGCAAGCCCATTATCAATACCTTGAAGCTGTTCGTTGCTTTGTATCTAATTGATAACCAAGGCTGAGTCTTCATAAACTTATAGGACCTTTACTTCTCTTTCTGTGGCACACATTACGAGTGATTTTAGAGCCAGAGAATCTGCTAAATTACATATACCACATCCTAGAATTCCTTTAGACTTTCTCCAGTGAGAATCATAAATGAAAATCATGCTTCCCGCACTGCTATTATTGGCGTATCTGTTCGAACTTCCAGGTGCCATCTAAAGAATCTGACAAATTATCTATGGCTAGAATGAAAATCTGTTGAGCAAGTTTAACTTCTTTCAAATCATAGAAACCATAACACTTACCCTTGAATAAACTTGATTAGGCGAGATAAACTTACCTTTAAACATAGTTGAGATTCCAACCAACCAAATCACCCAGCACAATATGCATGGAAAAGTTCTCAATTCGTTCAAAGAAGGATTCCCAAAATAATTTCTCAGGCAGAACTCTATTGTATCATTGGTCCACACATTTCTTTGATGAGTAATTAATTCTTCTTCCTTCCAAAATTCTTGTTCATATGGACAATTGATAAGTAAATAGTACATAGTTTTCTTCAGCAGATTTGTACAAAAGATATACAGCTGGGCCCTGTCTACCTCTCCTTTGAACTGCTTCCCAAGTCAAAAATGTATTCTTTAATGCCAGCCAAAGAAAGATATGGATTTTCTTCAGTGCTTGTTCTTCCAAATATCCTTCCATCACCAGACATGGCCATAAGGGTTTGTAAGAAGCTACAACTTACAAGTTACACAGATGAAATTCCATTCCATTAAAAGAAGAGTTCAAGTAAAATACCCATGCACGGAAAAAAAATACTACAATACAAAACAAACGAGATCAAATTAGATCTATATCACAAGAGAAATTTAACTCCATGTTGCTCATAAAACTCCCATTCATATTTTCCTCATATGGCCATTTTTCATGATCCATCCAATTTAGCAGGCTCAAACAAGGTTAATCTTTGATGTGTACAAATCATAAGCTCCTGTAACTCTTATTGGTCAAGCCATATAATTAAATGGAAATTTAATTTTGCAAACAAGTGATACTTGTAAATTATCCTATATTCTAAGGGATACATCCTTTGTACTCTATCTACAACACACCCAGAATGCAATTCAGTCCACTTTCCCAATATGAAACAAAGTCAGCCAAAAAATCCCTCAAAAGGAAGACATAGAAAGATGCTGCAAGGTTTTTGGCATACATCAACACTTTGAGAATGGTAGATGGCTACGTTAAATTTTTAAGAGTGCAGACTTCAACACAATTGGGTAAGTTGTAGGTAAGAGTACAAAATAATGCACCCCTTGGTAGAAAGGATTGATGGCTTTTATAGAATATGATCCCTGAAAAAATAAACAATTGCTAGATCCATAAGAAAACACTCTTTCATCGATAGTCTCCTGATGTGGGTTTTCGCTAAGGGATGGAAAATGTTGCTAACAATAGGAAAGGTGGTTAAAAATAAAAGGTAATGTAAGTTGGATTTGCAGGGAGGCATATGGATCACAAAACTATAAGGTATGTGCATGTCATATGTAGGTCAGAGTAGCTACACATCAAGACAAACCACAGATTCAAGAAGTAAAGTAGTGGTGACTGAGGCCAATTCAATTTTGTCTCATGCTTCAGATATGATAATTTTCATCCTGCAACGATATAGGTCAACAATTCTCTCCAACAGGTTCCAAAGGTCTCAAGCTCTGAGTCACTAGCCCTGGTGCATCAAATTCTATTAAGTGTGAAGTTACATTGAAAGGCATTAATGTCTCTCTCTTGTCAGGGGAAGAAAGTAGTAGTTTAGGTTGATAATGGAAGCTTTATAGTTTCACAATTTTATAATACAATATAGAATACACACACATATATAATGGAATATTTCCCTCCCATTAAATTGCTAGCTTGGTTTGAGATCAAACCTGAAATCAAAGGTTCTCTATTTTGTCAACCAAAAGTTCTATCTTGTCACCCTGGTCAAGGACTTGTAAAACAAAGAACAATTGTTACCTAAAAGGCTATACAAAATTAGGAAAACTAGCAATTAAGATTAAGAGAAGCAATACATAAAATGGAAACACATTCTGCAACCTGCATTGGACATCGATCCAACAACATGCAATCTATCCCTGTAGGATCCAAATCTGGTACAAGCAGAGTAATTTCCTTCCATAAAATTAAAAAACGAACATATGTAGATTTTGGCACAAATCTATAGATGCTTGACATTAGTATATGATACCAAGCTTTTATGTTCTCAAGTAGATTCCAAATAAATGACTGGAATAGTGGGAAAACAATTAACTACTTTATACTAAGAGGTGATTTATTGGTTATTTGGTGGAGTACCATTCGTTTCAAATCATAGGAAAAAAATAGTTCTTTGCAATTTCTAAATTATTGGCTGGATGTGGATCTCTGTTCAGATGTTAAAAGTACATTTTCCCTAAGAAATTTGAAGTGCTTGGAGCATCTTTCTTTATTTTTCCTTTTGAAGGAATATTGTGGTTGGCTTTGTTTCAAATTTTGTGAATAAGTTGAACTTTTAAGTGTTTTTGATTATGTGTGAGGTAGAATTCAGTGACGTGTTCCTTTGAAGAAAGGACCAATGTGACTTGTGCATAAGACACTCTAAAAAGATAGGTTATGTTGCATAGACCCTTTCAGGAGTTTTCACCAATGGATGGCAAGGGGGTTGCTGACAATAAAAATTATAATAAAAATATGGTTGAAAATAAAATAATAATGTATCTTATATTTTCCAGGAGCTGTGTTGTGTAGGTATCACAAAACCAAAAGATATGTGTCTGTCCTCTGTTGGTCAAAGTAATGGCACATTGAGTTACGAAGGAGGAGCTGAGCAGAAGGGGTGGCTGAGGTTGATTCAACATTATACAAGGCTGATCCAACACTGATGTACACCTCTGTTAACTGCCACCACTACTTGCCTACTGCTGAAAACTAGGAAGTATGCCAATGCTGTAATTATATGATCCCAACCTGTGCATCCAAAATTACAATATCATCTTATTGTCATTAATCTTTGCCATCCCTTGGTACAAACCCATAATGGAGATTTATTCATAAAAATATTTGTACTTGAGGATCTATACAACACAGTCTATTTTTCCAATGTGTTTTCAATAAAAAAAAAATGATCTGCTATTCTAAGGGATACATCCTTTGTACTCTATCTGCAACATACCCAGAATGAAATTCAGTCCACTTTCCCAATATGAAACAAAGTCAGCCACAAAATCCCCTAAAAAAGAAGAGATAGAAAGATGTTGCAAGGTTTATGGCATACAACAACACTTTGAGAATGGTAGATAGCTACGTTATATTTTAAGAGTGTGGGCTTTAGCACAATTGGGTAAGTTGTAGGTAAGAGTATAAAATAATGCATCCCTTGGAAGAAAGGACTGATGATTTGTATAGAAGATGATCCCTGCAAAATATGATAAATCTAATCCTTAAGTCCTAAAATCGTTTTGGATGTTTATGGATGACAAATCTAGCCTACTGAAATGTTGTGAATCTTTTTCTTTTACTACAGGGTCATAAAAATTTATTCTTACAACTTAATATGATGTAAAAGTTGTGTCATACTAGGATAATATGTTCCATGATAAAGTGTTTTCTATTACTAGAGTCTCGAGACAAACATTAGTGTCTAGTTTAATTTTTCATGTCAAATGTAAAATAATCGTGTTCTCTGTCCTAGTTACAGGGAGTGGCACTAACAAAAAGCTTCAAACGTTCTTTACAAAGGGACCACGACTGTATAACTCTATTGTAAAAACCATAGTTTTAGTCCAAAATATAGGCATTAAGGTTCTCAAAATCCTGTTTCTTACATGGTTAACCTAAAAGGGTCGAACTTGTATTATAAGTGATACATCACAAGTTGTAATTTGTTAGTCCTTTGTATGCATTGCCTTTAAAATAAAACATCTCTGAGAGGCATTTCTGAGTAAAATGTCTCCGCGGGATCTTGCTCATTATGGTAACTAATATCTATGCTATGTATAATATAAGTTAAAATGAACTATTTTGAGACATCATCTTAATATTCATATTCGTGCTATATTGAATATTGATGTTTAATCACTAAATATTCTCTCTGCATGTGTTGTGGTTATAAGCAATGTAGTAGCTACTCACTTTCCTACTATTTTGTGCTTCCATGAAGGCAGGTGAAAGAATGGGATGCTCAGTTGGTGCATCCAATAAATGCAAAACTCCATGGTGGAAAACCCTATTTCAATTTGGTAAGATTAATGCTGACCAGATTGCGGAAAGAGAGGCATGTGAAGAACATGAGATGAAAGCATGTCTTGTAGCTTCTAGAAACACACGTGTACAATATGCAAAAGACACATGCAGACCAACATTTGCTAGTGCACGCATTGCTAAGCCAAACCAGGAGATAGATACAAGGTTTAAAACTCACAACTTCAAGAGAGTGATACCCTGGAAAGGTAAGTCCAATGTGAAATCAACAGAGAAGAGACTTGATGGTAAAAAAGAGAACCCAACCTCCCTATTTGAATCTGGTTCATCTCGATCTGATATAACCAAATCCAAAACAAATTATCGTGGAAGCACTTTGTTAGCTGAAAGTAGCTCTGAAAACCACTGGAAAGGACCAGTTTCGAGTGAAACTCCAATTCAAGGTAATGATTCAGAATCACTTGGGGATGGTCGGGAAGGTGGTTTGGTGCGACCAAAGATTGGATCTAAACAACTAGAATATTCAAGTGGGATGGGAGAGGTCAGAAAACTAGCTCTTCCAATTTGGAACCATCTACAGCAGCAGATTATGACCAAACTAAAAGACTTGAAAATTGTATGAGATGTGAACTGGTCTTGTTGTCTTGATAATGATATTCAATTTTTCCATTGTGCTGTACTGATAGCCGTCTATTTTCTTATAAGTAATTTACCTATTTCTTCTTAAAACCCATTGATTTGTGCCTTGTTATCAATGCAGTTAACACTTGAAGTTTTACAAAGTGTTAAATGGCTTTCCACCTAATTTGGAAGCAAGGATTCTTTCCTCATCAAAAATTCGATGATATACGACACACAAGTTGGTATTTTGAATATAAACTATCCCTACATCCATAAGTACAAATGCTTTATCAATAATCTCCTGATGTGGGTTTTCACCAAGGGATGGAAAATGTTGATAACAATAGGAAAGGTGGTTGACAATAAAAGGTAATGCAAGTTGGATTTGCAGGGAGGCATAGGGATCACAAAACCAAAAGGTATGTTGCACATCAAGACAAGCCATAGATTCAAGAAGGCAAGTACTGGTGACTGAGGCCAATTCAATTATGTTTCCTGCTGCAGATATGAGCCCATTTTGATTTTGCAATGGTATAGGTCGACAATTCTCTCCAGTAGGTTCCAGAGGTCTCAAGCTCTGAGTCACTAACCATGGTGCATCAAATTATAGTAAGTATGAAGTTACATTGAAAGGAATTAATGCCTCTCTCTTGATAAGGGCAGAAAGTAGTAGTTGACGTTGCTAATGGAAACTTTCTGGTTTTACAATTTTATAGTACAATACAAAATACATAGAATATAGAATAAACACACACACATAAACTATGATACATGCACACCAAGAATGTGGCATTAGGGCCCAAATAATAGTCAAACAAGGTTTTGGGATAATGTCTCAAAATGAATACCAAGGGATTCTGTAGCAGTAACGGGGGTCACACAAATATCTTACAAGCATAAATTAACCCATATAAAATGCTCTTAGAGAGGACCACCATTGTTTGAGAGCATACATTTTAGGAAGGAGCATAAGATGAACCCAGTGAAATCCTCCAACAACTCCATCTCACATGCCACAACCTTCTCCATACATGTATTTCAGATCTACAAGTTTGATACAATGTTAAATTTTCAGTTTCATGGCATGGTGGGAAGATCTGCACTTAAAAGCCTAAAGCAAGTAAACTGAGACTGCTTAGAATACTATCTAAATAGGGAAATTCTAAGCACCATATCTATTAATACGTAACTCTAAAATTCAGAACATTAGGCTATAGAAATTTGAAACAACAGATGTAAATTCTGATTCTGTATAAAACAGAGTTCTAGAAACTAGGACAGTGAGAGGAATTTGCAGCACATAGTCACATATATGTTAACTAGAAAATACTTCCACAACAAACTTTTTCACTTCTAAAAAATGTCTATAATGAAGCACCCTATCTCCCTTTATAGAATTAGAGAGCTAGGGTTACAATGAATGTTGACAAAACCAACAAACCATCTATCTTAAGGAAAGTGCCCTGACCCTACTGTGCCTAGGAGAGAGTACCCTCATGCATGGGATACACTACCTAGAATAGCATACCCACTGGAGAAGACAAAGTGTAAATAACCTTGGAAACAATGTCAAGAATAAATTTGGAAGCTCACCTAAAGCATGCACTCTGTCTAAGACTCTAAACTTACAACGACGCCCTACTCATATAAATATAGCACATGCATGCACCTCATACATCGGTTGCCTACTTAATTTTTGTACCTTCCTAGTGGATTCTCTAGTGCACCACCATTCCAAACGTAAACAAGTGCACAAAGAAGAATGACTGAGAAACATGTGAAATCTAAAAAACACTCAATAATGGCACATGTAAAATCTAAGCTTTCTATTTTTTACAAGGTTGTTCTAACAAGTTTTCGATTTATGATTCCAAAGCATTATTTATATTAAATGCAGATGCAGGAGAAAGGTCCTATGTAGATAAATTGGAGATGGCGAAGTGAGATCTTATTTACATCCATGAGATTAAAGGCATTTATCAGTTGGTGCAGCACTGCTCTAACATCAGCCTCCACTTAATAAAAAGGTAGGGTCTTGGAGATCTAATGGAGAGACAGTTGCAGTTCTGTCAGATCATTTGAAAGGGTCATGCCTCTTTTAAGCATAAAATTTAGGGTTGGTTATTTCTTCATCACGGATTAGCTTCCAAGAGTAGGTTACACAAAGTTGGCACTATTAGTTTAGCTTGTGTGCTGTGTGGTAAAGAGAAGACAATGCAATATGTTTTTGGGAAATGTCAATATACCAGAGTTTTGTGGTCATAGTTTTAGGCTGAATTTCAGTCTCTATTTGTATTTCCACTCTACTAGAATGGAAAGCCCCCCTGAGGGACCCTTGGAGTTCATGGATAGTTGCAAATTACTTTGGTTTTTAGTTTTTTGGGTTACAATTTGTTTTGCAGAAACAACACTATACAATGTAGAGTTACTTTTGATTAGGCTCCTCATCCCTTTCTCTTGGGGATTTCTAGACTCCACACAAAGGAAAGCGTTTAGCATTAGCCTTCTACTTGGGCTGATCAGCCACCTTTAGGATTTTGGCGATCAGCTTCTGTGTGAGTCTGCTTCAAGCTTCCATTTGCAAGCTATCAGTATTGTCCATCTTCCTGTAAAGTATCTTCATTATCAACCCTTTTATCTTCCTTTTCAGACTGTACATCAGATTCTCCAAAGGGTTCCCCATGAATTCAAAACCAAATAAACAAAATATAGTTATTGCATGCAAGGATTCAACCCTCACAAATGTTCATTTATGGTTAGTTCTGTTATATCACGTTCGGACTTCTTTGTTTTCTTACAAGCATATTTACATGCATAGTTCAGAGCTCCTTTGAAACCTGCAGTGTAAAACATAAAACACAGAAAACACAAATGTGCTCATGAATTTAATAAAGTCAATGACAAATTGGCCCATGACACCAGAATGGCCTCAAATTCTTGGAATGAGTGAAAGGGAATGCTTGAATGGCTAGAGGTCCCTGTTACTTTCCTGCAAGATTTCTACAGATACTGATTGCCATATATAGACTGCAATAAATGATATTATACATATACAAAAAGTAGACTACCATTCCACTTTAGAGCATTGTTGAAGCACCGCCAAATCTTGAATTGGTTCCAGAAAGAAAATACTTGTGGTGTGAATTACATTGGGTAGTTGCACATTATCTATGAAAAAGAAAACATAAATTGAATTACCATATAATAAGAATAAAGTAGGCCATTCTAATCTGATCATCAGATAATATTATGATCATAGTCCATGGCTGGATGTGGTGGGGAATCTTAAGTTGTGCAACCAATAAGTTAGAGTAGGTAGGACGTGGATGTGGGGTGATTCTCCTACATCAGAAACAAAGGAGATTCTCCTTAATAACTATGGAATTCTTCTTGTTGGTAGGAAATTCATGAAGAGAGCTAGAATTGTGCACTTTCTCTAGATCTTCCTCGAGAAAAGCCTTTGCTTTACTGGTAGAAATTGAAGATGACATTAAGAAATTTACTGGAGTAGTTTGTAGTTTTTTTGAAGCGATATCATTGACTTGAATCTCGGGTTTGCAATTACCCATTATTTTTTAAGGATATTAACACAATGGAGTTTCTGCTTTCTTGGGAGAGAGGGATGACACTAACATGGGATTTTCTAGCAGCAGTTTTGAAGGGTAATACAGTCTTGATTGATATTTGTGGCTTGATATTATCATGTTTTTAAAGTACCTCAGGTGTGTAATCCTTGCCAAACAGAGTTGGAACTTTCTTAATGGACAAAGACAACATTGTCAAAGTATTTCAAGCATTAGCTTGAAGCATTGTAGTAGTCTCACTAACAATTTGAGACATAGGCCCTCCATTCAATTCCAAGTATTTCAAATAAGAATCTCTTTCCAAAATAGCTTGTGCTCTATTGATCGAGAGAGATGACATTGATACATGGTTTCCTGTAGTAGTTTCAAATATTGATGTTGTCTTACTAATGTTTTGAGGTATGTATCCACTATGTGGTTCCAATACCTCTGAAGTACAATATTCACTGCAACTAGAATTCATTTTCTGTGTGGAGAAGGTTGCCAACTTTGGAAGATTTCCTATAGCAGCATTAATCACAGATGTGGCATTATCAATTTTTTGAGGCCCAGACCTGCCATGTGATTCTATTGCTTCCAAAGAAGGAACTATAGACGAGGGTGATATTTCCAGGTTGTTTTTTGCAGCATCGTGACACACTTTGATGGCTTTACCAATTGCTTTGGGTTCATTCCTACCATATGATTCGTGCACTCCTAAATTGGTATCTTTGCAAACAATAGACTGTGCTCTCTTGATTGAAGATGAAGTTGAAAAATTCACAGGATTTCCTGCAACAATTGTTTTTGTCTCATTCATCATATGAGGCATGACATACCATGTGGCTCCAGCACACGCATAAGATTTTCATGAAAAATAACCCCTGCTCTCTTGAAGGAGGATGATACAGCCATAGAATTTCCCAAAGCACCTTAGAACATTCCTACAGATTCACTAATTTTTGGGGACCCAACGGAGGCATTTTTGGGTGATTTCAAACAAATATCTTCACTGAGAATAACCCTTGCCTTTTTTTAAAGATTTAGATGATATGTCTAAATATTTCCCTCTAGTTGTCCGGAAAATGAATGCCGGCTCTCCAACTTCTCCTTTACATCTCAACCTCTCATGACTAGCACTTCCAGAATGCAAGGAATTCGACAGAGCATCACCCTTTGCGCAATTCTTATAATTCACTTCTCCCCTGAAAGATGATCTGAATGGTGCCTGTTTTCTTCTAGGTTTTTGGAAAGTATTTGCTTTTTCAGTGTCATTGTTTGGCATTTGGGGAGGATGCTATGGAGAGGCTGCATTGTCCTATATCAAGCTAGAATGATACTCGATACCTTTTTCATTACAAAACTGCTCATTTTTCTTACTACTTTGTTTATTATTCTGAAGAATGGGGCTTGCAGTTATGTATATCAATTGAATGTGATATCATATATGGAACTGCCATTACTAAATGTGAAGAGATGTTATCCTCATCTTTTTCCAAAGATGATTGAAACCCTGTGCATAATGAGAAGGGAAAAAAAGTAATTAAATATTTGACCTAAAGATGCATAGCTAATTAAATTCATTAGATAATGTCCAAAAATACCCATTAATCTATGTGAATTTGAAAAAAGTAGTGAAATCAGAAATATATTCTGCAAATATTACGATAGTGCTTCAAAAAACGCCTTTTTGAATTTAATGATTGGTAAAAAACACAACCATTACTGCATGATCAAGTCCAACCATAGTTGAAAAATGACAACCATGTACATGCTCCTTGCAGTTTTTGTCTTCAAAAACAGGCTTTTTTTTTTTAGATAGTCTTCGACGTTGATGTTAAAAATTTCGCAGTGTTAAAGATATATGTTTGAAGTAAAAATAGATAAAGATTATGTTCATGTACATAAAAGATGTACTGAAAGCCTAAACAGTAAGGCAGGACGTGCATTATGAATTTTTAGGGATTCAAATGATTTTTTCGTGAAATGCAACCTCAAACTCTAAGCCTCAGTTCAATACAGAATCTTTAAATGAGTAATAAAATAAAAACCCTAGTGAAAAAATAACAACAACTTGATAAACTAGTATTTTCATTCCTCTAATTACACAAGCTACCAAACCCTAAGCCAAATAAAAATCCAACATAAATAAAGCGAACATACTTAAAAAATTAACCTACAAAATATAGATTTGAAGAAAATATTTTATTTTATTTTGTCTGAAATAAAATTAAAGTACCTTTCTACATGAATTCGGTCATGGAGGGCAGGGGCTAAAATGCTTATCATTGTCTGTAACGCGACTGCCATTTGCAGGGACAAAATTTTGAGTTCTGAGGAGCGCCCATTTCGAGGGGTCACCTTCAATAGGGACCACACGCCACATTCGCACCTCCTTCCTCGCTCCCATCCCATTCATTCGTGTGAATGACATCCAAGATTAATCTCATCACTCTGAATCCTCCAAATTTGGTTTAATTTGCAGCTAATATTTGTAGATATGTTGTTGAAGAAGACAAATTTATGGCGGGAGCTTTTGAACATGAAAATTTCATTTAATAGTAGTTTTTCGTGGTAGGCCAATGAAATATGTAAGAATCCCAAAGTAATAGTATTATATTAAATTTATTCAAAATGTTTTCTATTCATTCAAATTGTAAATTTCTTTCTTCTTCTAAAAAAGAAGATGAAAAAATGAATACATAATTGGTGCAGATAGAAATGATTTTGGATGATTGTATATCTAGAAATGATCTCCTTATGCTCCGTCTTACTCATTTTGAACAAACTTTTTACTTTTTTTTTTCCGTCTCTTCCGAAAATACTGAAAAAGCATTTTGAGTGGGAGCCAATTTTTTTTTTTCCAATAAGATCTCGATGAGTTCAATAATTAGCATTACGTGTACGTGTGGGGTAAACCAAATTCTCATTGAATTCAATCTTTCCATTGAAAGGAGCTCGTATATGTTCTGCAATATCACCAGTAAATACCCCCCGGTATGAAAAGTCTAAATTTCTTTCAAATAATACAATCAACTTTACTTTAAAAAAAGTATTATACTAGCAATTGCACCAAATGTTGCAAAGGGAACGCCGTAAGTCTAGCATATGAAAAAGAGCATATATGAAGAGTGATTCCTCACCATAGAAGTAGATTTTTTGAGGGAACACCCACCTCTGTTTTGGAGTGAATTTTTTCTTATTCTTCTAAAGGAGCAATTCATATTGGACATTCCCCATTAATTCAACTTCCAAAAGCATATCATTGTAGTATTTGATTTCCCAAAACAATGCAATGTCATTTCTAAAGACACCATCAAAGACATAAACAAGATTGGGAATATCTTAACATATTAGCATTTAAATGAAAAATTGGAGCAATTCATATTGGACATTCCTCATTAGTTCAACCTCCAAAAGCATATCATTGTAGTATTTGATTTCCTAAAACAATGCAATGTCATTTGTAAAGGCACCATCAAAGACATAAAAGGTGTTGTCATAAACAATAACATATTAGCATTTAAATGAAAGATTGGAGCAATTCATCTTGGACATTCCTCATTAGTTCAACTTCCAAAAGCATATCATTGTAGTATTTTATTTCCCAAAACAATGCAATGTCATTTATAAAGGCACCATTAAAGACATAAACAAGATTGGGGATATCTTAACATATTAGCATTTAAATGAAAAATGGATAAGGTGTTGTCATAAACAGTGAAGCGTTAAATGAAAGATTGGAGAAATTCATATTAGACATTCCTCATTAGTTCAACTTCCAAAAGCATATCATTGTAGCATTTGATTTCCCAAAGCAATGCAATGTCATTTATAAAGGCACCATTAAATACATAAACGAGATTGGGGATATCTTAACATATTAGCATTTAAATGAAAAATTGAGGAAAAGGATCGAGTTACATACTCGTAGATGTATATGGATCAAGTGGATTCTATCTGAAGCTAAAAAATTGGGTGAAGTTTTTGAAGTTTGGATGTTGAGCAACAATATTCCAATCACTATAATTCATCATGTAATTGGAGCTTGTGATAGCATTTTCACTCTCCAATACTCTTTGTAGTTGAGCTTGACATGTACGAGAGGAGATGTATTGCTATTAGTGGGTGATTAAGTCTAGCATATGAAAAAGAGCATATATGAAGAGTGATTCCTCACCATAGAACTAGATTCTTTGAGGGAACACCCACAAGTATAGCATATGAAAATGAGCATATATGAAGAGTGATTCCTCACCATAGAGCTAGAGTCTTTGAGGGTATTTCTATTAGTGGGTGATTAAGTCTGGCATATGAAAAAGAGCATATATGAAGAGTGATTCCTCACCAAAGAACTAGATTATTTGAGGGAACACCCACAAGTCTAGCATATGAAAAGGAGCATATATGAAGAGTGATTCCTCACCATAGAACTAGAGTCTTTGAGGGAACACCCACCTCTGTTTTGGAGTGAATGTTTGATTATTCTTCTAAAGGAGAAATTCATATTGGACATTCCCGATTAGTTCAAATTCCAAAAGCATATCTTGTAGTATTTGATTTCCCAAAACAATGCAATGTCATTTGTAAAGGCACCATCAAAGACATAAATGATATTGGGGATATCTTAACATATTAGCATTTCAATGAAAAATTGGAGCAATTCATATTGGACATTCCCCATTAGTTCAACTTCCAAAAGCATATCATTGTAGTATTTGATTTCCCAAAACAATGCAATGTCATTTGTAAAGGCACCATCAAAGACATAAATGAGATTAGGGATGTATTAACATATTAGCATTTAAATGAAAAATTGATAAGGTGTTGGCATAAATATAAGTGTGAAAACATAGGTGAAAAGGATTGGGTTACATACTCATAGATGCATATGGATCAAGTGAATTGTAGTTGAAGCTAAAAATTTGGGTGAAGTTTATGAAGTTTGTATGTTGAGCAACAATATTCCAATCACTATCAAGTGGCTTGTAGTTGAAGCTAAAAAATTGGGTGAAGTTTATGAAGTTTGGATGTTGAGCAACAATATTCCAGTCACTATAATTCATCATGTAATTGAAGATTGTGATAGGATTTTCACTCTCCAATACTCTATGTAGTAAAGCTTGACATGCTAATGTATTCTAATTGGGCACATTTGAGAAGTGCACTATATTAGAGGAGATGTATTGCTATTAGTATCTTAACAATAATAGCTTTACACATCTCAATATTTAATAATTCTATTTTTTAGTAATATGATTGTTAAACTTTTGATACAAGACACTTAAGCTAATTTTTTTTAACTTTATATAGTTTCTTTTTATAAAACAAATCCAAATAATAATTTTAACTATATATTAGTTTTTTTCGGAATATTTTAGAATCTAAAGTGATATAATTATATATTAATTTAATATTCTCATATGTTTTGTAACTATATATTAGTTTTTTTCTAAATATTTTAAACTCTAAAGAGATATTAATTATATACTAATTTAATATTCCTATATATATAATCACAAATAGAAAAATTGAGAAAACTCTAGTTTTAAATTATAACATTAGACATATGTAATAATGATATTTTGAAAAAAAAGTTTATAATACAAGAAACATAGATAATACTATAATCTAATAATTATATTTTGAAAAAGAGTTCATCAAACCCTTAATAGAGAAAAAACATGAATAATGCTATAATCTAAAATAGATGTGTATTGAAAAAAAACTTGTAATATGTATTTTCTTAGCTGAAACATTTTTTTTAATTGATAATTAAATTCACAGGTGTCTTTTAATATGTATAATATGTATTTTCTTAGGTGAAAAGTTTGTTTCATTGATAATTCTAAATATATCGGTAAAAATTCACAGGTGTCTTGTAATATGTATTTATCAACTTTCATGTCTTAAGAATGGATTCAAAATTTTGATTACGAAATTCAGGCATAATATGTATTTATCAACTTTCATGTTTTAAGAATGGATTCAAAATTTTGATTACGAAATTCAGGCATAAATGACAGTTAGTTATAAAAAAAGTTTGTTTAATTAAAATTTAAAAAGTCGATCAATTCTTAATTTATTTCAAAATAATAATTTAGTGCTAAATAACATATTTATTACGATATATAATAAAAATATATATACTCACTAAATAATTGAAGGGAAAAAATTTCGTTATGGGTTTAAAAAAAAAATCAAGCATAAATAACTGTAAAAAAAACTTGTCTTTTTAAAATTATAAAAAGTCACTCAAATCTTAACTTACTTAAAAATAATTGGTGTGAAATGATATATATATATATATATATATATATATATATATATATATATATATATATAATTAATGATCTATGATAAAAAAATATAGAAAAAATCATTTACACAGTTTAAAAAGAAAACCCAAAGTTATTAAGAACACATGGAGAAAGTTATTAGCATTAGCCAAGGAGGAAATGCAGCATCAGCAAATTGGAGGAAGCGAAACACATTACGAAGCATTGCACGGAAGAGAATTATAAATATTACAGTCAATATGCTTTCGAATGTTGCAAAAATTTTGTTATTCTGAAGGGAAAAAAATAGAAACCTGCATCATGAGGATAGCCACTCCTAAATACGAGGTTGACATTGAAGCTGAAAAAACAGATTTTTTTCCACACTCTGAGCGCTGTGTGAGGCACCTTGGAGAGCATATTGTTCGAGGATACCCGACGAACACTAGTTCTTGTGCCAATGAATCTTGGGACTCAAAATTTACACAGAATTTCGTTAAAAAATGGTAACTGATTAATACCGGTTTTCAATCCAATGGTTGAGATCATTTCTATCGTCTAACATCTAATTTAACGGCACACAAAAAGACACGTAGTATTGGAGGAGAGTTGTTCTCATATAAAACACCTTATGGCGTAATTAATATTAATATTATTGTGTTGTTTTTTATTTACATTGATAGTATAGGATGGTTGTATTACATAATAGATTTAACGATGGCCATAGAAATAACAGGGGTAAGGATGGCCATGAAACAAAGTCGAGAACACATATAGGAAATAAAAAAACCGAGATATTGGAATCTCACAGCTTGGGGCTTATCACCACTGGATCCTTTCTTTCATTTCTTCTTTGCTACTTTGATCAAACCTTCTAGAGGTGTGGCTACCAAATCTACCTTAAGATTGTTTCGATAGTCTAAGGAGGCATCCTTGTCAGAGTCTAAGGAGGTTGATTCATGGGCACACTTCATGGCACCCGTCAGAATATTGTTATTGAGTTCTTCTCTTCTAGCTGACAAAACTTGGATCTCTTGACCTCCTTCATGAGGATTTTGGAGATTTGAATTTTGGGCCTCGTTCAATGGGAGCATGTCATCATCAGACTCATCATATTCTTGATACGAGGAAGTGGAATCCTCCTCTTCTTGAGGAGGAAAACTACATGGATTCCATGCTTTAGATCCGGGCTTCCGTTTGAATGGTTTTTTAGAACAAGAGTTATGAAGATCACCTGTTTGATGGAAAAATCGACACTGAAAAGTAGTGTTTTCGTATTCCAGTTGTTGGGTCCAGTGCAAATCACTTTTTTTTTAATTGATTTTGTCAGGCAATCATTTGTTGATGTTGAGTTCTATGCAAATACTATCATAGGTGAAGAGTCCACACTGGGCTCACGAGGGATCTGCTTCTAGAAAATTACCCAAGGTCTTTCCAATACCCACAGAAATTGAAGAATGTCATATATGGGTTGGAAAATTCGGGAGCCTAACCCAAATGGGTATTTTTGTGATCACGGTTGTGGAGGGGTCAAAAACTTGATAATATGTGTAATGAGTAGAATGAGGTAACCCTACTCTGTTTAATGACAAGTTTGTTCCAAATATCCCTATAGCATTACATCTTTGTATTTTTTAGACTGAGTCTTGTAGTGGCTTGTGCAATCTCACTTGAGGCACCATATCTCTGTTATAAGTGCAATCCTAAGGCACTTAAACGGAAAAAGCCTAATATGACCAAGAACATTAGTGTTAGACCACCTATGGTTTGGGAAAAAGGCTTAGGGGTTCTAGGAGTTAAGGGGTAAGGGGTTTAAGAGTTAGGGGTTAAGGGTAAAGGGTTAGGCTTAGGAGGATGAGGGCCAAGGGGTTGAGGTCTAAGGGGTTTAGGGGTTACAGATTAATGGCTTAGTGGTTAAGGGAGTTAAGGGTTAAGGGTTAAGCACCAAGGGCTTATGGGTCAGGGGATTTAGGGGTTAGGTGCTTAAGGGTTATGGGATTTAGGTGTCAATGAGTTGAGGGGTTAGGGGTTAGGGGTTTAGGGTTTTAGGGGATAAGGGTTACGGGTTAAGGATCAGGGTTTAAGAGGATAAAGGGTTATGGGTTAGGGGTTTCAGGGATTCTAAGTTATGGGTCAGGGATTTAGGGGTTGGTGGCTTTGGGTTTAAGGGATCAAGGCGTTAATGGGTTATGATTTATGAGTGTATGGGTTAAGGGATTATGGTTTTGGGGTTAAGGGGATAGGAAATTTAGTGGTTATGGTTTAAAGGCTTATGGGTTGGGATAATGAGGCCCCTAATCCCCTTATCACAACTATTGGGGGTTCCCCTATCAGTTTCTCTTGTTTCCTTCCCTCTAGGCTCCTTAGCTCCTATGCCATGAGGTCCTAGGCCGCTTCTCATTCTCTAATGCAAGGATTATAGATCTCAGTAAACCATGCTCAAACCTCTTACTTATACCCATCCATGTTACCCTTATGTCCCCTTGCCCCATTAATACACCAAAAGATCCCCCTACCCAAACATTCATTAGAATTGAACATTTGGAGGTGGTCGTTTAATGAACACCTCTAAAATTTTAATTGTAATGACTTTTGGGGGGTGCTTGTCCAAAACTATCTCCAAAATTTACATTGTTGTGACTTTTAAATTTAACTGAGGTGACATGGATCTTGTTACTAATTTAGCTTAGTAAATTCGAGTTAGAGGAGTTGGAGTTCAGCTAAGCATGTGTGATTGCTAATTTGTAGCAATCAAGGTCAGTTATTTCAAGTTGCTTTCAGTTAAACTAGTTCTAAATTTTGGAGGAACTAGTGGAAGATCAGTTGTGTAGTGGGACTTTAGTCTAACTTAGTGATCATCTAGTTAACTGATCGATCAGCCCAAAATAGCTAGTGCATGTAGAGAATTCATTTTATGTTAATAAAGGTATGGATTGTGTTGGTTACATCTTGGTGCTAAAAAATATGGTCTTATGAGTGCATTTATTATATGGTGAGCAGCATATTATATGTGTTGTGTAAGGAAATAATTTTGTTTCTTACACTTCTTAGTATGTTGAACTATGTTTGGTTGTTCTTAGGTGTTGTAACAATGTATTTAGACACCACCTCTATTTTAGAATACAAGTTTTCTAATATACAAAATCCCTCAATTCTCCAACATGGTATTAAATATAATGGTTTGAGATCTAGCATGTTTCCTACAAGTCTTATGCAAGTTGTAAATGCTCTTAAAAATTCATATTTGTTTAGTGGATTGGTTCTAGGTTTCTAATTGCAAACTAAATATAGGATCAAATCAGTGGGTCAGCATTATGAGTTTCATGATAGATCTTATAAATTCTAATGGACACACTTATGGAATTTGGGCACAACTACATGGGAACATTGTTGAAGAGTCAAGAGTCATAGGAATTTATGAAAATGGTGGTTCTTATCCAAGGGATAACTAATAAAAAAATCATCAACGGGAAGAAGGATGAGGCTTCAAGTGGCATAAGAACCTCCATCTCAAGGTGGATTCAATTTCATATAATCCATATCAACTACTCATATAATCCATACTCTTTAGCATGTCAAAGCACTATAAATTGATGCTTATTTTCCCCTAAGACCCTACAAACCCTATATTCTCCTTACAAACCTTAGCCTTTATAATAAAAGAAACAAATCTCCTACATAATTTACAATGTCATGAATTTGAGAATTCCACCAATTCAGTGACACTCCAAAAAAAATTTTAGAAAAAAAAATGCCTAGCTCAAAAGACTCCATGTGTGGAATTGATCACCATAGGCGCACATCAATGATTTTGGAATTTCACAGTTAATCGATCAACAACTTCGCGACAACAATATTTCAACCATGCTGAGAGGCTCCATAGGTTACATGGCACCTGGTAATGCAAGCATCTTTATTATTTGATAGTACATTTTTCAGAGAATTTATTGGAAGGACAAATCCCTCCTGAGATTGGGTTAATGAAAAACCTTTCGTTGTTGTCTCTCTTAGCTAACTACCTCACAGGAACTATTCCAGCTTCATTTGGAAATCTGAGTAGCTTATTGTATCTTAACTTGGGCCACAATAGTTTAATTGGTACAATACCTGCAAGTTGGAAGGGCATCATCAGAGTTTGCACTTGTTATCATTGGAATATAACTTCTAAAATACAATGTTAAGGCTCCAAATTAAGGATTGCATAGGTGTTAGCACTAGCGTCCACCTGGGTGAAACGCAAGTCTATATGGATGCTTATAATGCTCATAACACTGAAATATCTACAAGGATTGACTGTTCACTGTTAAAAATCCTAGCAAGTTGCATTCTTTTGGTGATTTAGGTTGGAAAATAGCGAAAGTGGAAGAAAGTTATCAAAATATATTGAGTCTACGTATAACGCCAGGCACATGAATGTTGTTGATAAGCCACTCATTTACAGTAATGACAACACATTGAAAACCCGGGATGATACTTTAACCATGAGGCTTTTCCCTCTGGTTCACATGGCCTTTAGTTATATAGATCTTCGTTATCTTCAACTAGTCAACGAATCCGAGGTAGGAGAAGTAGCGACCATCTCCCAAAATCACCAATATTCAGCATTAGATGGCACCATTTATGCAGTCCCTTTGACAGTTTCCGTGGGCAACATCAGAGTATGGTGACACGGGGAATCAAATTATTCCTGTTGCTACTATGTCAAGACCAAGAGTGGTATGTCGGCCATTCCTCACAGTGTAAATTCTAATTCAAATCATCCATATTCTAGAGATTCTAAACACAGAAGTTGTAGCTGTGAGAAAATATCTTCAATCGGTCCTATAGCAATGTTGGCCAAAGCTTCGTGTGACCCATGCTACCCTTGAGAAGTGCGACTGACAACATATCCCACTTGTGATCGCTGCATAGGTCATGGAGTTGTGTCTCAGATCTCTAGGGACACGCTCAGAATTGCGATCAATCCATGCTGCGACTCTCCAACTTCCTGAGAGTCTCACTCCCACCCAAGTTTCCAAGTTGCATAATAATATTTGGAGTAAGCGAGCGACTAGTGTGAATGGTGAAACCATACAACCTCTTTAGTTGTGGATGCAACCAATGCATTGAAGAATGCAAGACGCGGAAAACGAATTTACGATCGTACACCAACTTTTCAGGCATGAATACGAATCAAAATATTTAGGCTTAATGTAAGCAGTGGTCGCAGTGGGTTCTGGAAATGCAAATATTGGTTATCTTTGTCCACACGTCGAAATTTTCTTTTAGATGAGGCACGTTCTACTACAGTGTTTCCCACGATGCCTTGTATCCTACGATGGGGGAGGCTATACTCCAAGTTATTAGGTTTTGTTTGCAACTGTGTTGGTAGGATTATCGAGTTACTTGCTTCCAGATGTGTAACTGATCGAATACTGCATTTATGTAAAAGGGAAGTAGTTCATCTAAAGGTGGTCCTTGACAAGCTATCACACATTTTCAAAATGCTGCTCTCCTATGTGGATCGCCTAGTTCCAACACCTATCTCATTAGCGTTTTCAGGATAGTACGAAAGGAGGTGTTCCAGTCACTATTTTGGGAATGATGAATTGGACAAGGGAATTTGGCGCATAAGGATGCCTCACACATTATAGTTGAAGCCAGTTGAAACTTGCACCGATGGCATTGAATTCATTTCCAAGACTATGAATCAATCGTTGAGTCACAACCTCAAGTAACAACTGGGAGGTGCGACCTCTGGCCAGTTGCGACCAGTTGCTAAGTCACAGCCTCAAGAAGGAGGGGTCAGTGTGACCAACCACACCTGGTGACCGATGTGACCTCCACTAGTCGTACTACAGAATCACATATGAATTCCCTAGAAGATGCGAGTAGTGCGATTAGTGTCTCTCCCTTTGTTCTGACATTGCATGGAGGCCATCAATATTGATTACATCAATGAGAGTGAAGTGCTCACTATTGCAAGTGGCATGCACCATATCAAGAAACATAATTAACGTATGCCTTTTGTCTATGGTTTTTGGAACCTTAGTGAGGCTCTAAGAAGGATTGTTGAAGGAGTTGTCGTGATCAAGGCCAAAGGAGAAGCTGGTACTTGGAATGTATTGAAGCAATAGGACATGAAAGGTCTGCGTTGGGTAATATACGTGAGCTGCAGAGCTTGGATGATGATACATCTCTACCTTCGTTAAATAAATTGTTGCTCCCTTTGAGATTGGGAGGCAAACCCAAATAGTTGTAAAGGTTGCATGTTGTAAGTTTTGCAACAAGAGGCATTCCTACACATGTTAATGTTGCCTTGGTTGTGCGTGCTAAAGAGTGTTAGGGAGTGCCAGGGAATCACAAGGGAGAACTAGGTGAAAATGCATGGAAATGAACAAATAAGAGTGTGTGCCAAGGAGTGCCAACAAATTCCAGGTGTCTCAAGGGCAAAGTGTGTTAGGAGAAGGTCATAATAGGACTTGTAGGAGGGAATCCTATGGTGACAGTAAGGGGTTTGTCAAAGAAATTTCATATAAAGGGAGACTTTCGGTTGGGCACAACATTGTTTTTCCAATGACTTGGTTGGGTTCCCAAGTCACAAAAAAAGTAAGCCTATCTATGTGGGCATGACAACTAGGGAGTGCTAAGGTGTGCCAAAGAATTCTAGGAAATACTAACACATGCTAGAAAATTCCAAGGCATGTTAGGCATGCGAAGACAAGGCAACTGTTAAGGCATGCCAAGATATTCCAGGTGCTAAGTGTGGTGCGAACGCATGCTAGGGAGTGTTAGATCCAAGTGCTAGCGAAAAACAAGGGAGAAATAGTTTCAAATGTATGGAAATGAAGTTTTAACGAGTTCCAGGTGTGCTAAGGAGGGCGTGACAATGTATGTTATGTAGTTTCAAGGCATGCTAGATTCTTAGGGAAGAAATTTACCAAGATGTGTCAAGTGCTAGGTCATGCCAATGCGTGCTAAGGAGTGTTGTGGAGTGATAAGGAAACACAAGGGAGAACTAGGTTAAAATGCATGGAAATGAATGAATAATAGTGTGTGACATGGAGTGCCAGCGAATTCCAGGTGTGCTAAGGAGAGAGTGGCAAGGTGTTCCAGGCAGAGCTAAGTCAATCTAGAGTGCTAGGGTGGCATGCGACCAAGATGTGTCAGGTGCTAGGGTGTGCCAACATGTGCTAGGAAGTGTTAGGGAGTGACAAGGCATGCCAATGAATGAAAAGTGTGCTAACACATGGCAGACAATGTCAATGCATGTTGAGGATTTTTAGGGAGTTCCAAGGGAACACAATGGAGAATTAGGTCAAAATGCTTGGTAATGAATGAATAAGAGTGTGTGCCAAGGAGTGTCAGTGAACTCCAGGTGTCCCAAGGATGAAGTGTTTTAGGAGAAGTTCATAATAATAATTGCAAGAGGGTAGTCTATGGTTGTGATAAGGTGTGGAAAGATTAATTTTGGATAAAGAGAGACTTTGGGTTGGGCACAACATTGTTTTGCTAATGACTTGGTTGGGTTCCCAAGTTGAAAAACAATTAAGGCTATCTATGAGGGTGTGGCAACTAGGGAGTGCCAAGGTGTTCTAGGGAATGTAAGGTTCCCAAGTAAGGCTAGTTGTGAGGGCATGAGTGCCAAGTCGTGCTTGGGAATTCTAATATGTGACATATATTACGAAGGCATGTCAAACATGCTAAGAGGTTCCATGTGTTAAGGCATGCCAATATGTGCAAGGGTGTGACAATGCGTGTCAGGGACAGTCAAGGAAACAAATAGAGAAACAATTTGAACTACAAAGAGATGAACACATAAGAGGGTTAATAAGTCATCAATTTACATTTTTCGTGGGGGGCATTCTAGGCACACCAACACTAGGTGTGAATAGGTGCCAAGTGCCAAGTGTTAGTGCATTCTACATACCAAATATTCCTCTATTTCTTCTCATCTACTTTCCAAAACTTGATCTCAAATAGCTTTAATATTAAACCATGCCAAAGCATACCAAGTCCTCTCATGAATGCATGTTAGACATGCTAAGACTTTCCAAGTGCTAACATGTGCCAAGTGCCAATGTGTGTTAAGGAGTATTATGCATGTTATGAAGTGGTAGGGCATGTCAAAAAGTGCTAAGTAGAGAGTGCCAATGCATGTTGAGGAGTGTTAAGGAGTACTAGGACAACACAAGGGAGCACTAGGTAAAAATACATGGAAGTGATTGAATATGAGGGTGTGTCTGGAAGTGGAAATAATTGATAGTTGTCATGCCAAGGAGGGGGTGAGAAGGTATTCTAATCATTCACACACCTTATTGACCACTCAATTCTTACCATTCTCACACCATAACAAAAAACCATAAAAATTTCATTCTTAAAATCTATTGTGTAGTTTCCTAATGTCATTCAAGTAGAATCTCTCAATTGCTTATGTCAGTAATGGTGAGATCATTTTTTTATTCTCTTAAAGGAACTCTTTCTAGACATGCACCCCATCAAACATAAATCATCGAGTAAAAAATAATGAAAATGAATGAATAAGAGGGTGTGTTGGGGGTGTCAGCGAGTGTCAGGCGTGGCAAGGGGGGAGTGACAAGGCATACTAGGGAATGTTATGGCATTTCAAGAAGTGTCAGGGTGTGCTAATATGTGCCAGATAGTGCCAAGGCATGCCAGCCATGCCACGACATGTCATGTGTTAAGGAGGGAGTGTTAGCAAGTTCTAGGTGTGCTAAGGAGGGAGTTACAAGGTATGTTAGGCAATTCTAAGGCATGATAGAGTGATAGGAAAGCATGCCAAGTTGTGCCAAGTTCCAAGGTGTGCCAATGTGTGCCAAGGAGTGTTAGGGAGTGCTAGATAAACACAAGGTAACACTATGTCATAATGCATGGAAATGAATGAATAATAGTGTGTGACAAGGAGTTTCAACGAGTTCCATGTGTTTTTAGAATCAGAGCTCGGAGTCTCCATAGTTTTCATGTGTGATAAGGAGGAGTGACAAGGCATGCTTGGTAGTGATAAGGAATGATAAAGTACTAGGGCAGGATGCAGCCAAGATGTGCCAACGCATGCAAGGAATTGCTAAATAGGAGTGCTAGGGAAACACAAGGGAACACTATGTCAAAATGCATGGAAATGAACAAATAAGAGTTTCTGATTGGAAGTGTCAGTGACTTCCAGGTGTCCTAAGGAGGGATTGACAACGTATTCTAGGCAGTGTTAAGGCATGCTAGAGGCCAGGGTGACATGCCAAAATGTCCTAGGTGTTAGGGTGTACCAACACGTGCCAATTAGTGTGAAGGAATGATATGGAAACACAAGGGATCACTAGGTAAAAATGCATGAAAATGAATGAATACGAGTTTGTGACTGGGATTTTCAATGAGCTCTAGGTGTGCTAAGGAGAGAGTGAAAAGGTATGCTATGTAGTGCCAATGAATGCTAGAGTGCTAGGGTGGCATGCCAAGATGTGCCAGGTGTTAGGGTGTGCCAATGCATGCTAGGGAGTGTTAGGGAGTGTCAGGTAAACACAAGGAATCGCTAGATAAAAATGCATGGAAATGAACGAATAAGAGTGTGTGATATGGAGTGTCAATGAATTCTAGGTGTGTTAAGGAGGGAGTGGAAAGATTATATGCTAGGAAATTCCAAGGTATGTTAAACTACCGAGGTCATGTGTCAGGAAGTGCTACGGTGTGTTAGGGAGTGTAAAATCATGTCAAGGAATGTAGGGGATGCTAACACATGCCACATAATTCCAAGGCATTTAAGACATGTCAGGTGTTATGGCATGTCAAGATGTAAACTATGTTTCTTAGTTGTTTTACGACCATAGTTGTATGTGATGAGCCTTGTCTTGGTAACTTTTTAAGTGGGATCAGTTGAGATTGGACATGAGTAGTCTAATATGAGTCACATGTAGTTCTTAGGTGAACAAGGCATATGTTGAATTTCCACGACACATGAGAATTTGGGTTTGGTCTTAGAATCTTTGATGCAAACACACTCAAGTGCCACAACACATCAACTTTTCACAATGAAATCTACACACATCACGGAATCAATTCGTGCACAGGAAATTTTTTAACTTTTTCAAACCTTTCTTCGTTAAATTACAAACTGTAATAGAATAGGCTAGAGCTCTCGTACCAGGGATGATGGCCCTTTACAATCACACTGATACAAGGAATACAACTAGGGTTTGGTGTTAGTCCTTTGAAAACCAATATAGCTTGAAAAAGACAACACTTGACCGAATTTTTGACGGTGGACACACATAGCCATTTCAATCCACATGTCTTGAACACATTTGGCAGGTCCTCTTTCCTCCCATTATGCAACTCCTCAATTTTCCTCTATCAGTGAACTAAACTCCTTTATGTTACTGAACTCGTTTGAAATTTTTTTTCCCTCTATCTACCTCTTTTTTCCTTTAAGGTCTACAACACTTAAAGTTTTTTATTAGTTGTTCAAAACTTTGTTGTGAACAACTCTTTGGTCTTCTCACTTTTGCCATACTGCTGCTCCAAGATGACAAGTCTAGGGATATGGAGGTTTCCCTTCTTCTCAATGACACAATACTCTACAATACAGTGAACTAGGGCTAGTTGGCTAGCCCACTTGACTGCTACTTTAGTCCTTCAAATTCTGCACGTCCTTAGGCCAAATAAACCTACCCTTATACCAGTCTTTCTTTCCTTCACAAGTACAGGACTTAGAGATCTTCTTTTACAGTCACCTAACAACCCTCCAATTGTACTTGGATTGCCATCAATTTTCCCAACCACAGTAATTTTTTTTACTGATCTAGTGCCCACAACACTGCCCTCATCTAGGGCTCTTCAAATATGCGACCTAATAGTGATTTGAGTCCTCTCAAAATCACTATTCCTGTGTACCAATTTTTTGTTGTCCAATCTATGAAAAAATCTGAACTACTCATCTTATCATCCTTCTAACAATTTGTAGATTATTGAAATAGGGTCACAAATCATCCATTAACATTCCATTGACTAATTGTTTATAGGTTGCTTCAGATCTTTGTCCAAAACTCTATGGACAATCCAACAAAATCAACTCCTCTTCATGTCAATCCATTCCTCATATGGCACATTTATTCTGCTCCATCTTCTACTCAGGTTCCACCTTCCTTTGGATTTTCTATCTCCGCACATACTTCTTCAAACCATCTTCCAAATTTGTGGTATATATTGCAGAGATAAACCTCTCTCCAAGGGTCACAACCCTCTTCTTCTATACAGATTTGTCACAGTATTAATGACATACCGCCTGGATTGAACATGCTAGGAAACCTCCCTAAATAGGGAATTATACTTATATTCTAATTGATTTATAACAAAACATATCCGCCCATAGAAAAAAAGAAAACTATTTCCTCCATAAGAGACTCGACCTAGCTCATATGGATCCATAGATTCTAGTCATTTCTTTGACTGAATCTTGACCTGAAATTTAGATTTCTACGACCCTCAAACTACAGTTACTTCAGTCAATATTACACCTGTGACTACTTCTGTTCTGGCCCTAAATTATAGTGTAGACCCCACTCCATTTTTGTTGGTATTTATCACAGACCTCAAAACCTAGTAACCAACACAAGGTAGGGTCTCAACCCTCTCTACTATTTCAAAATTTGACACGGGCTTCACACAGAAACACCACTGAAATAACATGCCCAAATTCTCATGAGTGACCTCCCTTGAGCTTTATCTTCCCTAAGAGAACCAACAATATGCCATCCTACTTCCTATCTCGAACACATTAAGGTAATGAAATTCTTGTGAACCCTCACATGATGATCTTACTCTTGGTGGATGATCATGGCCTCCCTTTAGCAATGCTTACTTAGAACTATAACTAGGCCTACTTTAGGACTACATCTCTCCTAACATCCTTGATAAAATGAGCTCCTTTTCACTTGATGTTCTTGCCTTCGTACTAAGGCCTCCTTAAATAGCTTTTCCTAGCTATGCCTCTTAAGAACGCTCTAGAACTTACAAACTTTATCTACTTAGACCTTAGGAAATATTATTTTTCTGTTTAATTTTATTTTATATTTTAAACCTCATCTCGGGTCTAAAGCCCCTTCGATTGGGTTATTTTACCACAAAACATTTTTTGGTCAAAATCACACAAACCCATCTCACTAGGCTTGTGGACTAGTACCTCCCAAGCTACACAATTTAACACCATAGTCTAGTTGTAGTAATCATAACTTGGTCAAGCTCCTATAGTCAAGGAAGGACTTGGTTGGGTTCCCACGTTGAAAATTAAGTAAGCCGAGTTGTGAGGGCATGATAACTAGGAAGGTTTATGTAATGCCAAGGAATGAAAAGGCATGCTAACACATGCTGGACAATGTCAATGCATGTTGAGGAGTGTTAAGGAATGTCGAGGTATCACAAGGGAGAACTAGGTCAAAATGCATGGAAATGAACAAATAAGAGTGTGTTCCAGGGAGTCTCAATGAATTCAAGTGTGCTAAGGATGAAGTGTGTTAGAAAAAGTTCATAATAGGATTTGTAAGAGGCTAGCCTACGATTGCGATAAGGGGCTCGACAAAGAAATTTTAAACAAAGGGAGACTTTGTATTGGGCACAATACTATTTTTCCTTTATCTATTATTTTTATATGACATGTGGCACACTTTGGCCAAATTCTCATGTTTTAAACTATTTTAGAAAATTCCATATTGTACATTGTTATGTATAAGTTTTGGGGAACTCGACTTGTGCCAACCTATATCTTGTGTGTCTTGTGTATCCTGTGGTTCTTGCAAACTCTTAGTTAATGCTCTGTTGTTTATATGAACTAGACATACATGTGAAATATTGCCTATGTAAGCTATGTTTCTTAGTTGTTTTATGGCCATGGCTAGATGTGATCCTTGTCTTGGTAAGTTCTTAAGTGGGAAAAGTTCAGCTTGGACATGACTGGCCTAAGATGAGGTATAGGAAGTTCTTAGGTGAACAAGGCACAATCTAATTGTAGTAGGTGCAATTGATCAAGTTGTTACGACTGAAGCAAACCAATGTCACATGAACTGGAGTAGCTAAGGACTTGATTGGGTTCCCAAGTCATGAAAAAATGTAAGGATATTTGTGAGGGCATGAGTGCCAAGGCATGCTAGGGAATGCTAACATGTTCTATATAGTTCAAAGGCATGTAAAATATGCTAAGATGTGTCAAGTGCTAAGGCATGCCAATATCTGCAATGGTGTGACAATACATGCCAGGGACAATTAAGGAAACAAAAACGAGAAACAAGTTAAAATACAAGGAAATGAACACATCATAGGGTTAATAAGTCATAAATTTACATTTTCCAAGAGGGGCATGCTATGCACACCAACACTAGGTGGAAATGAGTGTCAAGTGCCAAGTGTTAGTGCATTCTAAGTGCCAAATCATCCTCTGTTACTTCTCTTCTACTTTCCAATAACTGATCTCAAATAACTTTAATATTATACCATGCGAAAGCATATTGAGGCATCTTAATGAATGCTATACATGATAATGATCATGGCCTCTTTAGGACTACATGTCTCTTCGCCCCCTTATCAAATGAGCTCCTTCTCACTTGATGTTATTTCCTTCATCCTAAGGACTCCTTAAATAGTTTTTCCTAGACCTCTTAGGAACCCTCTAGAACTTATGGGTTTTATCGAGTTAGACCTTAGGAAATATTAATTTTCCTTTTTAATTTTCTTTTAGATTTTAAAGCCTGTCTTGGGTCCAAAATCCCTTTTCTTTGCTTCTATTTCCACAAATCCTTTTGTGACCAAACTCACACAAATCCATCTCACTAGGCTTGTGGAGTACCTCCCAAGCTACACAATTCAACAATATAGTCTAGTTGTAGTAACTATAACTTGGTCAAGCTCTTGTAGTCAAGCAAGGGCTTGGTTGGGTTCCCAAGTCGAAAATTAAGTAAGGGTAGTTGTGAGGGAATGATAGCTAGGGACGGTCAGGGCATGAAAAGGAATGAAAAGGCATGCTAACACATGTTAGACAATGTCAATGCATGTTTAACTAGAGTGTTAGGGAGTTTTGGGGAATATCAAGGGATAACTAGGTCAAAATGAATGGAAGGGAACAAATAAGAGTGTGTGCAAGGGAGTGTTAGCGAATTCAAATGTGCTAAGAATGAAGTGTGTTAGGAGAAGTTTAGAATAGGATTTACAGGAGGCAAGCCTACGGTTGTTATAAGTGGCTCGAGATAGCAATTTTAAACAAAGGGAGATCACTTTGTGCTAGGCACAACATTGTTTTTCCTTTAGTTATTTTTTTATATGAGATGTGGCACACTTTGGCTACATGCTCATGTTTTAAACTATTCTAGAAAATTGCATATTGTACATTGTTGTGTATAAGTTTTGGGGCACTCAGATTGTGTCAACTTATATCTTGTGTGCCTTGTGAATCTTGTCGTTATTACAAACTCTTAGTTAATGTTCTATTTTTTATATGAACTGAACATACATGTGAAATATTTCTTGTGTAAGCTATGTCGCTTAGTTGTTTTATGGCCATGGTTAGATCATGTGATCCTTGTCTTGGTAAATAGTTAAGTGGGACAAGTTGAGATTGGACATGAGTGGCATAAGATGAGTTATAGGAAGTTCTTAGGTGAACAAGGCACAATCTACTTGTAGTAGGTGCAATTGGTCAAGTTTTTGGGCTTGACGCAGGCCAACGTTTTCACATGAACTACAATAGCCAAGGACTTGATTGGGTTCCCAAGACGTGAAAAAATGTAAAGGCTAGCTGTGAGGACATGAGTGTCAAGGCATGCTAGGGAATGCTAAGATGTGCCAGATAGTGCGAAGGCATGCCAAACATGATAAGATGTGCCAAGTGATAAGGAATGCCAACATGTGCAAGGGTGTGTCAATGAGTGCCAGGGAATTTCAAGGAAACAAAAGGGAGAAATAAGTTAAAATACAAGGAAATGAACACATAAGAGGGTTAATTAGTCATCAATTCACCTTTTATAAGAGGGGCATGCTACGCACACCAACATGACTAGGTGCCAATAGGTGCCAAGTGCAAATTCTCAGTGCATTCTAAGTGCCAAGTCTTCCTTTGTTGCTTCTCATCTACTTTCCAAAAATTGATCTAAAATAAATTTAATATTAAACCATGCCAAATCATACCAAGGAATCTCAACGTGTTCCATACATGCTAAGACTTTCCAAGCACTAACACGTGCCAAGCGCCAATATGTGTCAGGGACTGTTATGCATGCTATGAAGTGGAGTGGCATGTTGAAGACTGCTAAGGTGTGATAGAGAGTGCTAATGCATGTTTAGGAGTGTTAAGGAGTAATAGGACAAAACATTAAGGGAGCCCTGGGTCAAAATTCATGGAAGTTAATGGAACGTGTGCCAGGGACTAGTGTTAATGAGTGCTAGTTGTCATGCTAAGGAGGGAGTGACAAGGTATGCTAAGCATTGGTAAGGCATGCTAGGGAATATCAAGGCATGTAAATAAGTGTCAAAGTGTGCTAGTGAGTTCCAGGGTGTGCTAATTATATGTTCCAAATAGTTCCAAGATATGCCAATACATGCCAGGTGCTAAGGATGTGCAGGGTGCCAGGATATGTCAGTATGTGTCAAGAAGTGTCAAGGAAACAAAAGGAATAACCAAGCTAAAATGTAAGGAAATGAACACATAAGAGGGTTAATAAGTGAGGAATTTATCTTTTTCAAAAGGGGCATGCTAGTCACACTAATAATAGGTCCCAATACATGTCAAGTGGCATTGTGTGCCAAGTGCTAATGTATGTCAATGCATTCAACCAAGGTGTTCCAGGGCATGCTAGGGACTACGTGCATGCCAACACATGCTAGGAGAGTTCCATGTTGTGCTAGCGCATGCCACCATGTGCTTTGGCATTAGTTTCATGACAATATGTTCTAGGTACAAAGATGTTCCAAGACATGCAAGGTGCTAAGAAATTTTAGTGTGACAAAGCATTAATTTAAGGTGTGCCCGGATTGTTGAGGAGTTTTAGGTCTTTCTCATTAATATAATTGTCGTAGCTTGATTATGTATTAAATAATATATTTCCTACACACACTAGTGGAAATTTATCTAAATGGAATTTGATAGATAATAAACTTAATAGATATGAATCATGTGTTGACTCATAGGAAAAATCTATTCGACTAGTGATTACTTGAGGGAAATGATACACACTAATTACTTCTTAAAAAAATTGAATGATTCTAACCACTATGGCCTTGGAAATATCATAAAAAATACTCCACAATAATTGGCTTAAATCGTTACCTTTTGAAAAAATATATTAACATGCATATAGCATCATCAAAAACTCATTGGAATGATCAATGGTGACGAACTTTTTTTTACCGTCACCAAAAGTAAAAAAAAAGAGCATTGGTGAGGGTCATTAAAAGTCTGTCACTAGAAGTGTCACCAAAGTGATAATTAGTGATGGGCCTTTAACGACCCTCACCAAAAGTGTCATTGAAAATGGCTTTGGTGACGAACCTTAAAGGACCATCACTATATACACTTACAGTGACACTTTTTTAAGGACCGTCACCATATGTGACATTGGTGATGGACCTTAAAGGTCCGTTACAAGCATGACCCTCACCAATGTCCTTTTTTCTTGTAGTGTTAGGTGTTTTAGTGCATTTGAATATTTTTGAAGGTTAGGGCCATCAGGTGTTGGGGCCATTGCCAGAGAATCCAGAGTCCAATTTCAGCAAATGAATAGTAATTTTTGATTATCTTAGATATTCTTAAGCCAATGGAGTAGGTTTCAGAGGCATTTGGAGACTTCTAGGTGCGAAAATTCTATAGGGAAGTTTCATGGAACCCATGGCCACCAAACGTTGGAGGCATAGCTAGGAGCCGGTTGTCATTCTAAGTGAATGAAAAGTGAATTTTGGATGATTGACATGTTCTAGAGACAATGATACGAGTTCGAGGAGCATATGAGGACTTCTAAGGGTGTTTTTGCCACAGGATAGCTCAGGGAAGCTCAAGGAAACCACTAGAAGAGGTCATTCCCAAGGGAGCCATGGTCCATTTCTAGTTATTGAACATTCAATCTAGGGGTATTTAGGTATTCAGATCCCATTGGTACAATCTAAAAAACCAATGGATTTGAGCATCATCTTGTAAAATAATTTGACCATTTTAATCCCAGAGAGTCTAGTCAATTGATGGAGGCTCAAGGAGATGTAGCCCAAGTGTTGAGGGTGAAATCCTTTATTATTTTGTTGTTGTGTGTTGTTGGTTAATTTTCTGCAAATTATTTTTATTGTTCATTCATTTAATCAGCTAAAAACAATTGTTCATTGCTCACACATAAAGCATGTAAAAAAACACATAAACTTGACACAATAATTCAATTGCACAAATGGATATATGAGCACGATACTTAGATTATTTAAATTGAATAGAAGGTGCTTTCACAGAAAAACAAGTCAGCCACCTATTAGAGATCAAGTTGGTATCAAAGCTTAGGTTAGCTCATTGTAGCCAAGGATAGCTAGCGTTAGCTATTGGGTGTTAAATTGTGCAAGGAGAATTTAACAACTTGAAAGTTTATGTGTGAAGGAGAATTTAGATTGAGTGCTTGGTTCTCAAATCAGAATAAAGAATTTTTTGAATCTTTGTGAATTGTTGTGAAGCTTTTATTCATTACAATTGTGATGGAAACTTCATTAAGTGGTGATTCTAGACCATCCTCCTTTGCAAGACTCTTTGATAAAGAGATGGCATAGGACATATACATCATGAAAGATACAACGCAAATATGTATGAAGATGTAAGGGAGAACACTAAAATTCAAGAGAATTTGGTTGCCATGAAGAAAAAGAAGCAAGAACTTCTTCAAAAGATGCATGATATGGAGACTCAACTCCAGGATGCCAAAGAAGCCTTAGTCAGGCATGTGCTTGAAGAAGAGGTAAATAATTCAAGTTCATCTCCTTAAGAAGGTGATAAAGATGAACATTCAAAGCAACATTCAAGGTATAATTCTTCCTATAATCATGTTGTTTATGATTATGTTAAGCATGACAAATCTGCATGCATGAATGGGAGAAAAAGTTGTTGTTCATATTGTGGTTTGTATAACCATCAAGTTTCAAGATGCTGGAAGAGAATGATAGCATATAGGAAATAGTCAAAGAAAAGACGACTTGAACAGAAGATGCAAAAAATTTTCACTCATTGCCAAAAGAAGGGACATCTCATTGCCCAATGTTGGACACTGCATCCAACCACTCATCCAAAGCATTTGAAGCAAGTGGAGAAAATTATTGACGATAATGGAATAGGAGATTCCATCATCGATGTGAGTCAAGATGATTCACAAGAAGAGGGTGTTCAACAAGAAATATCGTCGTTGAAGTGGTTTGGTAAGAAATGGCTCAATTTCTTGACCAAGGCATGCGTTTCCTTTGTACATAGATGCAAATTTCAGCCTTATGTATGCATGAATTTCTGTTGAAAGTATGACAAGCTGCAACAGATTATTATAACTTGTACGATGCAAGATTGTATGTGAATGTTGTTCGGTTGAAGGCATTCTATTTTTTGCAAAATTTCGCCAAGATGGTGTAAAAGATGTGTATGTCACTCATTATGTTGCAGCAATTTATCATTCAGTTTTGCTCTTATGATCACCCATATGTTTTGGGTTTTTGTACTTGTTTGTACTTGAAAGAGAGAATTGAAAAGTGTACTTATGCATGAGATTTTGTATATGTAACTAGAGAACTTGTGATAGGTTCATTGTAAATAGATACATGCATGAGTGTTGCCAATATGTATCATGGAATGTCGACTTGTGTCGATTGTATTACACATATGTTTATCGACTTGTGTCGATTGTGTTGCACACATGTCATATCGATTTATGTCGATTGTGTTGCATATTTCATGTCAACTTGTGTTGTTGATGTTGCATGTTGCATTAGGGGAATTTTGAGGTCTAAAATGGGCCTCATAAGAAAAATGTACAAGCAAAATAAACTTTATAAGAACAAATAGGATTCAAGATGATGATGTCAACCATGGAGGATGCTTCACCATTTTTTTATGTAAAAGGGTAAAAATATTAAAAAATAATAAAATAATAAAACTACGTTTTCAACTCATATTTTCAACTTATCTCCCAAATTATTTACTCAAATATCGAGCAGGAGGACACATTGGATGCAAAATTTAATTCCTCATCCAAGGAGTACCCATGTTGCATACTTTAGATGGACCCTGCTACATGAAAAATGAGAAATACATAAATAAAAATGTGATTGCAATCACATTTTTCATGTATTTCTCATTTTTCGTGTAGTAGGATCCATCAAAAGTATGCAACATGGGTACTCCTTGGATGAGGAATTAAATTTTTCATCCAACGAGTACTACTACTCGAAATTTGAGTAAAAAATTTGTGAGATAAGTAGAAAATACTAGTTGAAAAAGTAGTTTTTCCTTTTTAGCCTCTAAAATTTGATGATGTAATGAAATATTATTTTATTATTTCCACTATTATTTTACAATTTCCTTAGGAGGCCCATTTTAGACCTCAAAATTCCCCTAATTTTTTTCGACTATGTTTGTCAATTATGTTGATTGACTTATGTTTTAGTTGATGGTGTTTGTCGATAGTGAGTCGATATTGGATACACCAAAGTGCAAGAAGATCATCGTGTACTTGATGTTACAAGACGTGACATTCATTTCTTTGAAGAAGAAACAAAGAGGTGGTCGTCATTTCAATTCTTGCATAATGTTTTCTTTTCAAGATTGATTGTGTGTTCTTGTGACAAGATGTCACAGGAAGTTTGAGGTCCATTCAGTGAGAAGTGGACAAGATGCAAAGTGCTTTGCATCCATTGCAGAACAAGCTAGTCTTTTGTGTTAAAGCCAAGAGTTCACTCATATTGCAAGCTTAATTTGGGTAAGAGGATTTCCAAGAAGAAGGTTGAATGCATTTGTTGTAAGAGGGACTTGATTCTCATTGGGAAGGCTAACAGCTCGCCAAGCTCATAGAGATCGATTTGGTACAATAGGGTATGTATCACCCAACAACAATCAACAATGCTGAAGTGGGTCAGCAACAGCTAGGCAACAGTGGTTGAAAGACATAGCCAGTTGCGATGCAAGGCATGTCAAGGTGATTGCAAAAAAATACTTGTCAAGTACATTCAGTTGATATAACTTGAAAGTAGAAGAGTGTTGAAGCAAAGCAGATAATTATTAGCTTTTGTGGGTCCAAAAGCCTGTTAGTTCGTATGACTGAGTTATTGTATGTTGTTTGTTTTCCAAAACAGGGAAAAAAGGAGCAGAACAGGTACAGTGATGATGTAGTAGGTATAGTCAGCATTGTAGGGAATATTCTCCAGAGTGCAGCTAGTGACACTGTGACAAGCTGTGTCATCTTCAGATTATCTAGATGGGTTAAGTGAAGAGAGAAATTGTCCAATGTCCTCCAATTCTTCCTAAGTTGGAATTTGAATTTTTTTTAAGGGTTGGAGTATAACCCAACTAGAGGGCGCCACGTGTCCTCTCTGGTGGGCCATCTCCTAACCTATGGGGGTTGAATTATTTGTTTGGACATTAGTCAATATGGCGGAATTACTTTATATATATATATATATATATATATATATATATATATATTACAATGTTCTTAAACCCACCAAATACGACAGACTCAACTATATTTGGAAGAGATCCTATCTACATATGGCAGAGGCCCAAACTTGGCTGAATCGACAAGGATGGCAGAAAAGTTCAATTATAGTTCCAAGTAAAATTTTATGGCGGAGTGGGGGGTCAAACCCGTGACCGCATGCCTACCACCTCTACCGTCTCTCCTACCGGGTGGATCTTAACCATTAAGAACTCTGCACAAATTTAAAATTTTATGGCCTGACTATTGGGATTTGGAGGGGGCCAGCCCCCTCCCCATGTGGCCAAAATCCCGAAATCCAAGTGTTAATACCCTTGAACCGACAGAAATTTAATCGAGGTTAATTAATGTTAAAACGTGGTTAACCCACGATAAGACGCAATTAGCACTTAATACACGATTATCATTTAAAACTTGTTTATCCGCCCGTAAGCATGTTTAATGCTAATTAATCCGGGAGTTTATGTTGGTGGAAATTTCAAAGGGTGCTCCAATTATCGCAGTTGTCCAAATTTGGATTGTTAATTAGCAGTTCCTCCAGTTTTAGAGGAGAAATTGGGGCAAAAGCAGTTTTGGTCATAACTCACTCAATATTTGACCAAAATGAGCTCAATAAAAGTCATTTTAGGCTAATTGGTAGGCTAGGAACTCAATGAAGCAGGTTGCAGAGGAAGAAAAGGTCATCTTCAGGTGTTTTAGTGCATTTGAATATTTTTTAAGCTAAGGGCCATCAAGTATTGGGGCCATTGCCAGAGCATCCAGAGTCCAATTTCAACAAATGAATAGTCATTTTTTACTATCTTGGGCATTATGAAGCCAATGGAGCAAGTTTCATAGGAATTTGGAGACTTCTAGGTGAAAAAATGCTACAGGGAAGTTTCATGGAACCTAGGGCCACCAGGTGTTGGAGGCATAGCTAGGAGCCAAAGGTCACTTTGAGTGAATGAACAATGCATTTTGGATGATTGACATGTTTTGGAGAGAATGAGACAAGTTTTAGGAGCATATGAGGACCAATAAGGGTTTTTTTTTCCACAGGATAGCTTAGGGAAGCTCAAGGCCACCAACAGAAGAGGTCATGCCCAAGAGAACCATGGTCCATTTCCAGCGATTGAACAGTCAATCTAGGGGTATTTTGGTATTCTGAGCCCATTTGTACAGTCTAAAAAACCAATGGAGTTGAGCATCAACTTGTAAAAGAACTTGACCATTTTAATCCCAGAGAGCCTAGTCCATTGATGGAGGCTCAAGGAGACGTAGCCCAAATGTTGAGGGTGAACTCCGTTATTATTTTTTGTTGTGTGTTGCTAGTTAATTTTCTGAAAATTATGTTTTTGTTCATGCATTTAATCAGCTAAAAACAATTGTTAATTTCTCACACATAAAGCATGTAAAAAAACACATAAACTTGACACAAGAATTCAATTTCACAAATGGATGTATGAGCATGGTCCTTAGATTATTTAAGTGGAATAGAAGGTGCTTGCACAAAAAAAAAATTCAGCCACCTGTTTCATATCATGTACTGAACTTGAGCACATTCGTTCTTATTTGCACTCCACCCATCCAAACTCAAAAAACTCAATTGACTGACCTACAATATCTCTATCACCTATGAACGAATACACCATTGAGTGCCTCTTTGTTATGGAATTCCCCACAATCTTTCCTATAGGCATTGCCATGATCACAAAACCAAGAATTATAAAATTTGAAATGTATGAATATGCTTTGCACCTGTTGCACTACCATGATAATCAATTCGGACATCATCCAAAATTTTGCTACTACCTATATAACATTCTAATGTGCCACCATAGTCAATCAATTTCTATTGTTTTTGTGAAGAAATACATTGAGAACAACTAGCCAACAACTATTTCAGATCTACGACAATGTCTTCGTGAGTTCCCAAATTCAAAAATTCCTAAACAAGTCATGTGCTCTGGCTCAACCCTACGAGGAATGTGTTATTTCTAGAACAAGTGGTGGAATGAGCTAACTGACATGATCACACAAATTGGAAGCTCAACATTATTCTTCACTCTCAGTGCAGTTCAGTTGATACCAAATGGCATGACTTGCAAAAGATTATGCCTACTAATGTTCCCTCCAGTTCAAACAATCACTATCGGTGGAGAATTCAAAACATAATTAAAAACCCACATTTAACATCCTAGTATATGCATTGCAATTTTGCAATTTTCCTCGAGGGAGTCCTATAAAAAATCGTCGATGCAGTTGATTATTGGTTCGGGTATTTTTAATTACCATTCCTCTCTGCATCTGTTTTTACATTGCAAACATGTCTGAACCAATATTTACTTTCATATTATATTCAAGTACAAATGGTAGCATAGAGGATTTGCACACATGCATGGCTTCCTTTGGTTGCAAGATGCACCAAATATGGACACCCTTGATTGGAACAGTGAAACAAAACTTGTCAATGCTCATAAATATTTTGATCATTATGTAACTGCTTGGAATTTGTGACAACCCAAACATCGAAATTCTGCACTTTACTAATCAGCAGAGCACAATCCATGTCTTCTTGAAACAACATCAATCTTCACATCAACCCAATCTGAAGACTATGAAGAGCTTGTCAATTGTGTTCAACATCACACAAAGTGTCATGAATATTCTTTCCTTTGTAAAAAAGACAATTTTCTTAGTTGTCGCTATGGAGTGTTGTGGGAGTTAAACCCCACATCTTCACTGTTCATTGACAACAAATTTCGGAAAACCTACACCCCCACTCACAATGATGAAAGATTGAACATCGACAATGCTGATCCACTTTCCATATGGAGAGAAAATGTTGATTTCCAACCAGTTCTATCACACCATGTCATGTTAAGCTATATTTCAAAATATGTAGCCAAAGAAGAAACAAAATCAAAAAGCCACCGCAAAATGTTATCATGACTCTCACACGACATCACTCCAGAAGCACCTATTGTTTCTATTATTCAGAAACTCCTTACAAAAACCATTTCAGATGGAGACATTGGGGCACAATAAATGTTCCATATGTTATAAAAACTACCCCTCTCACTTTGCGGTTGCACATTTATTTCTTTGAGAGTCATTAGAACTGTTTTTAGACGTGTTTCTCATGCTTCTAAAAATCCCCTTTCAACACAAACCTTCATTCTTGCATACATGAATATACCTGCTTCATTAGAATCGTTTCCTGCCCTTGAAGCTACATGCTCTTAGTTATTTTATCTCACCAAAAACAAAACTAATGGAAACACATATTCCCTCCAATGAGTGTACATGTCTTTCCACAATACACCACAATCCCTTCCCCTAATGATCCTTGTTATGCCACTTTTTGTTTGAGTGAATTAATATTGTATTTCCCTTTTGGCACACTCCCCAATGACATTGGATCCACCAATGAGGAAATCATTTCCCACTAGGAACAAAATAAAGGGACATATACACCATGGCATGTTCATTGCAGAATTTAAAACCCAAAAACCCCACAGTTCAAAGATCAATCTACTATTGTGGCTACTCCTCCCGACCACCCCCTACCCCCCCTTGACCCCATGCAAATGAATGAATGCGAAATCCTCTCTCACCTCCACCCAAGCTACAAAATTGAAATTGATAGCCTTGAAATGATTGGCCATCGAGACTTCAATGCTAACCACAATTGGTTGCATACTTCTATCCCTCTCCACTTGCAAGAAAATGCCATAAATTTCATTGAATTCAATCGCTCTAATGTCCAAAACCAACATCATCCTTTTAAAAATCTCCCGCAAGGTTACATGTTCTCTCCCACCCAATAATTAGCTTTTACCACCGTTATTTCTCACTACAAAAACCATTCACCAAAACCCCCACTCAGAATCATCATACAAGGGGCAGCTGGGACAAGAAAATCTCATTTAATTAAATGTCTGCAACTTATATTTATGGAAAAATCCCCAACAAGAACAAACTCTTTGTTGTTACTTCCACCCACTGGCGTTGCAACTTTCAACATAAATGACATTAGAATCCACTCTTCCCTTAAATCCCTATCCACTCAATGAATCCTCTTGAAGGACAGTCACTCCTACACCTACAAGAGTAGCTCTGCCATGTAGAGTACATCTTCATTGATGAGATGGGCTTCATCGGTCCAAAAATTATTTCCTGCATTAACGATCTCCTAAGAGAGGCATTTCCCCTTCATCGAAATGCACCATTCAATAATCACTCCATTATCCTTCTCGGAGATTTAGGCTAGCTACCACTTGTGAAAGAAATTAATCTATATGCTGGCACATCAGGTGGGACTAGACTTTGGTGGAGCTTTGACATAATCATAACACTTTCAACTATTTTCTGCCAACAAGATGATATCCGTGCCCATGTTGTTTTCTTCTAGATCCTTATGAACCTCAAAAAAGGAACACCTATTCTTGAATATTGGAAACTACTAATGTCAAGGATATATTCCTCTCTTACGCATGAAGAAAAGCACATATTTCAAGACTCCATGCACCTATATGCAATGAACAAATAATTTACCTTGCATAATAAAAGAATGCTTAAAAAATTGAACATGACAATAGCACGTTGCTCTACAAAGCAGCAAAGGCAACAAACTTCTACTACAAAAAAAGATGTATATGCAAAGGTACTCTTATGCACTGAAGAAAAATTTATACTCACCAAGAACATGTGGGTACATGCAGGCCTTGTTAATAGTACACTTGGCAAAGTCGTTTCAATTTTTTATGCACCTGAATCGAAGCCCCCAGAATTTCCATCCTTTGTGGTAGTTGACTTCAAACAATACAAAGGAAGACCATGGGACATTTCACACCCAACTTATGTACCCATTTCCCCCATCACAAGGGGTGTGCATCGACAGATAACACTTCAAATGGCATGGGATTTAATAATAAACAAGTCACAAAGAATGACATTAGACAAAGAAACGGTAGACACTGGGCCCAAAGAACACCAACTTCTAACATTCACTACCATTTCAAGAGTAAGGTCATTACCAGACCTTTGAATCAATCCAAAATTTCCATTCTCATGCATCTCACGCATGCAACAGAATCCATATTTAAAATGTAGACAAACAAGAAGAATCATTATTGGCAACAAAATATGTGCATGAGAATACACTTTAGCAAACCATTTGCTCTATGTTTCAAATTCACTTATGTTAAAAATGACTTGGTACCTAACCAAGTTCCACACATGCTTCCTTGCTATTACATATTATCTCATATTGTTTCACTCTTACTTATACATAATGTTCATGTTTACTTTGAATTTAATTTTTCTTTTATAATATAATTTTTTCACGATAGACTTCCACTAACAATTACTATTTCTCTTTTTCTTGACCAACAAATGTGGATACAAACTACTTAAACATGGTCTATAAATATTGTCAAGAAATTTAGCATTAAGAAATTGCATTGTAAGATATAAAAGTAAGTTTCATGCCCCCACAATCATTTCCTCTTTATCGTTTGCATCTAGCTATTATATTGCTACAGAAGATACAAGATATACTGAAAAAATCAATCCATGTCCATGAAAGGGATGCACAAAGAAATATGTGGGTTGAATTGAAAGAACAACATTTACATCTTGGCACCACAATAAACATCGATTGGTGTTGCCGATATCATGCATCATATTGGTGTATATGATTAGTTACTTAATGCCAATTATATTTATATGAAATCACATACTTTTATTGTACATATGTTTAGTTATTTAACATCTACTACATCTCAATGTATATACGTCCTACTCCGTTCAAATATATCGCATAGCTTGTCTAATAATTTTATTATTTTTGTGTTAATGGTGTTCAACCCTGTATATATATCATCTTCTACTATGTATTCATGAATTTGGTTTTGGATGTTTGTAATTACATTAGCAACTTATTATTAAAAATTATGTGTATCTCATTTCATGTTGTTAAACTTGTTTGTATTTATATTTAAATCATAGTTTTATTTGCAGTCAATCAACAAAAAATTTTCCATTAAAATCATGCCATAAAATACACGTTCAAAGGCAACATTCTAGACATAATCAAATATTGGAATGAGATTTTGAAAAAACCCGTTACATTCTACCAGTGTATTAATTGAAGATTTTTGAAAAATGTTAATTTCAAATATTATTGCATAAGCAATAATGAAATCATTTTCATATTTCTAAATGAAATGTTATGCAATGAATCCCCATTTAAAGTGCTCAATATATCTTTTTACTCATATTTAATTTTATTTTATATGGAAACTAGATGCGATCCATTGAGCAAAGATCTCTTTATGCCTCTTAGCATAAACCTATGTGAATCATCATAAAAGAAATTATGCAAAATTTATAATTGAGTTATGTTCTCTTGTATGCCCCTCCTTATTTTGTTTATTAAGTTTTGTGAGTCTTGAAATGAGTCTTAAGGAGATCCAAGTCATCAACAGTATGGGCAACCCCATCACCTACTATTCTATGTCCCTAGGATATATATATATATTGTAGAGTGAATATCAACCCTTAAAATGTCATCTTTTTTATTTTGTTCCAATTTTTTAATTTGTCATCCTTTGCATCCAATTCAAAGTACAACCTTTCTTGTTCAACAATTCCAATATAAAAATAATAATATCTATTGCATAATCAATAATGAACTCATTTTTATGTTTCTAAATGAAATATTATGCAATGAATCCCATTTTTACTCATATTTAATTTTATTTTATATGGAAACTAGCTGTGATCCATTAAGAAAATATCTTCTTACTCCTCCTAGCACAATACTATGTGAATAATCACAAACAAAATTTTTCAAAATTTATAATTGATATATGTTCTCTTGTATGCCCCTCCTTGTTTTTTTTGTTAAGTTTTGTGAGTCTTGAAATGAGACAGAAGGTCTTCTAATTCATCAACGGTATGGGCCACCCCATCACCCACTATTCTATGTCCCTAGTGTTGAAAAGTGTAACTAGGTCATTCTTCATGTTGACCATGTAATTATGTACTTATGTAAAGAAGAAGTCTAAAATAATAAAAAAGTATTTTTGTTTTACTTGCTTCATGAGTTTCATGAGAAAGATTTTTCTTATAGGTCTATAGACTTCTTCTTGATGTCTATTAGGATTTAAGTGTAATTAAGAGTCATGTAAATGGAGTGTTTAGTCTGAAGAATATCCTTCAAGACATTGCAGAAGAATGGCCTTCAAGACTGCCCATATTCAACATTGAAGATAATCCTATTTTCTGTAAGGAATTCAGCCTACAAACTGTGTTGAAGTTGGCCTACATGATGGCTGGAAGGTTGTCTTATAATCTAGCAGGAACAACTATTTATACCCCTTCATATGCTGCATAGAAGATACATATTTTTCGTGGATTAGTCTGAGGTTTCTCAAAGTTTAGAAGTGCGGATCTAAGGTCAGAATTTAGTGCAGATTGAAGGGTACAATATTGTGGAAATGACTGAAGGTACAGATTGCTACAATGATTAAAGGTACAATCACTGAAGGTATAGTTTTCAAAAATTACTGAAGGTACAGTTTGTGAATGGGTATAATAAGGTACAAGATTGGTGCAGCAGATTGCAGAAGGTGTAGGAAGGGTACAATAAGAACATCTATGAGTTTAAAGTGTCCGAGGAAAGAATTTTTCAAAGTCAAGACAATGATCTAAAGGTGGTAGAAAGTGAGGAAGGTAAATTAGCTATTTACCTTCCTAACTACATTTCAAGGAATTCAGTTACAAGTGAAAATAATTTTGTCTCTACATTTGACTGAGTACTTTGATAATTGACTTGATGAAAGATTAACTAAGCTAAAGAATAAAATACATAAGTAAGCTCTCAAGTAATTATCAAGAAGAGAATTGTATTAATCTCAAGCCCTAAAAAATTATGAACATGGTTTCAGAGCTAAGGTAACAGGTAAGGAAGGGCATCTAAGAGACACTTACGGATCAGATTTCAAAAACATCTAAGCAAGTCAAAGGAGGATTCTCTAAAGATTCGAGAAGCAATCACAATCTGAATAACACAATCAACAGTTCAGATCATCTCAGGCTTATTTCAGGAGTATTTTGACAACCTCAGTTCAGTAGTCTAACTACCATACTTCTCGGCATACTTGGTGCAGTTCAGAGTGATACTTTAGATCTGAAATAGAACAAGACATAGACAACCAAAAGAAGGCATTATCATCATTACAACAAGGAACAAATCCTTACCCTTAAAGAAGATCATCTAAAGAGAAAGCACTAACACATCTTTTCTCAACCACCATCGAAGAAATCAAGCTGAAGAATTTATCTTCACTTATCAAGTAAGTATCTTTCATTCTATAATAAAATTTGGTTAAATGAATTTGTTTTTGCAGGGAGATCTATAAGCTGGTTGGGTTACCAAGATCCTTACATGAAACAAGGAGGATAGTCATGGTCCTCATAGATAACTAAAGTCATAGATAAGGGTCTCCTTTGAATTCATGAAAAGGAACTCTTAAGGTTCTCTCACATGAACAATATTGGAGACACAAAAGAAGCTGGAAGAAGAATTATGAACAGTACAAGAAATTTCATGTCACCGAAAAGGATGGAAGGAGTGGATGGAAAGAGGGAGTAAGAGATCATTAAGAATAGTCTCTCTCATAATAAGTTTGTTTATGGCTCCTAGATCTTGATTAAGATTTGATGCAATGTGACATCATGGAAGTATAAGAAACAAGAACTCATATGATCATAAGGGTAACAAAATCATGGGATAAGTAAGTTACCTCACTCATCAACCTAGGGTTTCTATGGAAGAAGACAAGTTGAAGGAAATATTTTTGCAGAACTCAAAAATTTGAAGAAAAGGAAGAACCCGGTTCAAATAAAATCTAAGAAATAAAAAGCAAGGGATCTACACTATGATTAATATCATATTCTTCTTTAAGTGATTTCTATTGGTTATATGATAGGAAGCAGTGTAGCATCCTGATAAAAGCATGGTAGGAGCTCTTGGTGAAATAGCTCCGGGAAAACCTCTCTGATAACATTACTAATGGAAAGCAGTCATCAAGAGCAAGGGTCATCATGGAAACATATCTCTGGGATATTGATAGAGCATGCCAAGAGAATGAAGCTCTTCATTCTTGAGAAATTGCTACAAGATGACTCAAGGGAAAAAGGGTATGAGGTATGTATATATTTATATGCTAACATTGGATGAGGTGAAGTTATGTCATATGGTTGCAGGTAATGAAATTTTGTATTTAGAAATGTGATCTATGGAGGAGTATCTCTCAGTGCACAGACACATGAAATCAACATAACATGTCCTCATGAAATACGAGGTGGTTTTATATGAACAAGAAACTAGAAAGGTTGTAAGTTCCTAGGAATAAAGAATGTGCAGAGAGTAAGAGATCTTGAAATGCAACCATGTCAATAGGCAGTTATCGTCCGGAGGCCAAGAAGATGTGACTAGGAGATCTCCTGGGAAGATATGTAGACTCTAATGGAAGTCTAGTAAAGAAGAAGACCCTTAGGAAGATGTGTCAATATATATAAAGGATGTCAATGCCTATAGGAAGATGTCATGGTGAAAGATCATCAATAAGGTAACTTTTGTTCTAAAATTTCATATGTATATGTTTATCTGGATGAACTTGTGCAGGGCTGCTAATCATAATAAAGGATGTATGATCCTTGGAGATAATTCTAAGGAAAGCAGGATGGCATAACAGTGGACCAGATAAGCCTAGTTTGATGAATCACTTTCTGATAGCTGACTTGACTCAGGATGAAAATGATGGATGATATGTGCCCTATAAAGCTAAAAGTTGGAGATTCCTCAATATCGAAATCCATTACATCGAGGACAGGAATTCTTCATGAGAAATTGGGTGTCTCACCATTGTTGCTGGAAGTCCCTGATTAAGAGGGAGCCTGATGATAAGTTTCTTACTTGGAATAAACTTGGTAATTCCTAAGAATGAGCTTAGGTACATTCCTCGTATAGGAATGAGTACATTCCCTTGTGGAATAGGTCCTCCCTGGTTGAGAGGGTGAGATAGACACATCATTCTGGTCTTGGGAAGACATAATGGAGGATTGGGTAATCATTTGGCATTCGATACTCTTTGAGAATGTGTTAGGGAATTCAATATAAGAGTAGTCGGGGACCGATATTCTTTGAGGGCTAGCTACCCAAGAGAAGAATAGTCCAGGAAGGTCATAGTTTAGGAACACCCAGGTGGAGTATGTACCTTGGAGAGACAATGACGAAGGTGTCTATAAGTCATGTGTCTCGCCAGCATTGAAGCCCATTGTCTCATTGAAGATATGGGGTTGTTAGTCAAGGCCTTACACTAGGACAATGCTGGTTGATATGATGCTATACAAATGTGATTACCAATCCTATTATTCTTATGATATTCTTCAGTTTAAAAGTGACCATGTACTTGTATGAATACCTCCCTAGTTAAGAGGGAGTGTTGAAAAGTGTAACTAGGTCGGTCTTCATGTTGACCATGTAATTATGTACTTATGTAAAGAAGAAGTCTAAAATAATAAAAATTTATTTTTGTTTTACTTGCTTCATGCGTTTCATGAGCAAGATTTTTCTTATAGGTCTATAGAATTCTTCTTGATGTCTATTAGGATTTAAGTGTAATTAAGAGTCATGTAAATGGAGCATTTAGTCTAAAGAATATCCTCCAAGACATTGCGCAAGAATGGCCTTCAAGACTGCCCATATTCAACGTTGAAGATAATCCTATTTGTTGTAAGGAAGTCGGCCTACAAACTGTGTTGAAGTCGACCTACATTATGGCTAGAAGGTTGGCTTATAATCTAGCAGGAACAACTATTTATACCCCTTCAAATGCTGCATAGAAGACAGATTTTTCGTGGATTAGTTTGAGGTTTCTCAAAGTTTAGAAGTGCGGATCTAAGGTCAGAATTTAGTGCGAACTGAAGGGTACAAGATTGCATAAATGACTAAAGGTACAAATTGAGGAAATGAATGAAGGTACAATGACTGAAGGTACAGAATGCTAAAATCACTGAAGGTACAATTTGTGGAAATGATTGAAGATACAGTTTGCGTATAGGTACAATAAGGAACAGGATTGGTGCAACAGATTGCGGAAGGTGCAAGAAGGGTACAGTAAGAACATCTCTGAGTTTAAAGTATCTGAGGAAAGGATTTGTCAAAATTCAAGACAACGATCTAAAGGTGGTAGAAAGTGAGGAAGGTAAATCAGAGATTTACCTTCCTAACTACATTTCAAGGAATTTAGTTACAAGTGAAAATAATTTTGTCTCTACATTTGACTGAGTACTTTGATAATTGAATTGATGAAAGATTAACTAAGCTAAAAAAGAAAATACATAAGTAAGCTCTCAAGTAATTATTAAGAAGATAATTGTATTAATCTCAAGCCCTACAAAATTCTCAACACCTAGGATATATATATATATATATATATATGTTCTTTCGTAGAGTAAATGTCAACCCTTACAACGTCATCTTTTTTATTTTTTTCCAAGCTTCTAATTTCTCATCCTTTGCGTCCAATTCAAAGTTCAAATTTTCCAGTTCAAAATTTCCAATATAACAATCCTATCAGCCTCTCTTTTCACCTTTTGGTGGTTCTTTCCAATGTTAGTACACAATTAAAACCTTTTGGCTGTCAAAATTATATTGAATCTGTGCCACAAACTCGTATTTAATAGAGAAACAAAAAAAAAATACTTCAAAATATATCATAGTATAAATCCTTCTTCGTTTCTCAGTGAGCCTTATTTTTATTTTTTTGATTTCTCATTCGAATTTAATTTTCAAAAATCACAAGTTGAGTTTATAATAAAAATATTATTATAATAATTCATGTTTTCCAAGTAATTTAAAAAGAAAGACTTCTTTATTTTCTTCAATGTGCTTGTTTTCTCTGTGTTTTATTTTTGCACAAAGTGATCACATAACCATGAGAATAATTTGAACTTCATTCTCCTTAGTTATCTTGGTTGCTGATGTGTAACATAACCATGAAACTATTGCAATAATCAGAAGTATCAAATTCTGAAATCTTTGCCATAAATATTTACTTCAAGTGTTTAAGATGAAGTGTTTATTTCTCAAATCTCTTAAACCATTGAAGTCCCTTTAAATCAGGATTGAACATATTTTCAGCAAACTTTGCAAAAAATTAAAGTTCCAAAAATGAGTACACTGATAAGAAATCTATTTGGTGCTTAAAAAATGAACCCTCCTTGTAGTTTGTTGGAGTTTAAATAGTGAATCAAGTTGTGGATGTCACCCTTCCCAACTGGTGTTAAAGATGAAACAAAAGATTGGGAAAGTATGAGCTGAGTTAATGCCATGGGCTGCACAAATGGAAAATAAGTTTATGTCAATTATTGTAAAATTATTAGAGCACATATATAGATCTAACTGAAGAATAATTGTAAAAACTTGTAAGAATTGAAAAAAAAAATGGAATTGAGAATGAATTTGATTACAAAATATTATTTTGAGAATCAATACATAAATAAACTAAGTTAATCTTAGTTTTACATGCAATAACTATGGATAATTAAAGCTAACTGAATCTACGTGTTCTTTATGTTTTGTTAATGTGCACATGCACCACATGTAAGCACTACAGTTAACTAAATAAAGCCAAGTGCACACCACGTGTAAGAAATTGAGTTAACTAACTAAAGCCAAGTGCACATCACATGAAATAAATAGAGTTGAACTAAAGCTAATTAAGGCTAACTATGTGCATGTACACCAACACCCTCCCTTAAGCATAACTTAGGCGAGTGTGATGCAAAATGAATGTGTCCCAAAAACAAGGCCATTTTAGGTACCCATATACAATGTATGAAAAGAGGAAAGAGGGAAAACCCAGTGGGGAGAAAACTTGCCCTCGAAATATGATGCAAAAATTAGAGAAACAAAAATTGCTAGGCAATTGCATCCTTCAACCCGAGACGATATCGCGGAAATTGAAACTTATGTTCAATGAAAGTCTTGGTGAAGATATCAACGCTCTACTAGGAACTGGGATAGTAGTAAAGATCGATGATCCCATCATGAATTAGTTATCTAATGAAGTGCATGTATATCTCAATGTGTTTGGTTTGTTGTCATTGCACTGGATCTATGAAAAACTTTAGCGTACTTTGATTATCACACCATATGACAGTTGGACAATGGACACTGATACTAATCTAAGATACGAATTGTTGTAGCCAAATGGCCTAAATATTGGCATTGATTGCTCCTTTTTACTCAACCTCTATTGATGATAAAGAAATGCCAACCTGCTTCTTGCTTGACCAAAAAATTGGTATGGATCCCAAACTAAGTACATAACTAGAGGTGGACTTGCGATCAATGTTGTCGCCATCCTAATATGAATCTTTGGAACCCAATGAGATCCAAAGAACAATTCATTGCATAATGAATCCCATAGGCGATTGTACCCTGGACATATTGAAGGATGCGCTTTGCATCTTTCCAATGTAACTCATTTGGCTCCCGCATGTATCTATAACTACTTCTACGACATATGAGAGATCAGGATGGGACTCAGTTAGATAAAAAATAATTCCTAAAATCTGACGATACAATGTGAAATCAATCAATGGTGTCTTTTCCATTCTGAAGATCTACCCTTGATAAGAAAGGTGTGGCTTGTGGCTTGTAGTCACTCATTTGAAATCGTGCCAAAAGATCTCTAGCATAATTTGGTTGATAAATGGTAATCTTGTAACCACTCTAATTGATCTCTGGTCCAAGGAATAAATTTATCAAGCCCATATATGTCATATAATACTGCTTATGCAATGCAATTTTAATCTCAACAATGGCAGAAGTTGAACTACCCATTATCAAAAGATCATCTACGTCAAGTACTATGATCAACAAGGAGTCAATTTTATTCAAAAAATAAACATTGGAATCATATTTGAAGCGTAAAATTTTTTAAGATAAAAAAATAGGAATCCATATTTTCATACCACACTCTAGGTGCATGTTTGAGGCCATACAAATACTTCTTTAGTTTGCATACCAAAGATCAATTTTCCATGCATCCATGTGGCTGCTCCATATAGATTTCCTCCTCGAGATCACCGTAAAGAGAGGCATTCTTCACATCCATATGATGCACCTCCCATCCTCTTACTATTTTAATGGAGAGACTTAGGCAAATGGAATCCACTTTTTCCACTAGAGAAAAAGTCTCATCATAGTCAACACCATGTACCTGTTGAAAACCTTTTTCAACCAACCGTGTCATATATCAAATAACTTGGACATATTTTGTTTTCTTGGTCTGGTAAACCCACTTGCACCTCACAAGTTTACTATTGGAAGGTATAAGAACCAAATCCAAAGTTTGGTTCTCAATGAGAGAGTTTTATTCCTCATCCATTGTTGCTTCCCATTCAGGATGCTCAGCTGCTTCTGCATAAGTCTGTGGATCATGTCAGACCAGGAGGTAACTCTGCAAAACTCAATGTATATTGGATGGAGATTGTGTGTGCATTTATACATGGAGGTGAGGCTATTGGGATTCACTTCTCAATGACTCTTGGCCTTCCTTATTTACTAAATTACAATAATATACAATCTCACCCAACCCCTTAGGATTAGGTGTCAACATTCCCCCCTTAATCTGAAGGGATGTTGGTGAGTCCAAGCATCGTTCTGAACTTTTCAAACTTTTCTCTTCCAAGTGCTTTGGTGAAGATGTCTGCAGTCTGCTCATTTGTGGAACAATGATGTAGATGGATGGTTTTGGCCTGAACAGGATGTCGAATCATATGTTATTTTGTATTGATGTGCTTTGTTCGATCATGGAACTTCTGGTTCTTGGCCAACTTTATTGCAGAAGTGTTGTCGATCATGAGTGGTGTTGAATGAATTTGTTTCATTTGCAAATATTCAAGGATTTTCTTGAGCCACACAATTTGCTTTATTGCCTCAGTTACTGCCACATATTCTACCTCGGTGGTGGAATCTCCTGGAACTGATTTTTTGCGTGATCTCCATGAGACAGCTCTTGATCCAAGACTCATGCTATAACCTAAAGTAGACACCCCAGTTTCTTTGTCCCCGTCAAAGTCTGAATCAAAGTATCCGATCAAGCTGAAATCACCTACCTGTGTATATTTGAGTCCAAATTCTTGAGTCCCCTTCGAAAATTACTTTAGAACTCTTTTTGTAGCAGACCAATGTCCTTCACAAGGTTTTTGCATAAACCTGGAGAGGATTCCAACAACAAATGAGATTTCTGGTCTGGTGGTAGTCAGGTAGATAAGACTTCCAACAAGCTGTCTATACTTCGTTGCATCCTTGAATTCCTTCCCTTCAATGGATGTGAACTTCAAATTTTGTTCCATTGGAGTGGTTAAGGGATTGCATTCATCCATGCCAAAATTGTTCAAAAGATCTCCAATGTACTTCTTTTGAGAAAGAAATATAAATTTAGGATGTTGAGTTATTTCAATACCCAAAAAGTAATGAACATAACCCAAATCAGTCATTTCAAAACCTTTCTTCAAGTATTTCTTTATGGATGCAATATAATTCTCATTGTTCCCTGTCATCAAAATATCATCTACATACACCACAAGATATACAACTATTTTTCCAACTTTCTTAACAAACAAGGTTGCATCATCAAGATCAAAATGTTTGAATTCAAGTTTCAGAAGATGCTCAATTAATTTCTCATACCAGGCTGGCGGTGCTTGCTTGAGGCCATACAAGGATTTTATAAGCTTGCATACTTTGTGTTCTTGGCCCTTCACAACAAATCCTTCTGGCTGGGACATAACAAATTTCTCCTTTAGATATCCATTCAAAAAGGTGGTTTTTACATCCATCTGATGGACTTTCCATCCCTTCTGTGCTGTTAGGGCAAAGAGAGTTCGGATGGTGGCCCATTTTGCTGTGGGAGCAAAAGTTTCTTCATAATTGACCCCTTCTTTCTGTGCAAAACCTTTTGCCACAAGCCTGGCTTTGTGCTTGTCAAGTGAGCCATTTGCTTTGTACTTGTTCTTGTAGACCCACTTACAGCCAATTGGTTTGGTTCCCAAAGGTGGATCAACCAACTTCTAAGTGCCATTCTTTATCAAGGCATCATACTCCTTTTGCATCGCTTCATTTCATTCATCATGAGAAGCAGCTTCTTTGAAGGAAGTTGTTTCATGACCTGTAGACAAACCCAATTCACAGTTATAAGCAATATCCATATCAATAGGTGAATCCGAATTATCTACATCACCTTCGTTTTTTCTAGTGGAACTTCTTGTTCCTGTTTTTCCAACCTCATCGGGATGAACGTTTTCTAGTGTCTTTGTCAGCCATTTAGGGGGGACCTTTCTGAGATGGCCCAAGCTTCTCATTTGAATGAGTTGGAATTGAATCAAGATTCAATCTCTCAATTCTGTCAATCACATCGTTCAAGGTGTCATCCGTGGTTGGTTCTTCAGGGGGGGAGAAAGTGCTTCGAGAAATGATTCCATAGATTCATCTAGTATAGGAATCCCCCTTTCAATATGTGGAATCTGATTATCAAATTCTTGAAAATACTTTGCATGTGTGAATCTATCCAAGCGATCAAGTTGCTGCTCAACAACATTGTCAGTCTTGGAAGGTTCAAGGAATATGACATCTCTTGCTATTACAAAATTCTTATTGACTTCATCATAGAGACGATATCCTTTGGAGGTATTGGAATACCCCAAGAAGATACATTTTCGACTTCTAGCACCAAGTTTATTCCTTTGTACCTTGGGTATCAAAGCATAACAGGTGGAACCAAAGACCCTGAAATGCTTTACCGAAGGAATGTGTCCATGCCACATTTCATAAGGAGTTTTGTTTCTAATTGAATCTAAAGGACACCTATTCTTTATGTATACAACACATAGAACTACATCCGCCCAAAACATCAATTTTACATTCTTAAAAAACATCATGGAGCGAACCATATTTAAAATTGTCCCGTTCATTCTTTCAGCTACACCATTATGTTGGGGATTATAAGGCACAATTGTTTGATGTTTGATCCCATGTTGACGAAGATAATTTTCAAATTTGTTTGAAGTGTATTCTTTTCCATTATCAGGAAGTAAAAAGCCAATATGAGTTTGTGCATCATTTTCAATCCATGCATGAAAATTATTGAATGTTTGAAAAGCATCAGACTTGTTCTTCAATAAGTACACCCAACACATTCTGGTGTAATCATCAATAAATGTCATCATTTCCATTTGCAGAAGCAACAAGCATAGGGCCACATAAATCTGAATGAATAAGTTCAAGTTTTCTATGTGCTCTGGAATATGAGTCATGAAATGGCTGTTTGCTATGCTTTCCTAGAATACAAGCATCACATTGCTTAAGTTTCCTAGGAATTGTAGGCAGTCCATTAACACCATTTTTATTCAACAATCGAAGGCTATCATAATTTAAGTGTCCAAATCTAGCATGCCATAAAAGACTTGATGGGAATGTACCTTCATCATGATGTGAACTGAATGCAAATTTTGTGTATGAGCAGATGAACCTTGCAGCTTCAAGAGTCTTCCTTCTTCTATTCCCTCCATGACAAGTGAAGGATCTGATGCTTTTCTGACCTCAGCCTTGCCATCAAACATGTGAATGGAGTGTCCTTGCTGGCAGATGTGGACCAAGGAAAACAAGTTTCTCCTCAATTCAGGGAGGTATAGAACCTCATGAAGAAGATGATCTGGAAGACCAGGCAACTTAAGCCTGATTGTGCCAAGCCCTGATGGCTTGAGTTTGGATTTATCTGTGAAGTATACTGCTCCATCAACTTTTTCAGTAAATTCTTCAAAAAAATCTTTTCTAAATGTCATGTGACATGTTTCACCTGATTCTAGAAACCAATCACTTCTCCAAGAAGTAAATGAAACATCAAACAAGTCTTCAGTTACTCCATTGTTACAATGTGCTATAACAAAATGAGCGGATTCAGGTGCTTTACCTTTGTCTCTGTCATTAGTTTTACCTTTTTCTTGATTCCTTTGCTGCTCAATTTTATCCCAAGATATATTGCATGTAGATGCATCATTCCAGTCTTTATTGCAGCGTATGCAATGAAGATCAGATTTTTCAGTTTGAGTTTGTCTGCCCCCCCTTCCTCTGAAATTTCTTCTTCCTCTTCCTCTTCGGCCACCTCTTCCTTTGGAAGAATCTTTAGCATGAATCTTATCTTTATGTGCAAAGCATACAGCCTCTTTAAAAGACAGAGGGGTGGTCATCTTTCCAAAATCTTTCTCTCTTTCTGCAAACTTTTTCTCAAGGGACTCAAAAATGATTTTCACAAGGTTTCCACTTGCTTGCAATGACTCAAGATAATTTGAGTAAGTGGGATACAAAGCCTTAACATATGCCATGAGAGATATGTCAACATCTTCACCAGTGCTCTTAATATCATGCATGATAGATCTTACTTTTGAAGCTAAAGCAAGAGGATCATCATTTTTCAATTCCAAACTGAACAACTTAATCATTAATTGAACAAATTCAAGCTCTGAATTTGAGTCATAGAGTTCTTTTAGCTTGCTCAAGGCTTGATAGGTATTTGAAAATGGTGTAATATAGAAACTCACCTCTTCATTTACGGAAGCCGCAATCAAGGCATAGGCCTTGCAGTTCTTGTTTTCCCAAATGGCGATCTCCTTGTCTGAAGTGGGCTTTGCTGGTGGAAGGTCATCTTCTCCTTCACAAATTCATTTCCACAGCTCATTAAAAATGAGTGTGTGTTTGATTTTCCGAGACCATTCACGATAGTTCTCCTTTCCAGAGAGAACAAATCCTACAATAGATATGAGATAATGCATTCTTTTGAAAGGAAAAAAATACTTTGCTAGGTAAAAACTCAATTCTGCAAATTATTTATTTATTTATATATTTTTAGGGTAAAAAAAATAGAGGTTTTAACTGGGGGAGGATTTATCTGGGGGGCGTTTTAAATGGGGGGGTTTATATGGGGGGAGGTTTTAACTTTGGGGGGGGGGGTTATCTGGGGGAGGGGAAACTGTGTAAAACAAAATAAAATACACAGGAGAATAGAGAGTCGGGAGGGGAGGGCTGAGGGTGCTGGGCATGGGGAAAAGCATGGGGAGGGGTGTGTTGTTGGCCGTGGGGAGGGCAGACGGTGGTGAGGAGTTCGGGTGGGGAGAGCATGAGGGGGAGGGCAGAGGGTGGTGAGGGGGTCGGGTGGGGAGCGCGTGAGGGGGAGGGCGGAGGGTGGTGAGGGGACAGGTTGATGATGGTGAGGGGTTTGGGTGGGTTGAGCATGAGGGGGAGGGCAAAGGGTGGGGAGAGCGTGAGGGGGAGGGCAAAGGGTGGGGAGAGCGTGAGGGGGAGGGTGAAGTGATGTGAGGGGGCGAGTTGAGTGAGGCCGAGAGGCCATGAGAAATGTGAGGGGGTGGGTTGAGTGAGGCCGAGAGGCCATGACAACGATGGGTCGCTGTACGTGTGAGGGATGAGGGGGAGGAGAGGGAGGGTAGGATGAGGGGCGAGGGCGTGGTGAGCAAAGAATGGGTGTTGGTAAGGCAGAGAACGAGTGTGCTATGAGGAATGGGTGAGCGTGTGAGTAGAGAGGTGATTTGCACAATGAATGAGAAAAAATTTACAGGAAATTTAGCTGTGCCCAAAATTTGAGCAGAAAATGCACATTAGCAGAAATTATAGACAGAATATGCAGAAAAATTGCAGAACTTTCCCGTAAAAAGAATTGCTGAATTTTCCAGAATTGCATCAATGGCAGAGGAGTAGTAAGAAAACTAAATAGGGCATAAAACCGAATGCACAATGACAATCTGCAAAAATGCAGAGCATGAGGGAGTTACACCAAAGGCAGGAATGCCAAAAATGGGATTGGCTCTGATACCATGTCAGACTAGGAGGTAACTCCGCAAAACTCAATGTATATTGGATGGAGATTGTGTGTGTATTTATACATGGAGGTGAGGCTATTGGGATTCACTTCCCAATGACTCTTGGCCTTCCTTATTTACTAACTTACAATAATATACAATCTCACCCAACCCCTTAGGATTAGGTGTCAACAGATCAGATGCATGCATGGGTATGTATGGCTCTATAGCTAAGGGTGCTTTTGGATCTTCCTAAAATTGAGGTATAGAGGCATGATCATCAAGGAGATCACTCATGCTATGCCATTTTTTTGTTGAAGGTGGTCAAGAATCTTCCAAACTACAAGAAGAATTATGATCTTGATGTTCAAAACATGGTGGTCCAACAGGTGTCACAGGAGAAGGCTCATCTACATCAGAATTCCAATCTGAAGTATCATATACATACTCATCAATGAGTGGTGAGGGAAACTTGGTAACATGTTCATCTGCAGGTGCATGCAAAATATCTTTGTCAAAATTTACACTCCTTTCAATAAAGAAGCTAAACTAAGTTAAGCTTAGTTGTACATGAATTAACTATGGATAATTAAAGTTAACTCAAGCTAAGTGTGCTTTATGTTTTGTTAATTTGCACATGCACCACATGCAAGCACTATAGTTAACTAACTAAAGCAAAGTGCACACCACATGTAAGCAATCGAGTTAACAAACTAAAGCCAAGTGCACATCACATGCAATAACTAGAGTTGAAATGAAGCTAATTAAGGCTAACTGTTTGCATATACACCAACACCCTCCCTTAAGCATAACTTAGGTGAGTATGATACAAAATGAATGAGTCTCAGCAACAAGGCCATTTTAGGTACCCATATACAATGCATGAAAAGAGGAAAGAGGGAAAACCCAGTGGGAAGAAAACCCACCCTCAAAATATAATGCAAAAAGTAGAGAAAAAAACAACTTCTAAGCAGTCATGTACTTCACCCCGAGACGATCTTGCAGAAAATGAAGCTTCTTCTTAGTGAAAGTCTTAGTGAACATATCAATACTCTTCTCAAAACTGAGATAGTATTGAAGATTGGTGATCCCATCATGAATTAGTTCTCTAATGAAGTGCATGTGTATCTGGATGTGTTTGGTTCTCTGCTGCTGCATTGATCTCTGCAAAAATTTAGCGTACTTTGATTGTCAAATGAGATGATAGTTTGACAATGGACACTGATACCAATTTCAAATAGGAAATGTTGTAGCCAAATGGCCTAAATGGTGGCATTGAATGCTCCTCTGTACCCGGTCTCTGCTAATTTCTAGATTCTAGCTTTTGAGAACAGTATGATGGAGCATAGAGTCAGTTGATGGAGGAGAAAAATCATGTTTTTCCTTCTTTATCTTAGTGAAAGAAGTCAAATATATTTTTTCTCTGATCTCTCTTTCATAGGCTACCAATTTTTGTTACCCGGTAAGTTAGCTTTTTCTTCTATAGGCATGTAAGCCAAATCCAGTAACAAAGGTAGGAGCAAAGGCAAAGCTAGTTGATCCAATCGATGCAGTTGATCCAACAACTCTACCAGTGGACATAAATCTAGTAGAACCACCTACAGGATCATTAGCAACACCCATGGTAGGAGGTTAAGAAGCACCAGGGTAAGAAGGGTGAAACATCTATAATAGTAGAATGTCCAAGGGCATATCTAGAGCTAGAAGCACCACACCTTGGAATGCACGAATTGGCGTAGTGATAACAAAAGGATGTTGGTTCAGCTTTGAAATTGACTATTCAAGTTGGCTGACAGGGACACTAGCACTTAAGAGAAAAAACAATGCCGAGGGTTTGACTAGCTTGCAAGAGTGGGGAATAGAGGGCATAATTCTAATAGTGAAACCACTAACTGGAATGTATGAAATCTTGTATTTTATAGTCATCTATCATGTCTTGTCTACCTAACCTAGGAAAAGAAATTCAGATTTTAGTTTTAGAAGTTCACCTTAGAAGGACAAGGGTTTTCAAAAATTGGTTGCATAATTTAGAGAAATGGATTCTGTTGTTGCCAATGAGTCACCCAATTTGAATTGTATTATTTGCATGTGAAGTTCACAAATAAGAATGATATGAAATTACCATGATACAAGGAGAAGGATACAAAATTATCACAATCCTGGCTCTATCATTCAATTTACACAAAAGAGAATGATACAAAATTACCAGGATACGATTGCGACTATAGAAGTTGTCGTGTTTTCTAATAGAAGGTATTCCACTTCCTTCCTTAACATTTGGCCAATCTGGGTAGTATTACTGGCTATGTTGCTCCTGTATTTGGAATTGGAACTACATATTGTGCAACTCTTGCAACATATCGAGTCTGTAGGATCATATTAATTTTGTCTATCTACTGCATCAACTGTAGCAGTGTAGTATTTTTTGTGCTTGCCAAGTATTTTCAGATATGTTGTCAAAGATGTGAAATGACAAGGGATGATAAAGCCTATATGTAATCAAGATGGAAGGATATCAAACTTAGATGTCACAAGCATGGAAATAATGGAAAATGGATAATGGAAAATTGATGGAGTTAAACATTTATGGCTAAATTTTTTTGTCAGTAATGGGAAAAAAAAAAATTGCTACTCTATTGGGTCTACTAGTTTTACACACTAAGTTAGTATGGGTTGGTGTCTTGGGAAGAGGCCAAATAAGACTTAAAATCATAGACATTAGTTAAATTTTAGTTTAAATCATCATAATAATTTTTAAAAATTATATAATTTTAGAAACTTTGATTTAAAGTTTAGAAAAAAGTTTTAATACTGGTGCACATTAATACATAGCTGAAAATGGATTATTATAGTCCTTAGCCCAAAGAAATAGACTAATAAGATAAACTTTAACAAAATAATAATAATAATAATAATCATTTCATAATTTTTAATTAATTTTAAATAAGTGTAAAGTACCCTCTTGATACAGTGATGGTTGCATTGCATCAACGTCGAATTCTGTCAAAATTTTAAAATATTACTGACTCTCGTGCTCTAGTATTTAGAAGCTGTGTTTCCAGCAATTTTTAAACCTAGGATAGCATTGAATAGAGGTATGTTCGGTAAATGTTATGTTTGGAATTTTTAAACCATGTTTGTGTCTCCTTTAGTAAACCTAGTCAGCCTTATCGCTCTAAGTTTGAAAACACATGTTGTGGAAGTTCTCTTAATTCTGCGAGTTGAGGAGTGGGATATGGGTTATTGACGCTAAATTCAAAAATAAATAAATTTAGATACAAGTTAACTGCCAAATATAAAGTTAGCTCTCTTTTACAATTAACACGTAGTAAACCATACTTGTATTCATTCATTAATATCAATGCTAATTTTTGTCAATCTTTTGCCATTGCTCTCATCGATCTCTCTTTCAGGCGAAGTTTTCTCCGTGTTCAATCAATCGGGGACAACATATCTCTGCCTGGGACATCATACTTATAATGGAGCAGGAGCCAGCTGCATACCATGTTTTCATAAATCATAGGGGACTCGATGTGAAGAATAACCTTTCCAGCCTTATCTACAATCCTCTCACAAACTGTCATGGGCTGTGTGTCTTCCTCGATAAAAATGAGATTCACACTGGACATATTATCTCATGTGAAATTTGCACCGCCATTCAGATTGCATATGAATATTAAAAAAATTTCTGAGAGCTATGATGAATCATGGTGGTGCTTGGAGGAACTGTACAGGATTTAAGATCATATCATGAGCACAATAGGGAGGTTATTCCAGTCTTCTATGATGTTCAGCCTGCAGACCTTCATCACATTGAGAGTGGATGCTATAAAAATGCCTTTGATCAACACCAAAGCAAAGGGAGAGTCTCTGCGGAAGAGATCGAAAAATGGAAGAAGATCCTCAGCGAGGTTGGGTATATTTTTGGCATATTGTTCAAACCGAAGGAAAGGTGAATACACCCTTTACTCATTTCTTATAGAATCTAATTGATATATATAATTCTAGGCTACTTTTCTCAATTCTAGTCATAATGAGTCAATATATCTGTTTCGTATGGCATTTTTAGTGACTATGGGGAAATTTGGGAGGATATTGTGGGAAAAGTGTTAAAAGAGGTATTTAAATGGGTATCATTATATGTGGCCAAATACCTAGTCGGCCTCGTGTTGGAATTTCTGATAATTCCTTAACAACGCTTTGATACCATGTTGAAAATTTCAACTGGCATGCTCTGATACCATGTTGTTGGAAATTTATAGTAATTTATTAACACACAGAGGATGCAGAGTTCCTCAACTAAACACAATGGTAATAATAAAAAAAATATGGAAAGAGAGATGGAGTAAAAATCTATTTCATTAACCACAAAAACTGACTATTACAAAATACAATCTTTCATCAGAACTACAGTTCTGGATTCAATCAAAAATACTCCTCACTGTGTTTTTCATTTGTTGCCTTCACACAGTTTTCTGATGCTTCTACACCCAGTATTTGTTGCGGCAACACACAATCTTCTGTTGCTGCTACACACAGTTTCCTTTGCGGCAACACCTAGTCTTAGTTGCTGCTACACACACAACGTTCTTTTGCAACAACACAATTTCAGTTGCCGCAGCACCCAATCTCAATTGCAGCAACACACACGGTTTGCTTTGCTGCTACAAAACACAACGCTTCAAGCTTTCTCTGTTTTCTGCTCTCTCTATGTCTTCAACACACATTTACTACTCTACATACATGTAGCTTTTAACAACACTAATCTACTGCTGTCTATTACATATGATATAAAACTATATGACATAAAACATTAAAATTCAAAATTCAAATTATGTCCTATCGCGCCTTTTAAATGCAGTTAGGTGAATAATGTTACGGCAGGAGGTAACATGGTGCAGAACATGATTTGGTGGATCGGGAGATGGCTGCGGCGATGTTGTTGATGCAGGGATTCAAACCCAAAAATTTAATGCATGATTGAGTGTAAAAATAGATCACGACTTTGCTTCTCCCTTCAAATCAAAAATTTGAAACTTGTTGTCCTGCTGCTCAGGTTTTGTAGTTGGAATTAATTTCCAACACTTTCCCTTAATTACAACTACTGCTATCTTTCATACACAGACATTCTCTGAGATAATCAAAACTTTTCTGCCCCAATGGTTTTGTCAAAATGTAAGAAAATTGCTCTTCTGTTCTACAATGCTGCAAAAAAATTTCTCCATTGCTCACTAGCTCTCTAAAGTAGTAATACTTCACATCAATGTGTTTTGTTCTCTTATGAAACATTGAATTCTTTGATAATTCTATTGTTGAGCTATTAACACAATAAATTATTGTGCCTTTTACCTATTCATGACACAAACTTCTCAACATTCTCCTCATCCATACTGCTTGACATGCTGCTGCTGTAGCTGCCACGTACTCTACCTCTGCTGTAGATAAAGCCACAATTGGCTGTTTCTTAGAAGCCCATGAAATGGCTCCTAATCCCATATGAAAAACATATCCATAGGTGTTTTTTCTGTCATCTATACTTTCAGCCCAATCACTGTCAGTATATCCAATTAATTCAAAATTTTCTGAAGTGGTGTACAAAATACATACCTCTTTGTTCCTTTCACATACCTCAGAATTCTTTTTGCTACTTGCCATGTGTCTCCTTTGGCCTTTCCATAAATCTGGAAAGTAAACTCACAACATGCATAATATCCGGCCTAGTTGCAATCCATTAGGGGAATTTTGAGGTCTAAAATGGGCCTCCTAAGGAAATAATAAAATAACAGCTAAACCAATAAAATAATATTTATGATTTTTCAATTTACTTTTTGCACCACAATCCATGTAACCATAGTTAAATTTAATTTAAAATTTGTACCAAAATAAAATATAAAAAATTGTATTGATGTGACTATAAATAAGAATGAGCTTTTCAAGAAAAAGTCATTATCATTGAACAACTAATGCATTTGTCTTTTGTACTTAAATAGCTTAAAATAAAATATAAATATAAATTTATAAATTCTTAATTACATTATGTGCTATTAATTAAAATTTATATTATTTAAATTGTACAATAACATGTAATTAATATACTATATAAAAATAATATAATATAATATAATAAATGTATAGGGATATGCATTGTTTATTTCAAGAAATATGAAATGACAATAATATATTTTAATTCAAAAAATGTGAAATGACATTTATTATGAGTACTTTACTTTGACTTTAAAAGTACTTAGAGAATTACCATGGTTAACCATGAGTTTTTATTCACCATTGAGAATGTGACAAGTAAGTACCTTTAACTCAAGCAATGCCACCTCAACCATTAGGGATGATGTCATCCCCTAAAATGTGATTGGTTCTCATAAAGTGAATTTTGATTGTACATTTTCCTTAGGAGGTCCATTTTAGACCTCAAAATTTCCCTAATTTGAAATACATGAGGCTACCAACTATGTTCTTATAAAAAATTGGATCAAAATCCTTGTTGTTGTCTTCTTTGCTTAACTTCAATCCCAACACTATAGGAGTAGTTTCTGCCTTGCAATCCTGCATATTAAATCTTTCCAAAACTTATTTAACATACTTTGCTTGAGAAATAAAAATTTTATTTTCATTTTTCTCTAGTTCTATTCCTAAGAAGTATTTTCGTAATCCCATGTCAGTCATTTCAAATTCATCCTTCATGATTGTTTTAAAATTCTCAATGATGTAAGCATCATTACCTGTGAATATCATATCATCAACATACAAAACAACAATGAGAATCTTACCATCTTTCCCTTTGATGTGTAATGTGGGTTCTCCTTCACATTTCTCAAACCCATTTTCCAGTAGATAGGTATCTATCCTACTATACCATACTCTTGGTACTTGTTTCAGCCCATACAGAGCTTTCTTCAATCTGCATACCTTGAGCTCTTGGCTTGCTTTCTCATATCCCAGAGGTTGTTCAACATATACCTCTTCCATCAATACTCCATTCAGGAACGTTGATTTCACATCCATTTGGTAAACTTTCCACTTGTGTTGTGCTGCTATGGACAACACTGCTCTTACTATTTCCATTCTTGCAACTGGTGCAAAAGTTTCCTCATAATCTCTTCCTTGTTGCTGCTTGTAGCCTTTGACAACAAATTTGACCTTGTGCCTTTCAATCTTACTTTCAACATTGCTTTTCATTTTATAAACCCATTTCACTCCAATAACTTCCTTACCTTTTGGGAGATCAACTAGTTCCCATGTTTTATTCTTTTCTATGGCATTTATCTCTTCATCCATAGCATCTATCCATTTCTTATTTTTTACTACTTCTTCAAAATGAATATGATCTTCTACATGACAATATAATACAAATAAAGAGTTCACATCTTCATTTTTTTCCTCTTGCTCATAAATTTCATTCAGACTTGTGAATTTGGTCCCTCTTTCACTTGCTGAACTTGTGCTTATAGAAGCACTCAAATCTGTTCCTGGTGGTGTGCTTGGAGAAGCACTATCATCACTTCTCAAGGGTGTTCTCATACCTGCTTGTGGTGTACCTTGTTTTCCTTATGTTGGTGGAGGTGGTGCTGCTAATGAAGAATGTATTTCAGCCATTTCTTCCTCATCATCATCATGAGACAAACAACTTTTTACATTCACTGTTTTCTCAATGCTTCCATCCCAAGCTTTTTCCTCAATGAACTATACATCTCTGCTTATAACAAACTTCTTGGTGGATGGGTTATACAATCGGTATGCCTTTGATTCTTCACTGTATCCAATAAATATGCACTTCTCCCCCATACTATCCAACTTCTTGCTTAGCTGGTTCAAAATGTGTGCATAAGCCATAGAACCAAAAACTCTCATGTGGCTGATAAACTGTTTTATGCCACTCCATGATTATTCCGTAACTCTGTTCGTAACACTCTTTGTTAGACATCTATTCAAGATATATGCTGCACAATTTACAACTTCAACCCAATATTCATTTGCTAAATGTTTTGCCTCTAGCATACTTCTTACCATATCCATGATGGTTATGTTTTTTCTTTCAACAACTCCATTTTTTTGTGGTGTATACCTTGCTGTAAATTGTTTTTGTATCCCATTTTCTTTGCAAAATCGCAGAAATGATTTTGAGATATATTCTCCTCCTCTGTTTGTTCTTAAGACTTTAATGTGCTTCCCACTTTGGTTTTCAACAAGAGCCTTAAAGTGGCATAATTTTTCAAACACTTCACTTTTCAATTTCAAAAAATAAACCAATGTTTTTCTTGTGTAATTATCAATAAAGGTCAACATATAGTGGCTTCCTGCTAATGAAGGTGTTTTCATTGGTCCACACAAATCATAATGGACTATTTCTAAGGGTGCCTTTTCCCTTATGCTCTTTCCTTATGGAAAGATTTCTCTGTATTGTTTTCCCAAGATGCAGCCTTCACAAAGGCTATCCGGTTTCTCAATCAATGGTAATCCCTTTACCATTCCTTTTCTGTGTAACAAGTTCAGACCTCCAAAGTTGAGATGTCCAAATCTCAAATTCCATAACCAGTTTTCATCCTTTGCTTCTCTTTGGAATGTCTCTTGTGTCCCTGCTGCCATTGCATTTCTTTTCTTCAAATCTACTCTCATTTTGAGAGGGAACATTATGTTCCTTGTCATCTTCACTTGTGCAATGCATTGATTGCTTGGTGGTTTATCCATGATGGTGCATACATCATCTTCAAAGAAAACACTGTAGCTCTTCTGAATGAGTTGTTCAATGCTCAAAAGGTTACACTTCATACCATGCACATAGTAAACATCTGATATGGTTTTTCTTTCTCCCTTCTTTGTCAAAACACTTACTTTGTCTTTTCCCATGACAGAGACCTTACTATCTGTCCCCAATGTTACTTGAGCCTTTATATTTTCATCAATCATGGAAAACATAGAAATGTTTCCAGTCATATGGTTGCTACATCCTGAATCTAGAAACCATATATCTTCATTCTTTTTTTCAGCCATATTACATGCTAAAAACGACTTCTCTTGACTGATTTTTTCTTTAGTAAAATTAGAACTGGGTCTACTACCCATGTCACTATATTTCTTCCTACATTCAATGGCATAATGGCCATACTTGATGCCGGGTAAAACCCATAGTCCCGGTCTACTCATATTTTCAATCTCAAGCTGCGTGTAAAATGTATTCAAATTTCATTGCCCAACCAAATCCACCATCTGGCAAACTCCAATGCTTTAATTTCATAACTGGCAATTTAAATAAATAGATCTATGTGATTTAATATCTTAATCTGAGATTGAGATATTCAATTAATTCCTCCTTTGGTTATGAAACCCTCAAAGCATACACAATACTCCTTTAATAATAACCCCACAAAAAGATCCTTGTCTTGTATCCAATACTATATATCGGATTGGGGAATGGTCAACAAGCCCATAGCACACTTTATATATATATATATATATATATATATATATATATATATATATATATATATATCGGCCCACAAGGTTTTATACATTCCCAATAACTATGCTTCTATGGTTCAACCCAAAAACTCCTAACACAGCTCACATATGGTTGGCGCACGTTACATAATTTCATGGTTCAATCCTTTGATGTAATGGTTTGCCCATGAATACACTTCGCATAACGCAAAGGCCACCCATGCATCAGACCTGCACTCATATGTAATTCGACCATATTAACGATGGTCACCTTTCTTCACACTTCCGCAGACCTTCATCAACCAGCTTTATGCATTCAACTTTAATTAAATCTTGACTAGATTAATACACGATCCAACACACAAAGGGTCCCACCGTATGTTGAACTTACCTCGCATTAAGTGTCGACTGGATCTAATGGTCCACAAGTTATCGTGTTGCAATCAACGATCCGATGGACATAATGAAGTTTCACATTTTTTTTCCTTATGGACTTTAACATCCCAAAGAAATGCGACATACGCGGTTTTCAAAACTCGCTTAAGGACACGTGTTAGCCAGAGACCAATATCGCGATATTTTTATAAAAACAGCTTACCCCTTGTTACCTCACGCGATACCGCCGGTTTCTCACACACTGGTTTCATTGTTCATGCTTCTTTTGTTTCCACCTTTCTCCGTCACTCAAGGTTCCACCCATCCTTCAATGGCATATTATAAAGTATTCCGCCTTCGCTTTCATCATTCTTCATTCGTGCAGTTCCATCTTAACTCAATCAACAGCTTATGGATATGCAAATCTACCCTTGGCCTTAGCATTTAACTCGAAGTATGGCCTTCGAATCTCACCATATATGATAGAATATATGCTAAGACCTTACAAACCGAGTGTCAAGACTGATATTTGACACTAGAGTGATAGACCTTGATTCAAAGTTCAAAGCATTAACCTCAGCTAACTTTCACAAAGCATTGTTCCTTTGCTTTCATTCAGTTTTAGTATAACGCTTCACACAGTTCAAGACCGACCCCTTCACCATTTAAACACCACAATCCCTTAACCATATTGCTCAGAAATAAAACATGAAATCAGAATCAATTACTCGGTCTAAACACGTACAACAATTACCTCACAAAATACACAAGTAGGCTCTTAACTCGAATTACAGAGTCTTACTCACGCATGGAGATTTAAGGCATATTCACACAAAACTTAACTCGACAAATGCACAGTAATACTGAAATAAATTCCTCATTATACAGTGAAGTTACTTACATCTTCTAATTGGCCTGATTTTTTATCAATTGGCCCTTCTGCAACCTATTCTCTGCAGATCTTTCCTACAGCTCTACGCAGCCCTATGTAGGTCTCTATGGGCTATGCCTTCGAGACCTATTTTATACAGCTGCTACGATGAATTGACTCAAAAACCTACAATGACTCAACTAACTCTTCAATTTCCCAAATTCTAAATTTAGTCTAACAAACTGAAACTGATCTGACTTCTCCTGTCCTCTAATCATTTGAGGCAGTTACAAATTTTCTTTCTACATTAAAGATCACTCAATTTGTTCAACAATTACATGAGAAAGTAAAATATAAGAACCCCTATGTCTATCTATATACAAAGATTGTCTTTAGCCTAATGCCCTTGCATCAATACTTCTTACAATAATGACATTAGACTTGGGATTTATCATACCTTTGTCCATGTGCTTGATTTTGTCCACCTTGTTGGCTGTTTCCTTAGCCTTGATTGCTGACCCTTCCACTTATGCTTGCAGGATTTTTTCTTCCTCCTCAGTTTTTGTTTTTGCCTCTTCCTTTTCCTCTGTAGTTTGATCTGCCTTGACCTTTCCCTCTTTCAAAAGACATTTGGGTCTTGAAGGCATGCTCCAAAGATGAGTTTTCTGTTCTGCTCAATATTTGTTCATGTGTCATCAATGATGCATGAAACTCATCAACTGTAAACTTTGAGAGATCCTTTGTCTCTTCAATGGTTGTGACTATCACATCAAATCTTGAGGGTAAGCTCCTCAACACTTTCTCCACTATTCTTCTTTCTTCTACTATCTCTCCATGAGATCTCATTTTAATGACCAACCCAATCAACAATGTGAAGAATGAGTCTATTGTATCAGACTATTTCATGCAAATGACTTCAAAATCTCTTTTCATTAATTGAATTTTTATTGTCTTTACCTTCTCCATTCCTTGGTAGGTTGTCTGGAGGGTATCCCATGCATCCTTGGACCTCTTGGCTGCTGTTATCCTTGGAAATACACTTTCATGCACTGCTTGATAGAGATAGAATAGGGCTTTTGAGTCCTTATTCCTATTGCTCTTCAGCAAATCTTTCTCTGTCTGTGTTAAAAGGCATTAAAAACATTTTCATCTGCTGGTTCTTCTAAACCATCTTCAACTAGCTCTCATAAATCTTGAGAGGCAAACATGGCTCTCATTGTGGTTGCCCAATAGTCATAGTTCTTCCCATTAAACTGTGGGAGTTGAGTATTTCCCATACTCGTGCTTGTGTTGGCTCCTACCATTGCTAGCTTACTGAACTATGCAAAAAAAACTTGACTGTGTTTCTTAACTAAACCTTCTCACTGCTGAGAGATAAACTCTGTCTTGGTAAATACTTGACTTGTTGAACATTCACTTTGCTGGAGAAAACTTCAACAAACTTCTTCTTCTTCCTTCAAATTCTTTGAAAATTTTCAAAGAGCCTAGAGTAGCTCTAATACCATGTTGGAATTTATGATAATTCCTTAACAACGCTCCGATACCATGTTGAAAATTTCAAATGGCATGCTCTGATACCATGTTGTTGGAAATTTCTGGTAATTTCTTAATACACAGAGGAAGTAGAGTTCCTCAACTAAACACAACGGTAATAATAATAAAAATGTGGATAGAGAGATGGAGTAAAACTCTATTTCATTAACCACAAAAACTAATTATTACAAAATAAAATCTTTCATGAAAACTACAGTTCTGGATTCAATCAAAAATACTCCTCACTGTGTTTTTCATTCGCTTCTTTCACACAGTCTTCTGTTGCTGCTAAACCCAGTCTCTGTGGTGGCAACACACAGTCTTCTGTTGCGGTAACACACAGTATTCTGTTGCTGTTACACACAGTTTCCTTTGCGGCAACACCCAGTCTTAATTACTGCTACACACACATCGTTCTTTTGCGGCAACACACAGTTGCAGTTGCAGAAACACATAGAGGTTGCTTTGCTGCTACAAAACACAATGCTTCAAGCTTTCTCTGTTTTCTGATCTCTATTTATCTTCAACACATAGTCTCTACTCTGCATACATGCAACTTTTAACAACACTAAACTACTACTGTCTATTACATATGATATAAAACTATATGACCTAAAACTTTGAAATTCAAAATTGAAATTTTGTCCTATTGCGCCTTTTAAATGTAGTTAGGTGAATAATGTTACGACAGGAGGTAACGTGGTGCAAACCACGATTTGGTGGATCAAAATATGGTTGCAGCCATGTTGTTGATGCAGGGATTCAAACACAGAAATTTAATGCACGATTGAGTGTAAAAATAGATCACGATTTTGTTGCTCCCATGAAATAAAAAATTTGAAACTTGTTGTCTTGCTACTCAAGTTTTGTAGTTGGAATTAATTTGCAACACCTCGACGATGCGGCGAAGGATCCCCTGATCAATAAAATTCTGAAACAAAGCGATGTTAGTGACACCGGATTGCGGGAATTAGCGGAGTGGGAAAAACAACTCCCGCTAGATATCTATATAACACGAGATGTCTAAGTTTTAATGGCAAGTCATTGTAGAGCTATAAAAAGGGTCTCTTTCACCTCTAATTACCTCACATTAATATGTCAACCCGAGAGCGTTTTGTCATTACAAAGAGTGACTCAATCCGAGGCTCATTTGTCAGAGTAATGCTAGTAGTACAGTGCTTAAGAAATACAAGAGTAAACGGATGCTTAACTGAAATCAAATTACTTTAAAGAAATAAATTACACACTCAGAAAACTCAATAACTTATCAGTCAAGGGTTTGGCAATGATAACCCATCCCTTCAGAAACTGATGGAAAAGGAATTAGAGCACAGATCACAAGCCTGGGAGCTAGACAGTGACTGCTACTGCTCACTACAGCCTTAGATCATTTCTCACAATAAACCAACAACTGCAAGTAAATGAAACAGCAAAGCGAATAAAGGATTGAACAGTAATTCTGAAATGGAACAGCAACTCTAAAATGGAACAGCAATTGAATAACTAAGTCCCGCGGGTTATAACCAAACTCAATCTATACACTCTTTGCAATCAAAGAACATTCTGTCATTCTAAAGGCGATTTACACAGGTCACACTAATGGAACAGCAATAACAGCGAATGAATTATAGAACAGTATTGATGAATTATAAACGCACACCACACGAATGCTTAGTATGACAGCTCTGTAATATAACAGTAAGGATATGCGATTAACTCTTGAAAGGATTAATAACTTAATGCGAAGTTAACACACAATTCTAGCTGTAGAAACTACAATGATTCAAACTTGAACAGAGCATGTAATCTGAACTTGTAAAGCATATCAATGTTTATCAAATAACAATAATAAACAAACCACACAGAAGCGAAGCTGTAATGGTACAGAAGCAAGTGTCCTTCGGGGCCAGGCCCTTAGCCTCCAAGGATACACCGCTTTAAGTTAATGCAGACGCGAAGATGGAATAATCACCAAGCTTTCATTAATGCATTGATCAAAAATACATCGAACCAGTCTTCAACGAAACTTAATAACCAAAGCTGATGTCTTACAGAAGATTACATAAAATGTATCCTATCTCGCTATTATCTATATTAAACTAACAGTGCTGTCTCTTTTTATAAAGACGACGGCGGAGATGTCCAAGCAACTAGATAAATAAAGCAGCGATCCCTCAGGATCTTCGATCCTGAGGGATTCGCCAAACTGTTAACTCTTCATCCTATCTTTGCTGTTGCGCTGAGCTGGTGTCCTCTCCTTCTTTCCCGAGCCGATTTACTTTGATCTGTTTCCCTATGTTTGCGTTCGGTTCTCGTCCAGAGAGACAGCAGTTATCTCCACTCTGTCCTTTCCTTTGGAGCGGCAACTCTTCGTTTTCTCCTTTTCCTGTATAGAAAATAACCATTATCAGTGGCTAAGTTATACACATCGATTCTCACATGTTTTGTTATAGTTCCTTATTACTTTCCAAATTCATGATACAAAAGGTTCACAAATTCTATTAAAAAGTCATTGAAATAATCATCAAAATCATACCTTTTTAGTACTCCACACACCCCCCTGCTTACCTTGTTTCATGTCCTCATGAAAACATTGTAGTTGACATGTAATGCAGTGAGAGAGTATGCTGCAGAAGGAGTCTCATGCGGAGGCCTACAACCATGTTGAGTGATTAAATAATCAAAGAACTGACCTGCTTGCCCCTCAGGCATATCATACAGGGTCTGGTATCCATGTGCAAGATGCCAAATAATTGGAACGCGAAATCTATACCCTAACCAAGATGACCCTGCTTTCAGAATGCTCTGGCCATAGAGATTCAAACAGTCAGCAGCTAACTCAAAGTTCTCATACTTAAATGGTTCTCTGAGCTGGATGTGTGGATCAGAGATTCGATATCGAAATTTGGCTGCATTAATGGCCAAGTCTTTGATGGAAAAGAAATACTCTAAACTCTCTTGAATGAGTGCCTCATGCATAGGCCCTAATGTTACAATGACACCCGGAGTCCTTATGTGGTTTATATGAGCTGTCCATAACTGTACTGGGTTCCTAGGCTCAGCCCTAACTCGTAAATCTAGACCATTTTCTTGACTCTGGAAGGTATCATAGGCTTTGAGCCACTTAATCTGATTAGCCCCGAATGAAATGAATGCTTGGAATTGGATATCTCCAATGGAGGGACCAGGGTTCAATTCAGTCTCCTGACTTAACACAAGGTCGTGTAAATAGAGTTCACACAACAATCTCTGGACTTTCACTCCATAATGTTTACAACAGTCTATAAAATCATTGACATTGTTGATCTGTATAGGGGTGCCTGCCTTAACAGCTTTTATTTGTAATTGTAAATACCGTTCTAATAGAAACAAAGCATAGTTTTTAGCAGGGGCCCTACATGCTAAAACATTATTATATAAAGAACACAAGTCATTCATCTGTTTGATAGTAGTATCTAGTCTACAAGTTACCTGTGTGACTTCCTCTTGTTCCTTCATCCACCCTTCAAAAGCCTGGCTTTTAGCTTGACTGACGTCCCTTAGTTGCTGCTGCAACTCTTCATATTTTTCTCGGGGAACCGTTTGCTCTTTAAGTTGCTCAGCTTCTTGTTGTGCTTGCTTCATCATCTTGTGCAAGGATTTTGTCTTCGGATCTTTTTTTCATAGGTCAGTGGAGGCCGGGAGTTTTACCTGAACTTTCTTGTTATGCTGTTTGGAGTTCAGAACCCTTATTACCCCTGAGGGTGGTGCCTTTGTCTGAATTTGCTTATCATCCTTTTCTGTTTTAACACGAACATCCGTTTGTTCCCGATCCTCAGCATCATGTGGAACGGCAGCTGGATCCTCAGGGTTTTGGACAGCAGGCCGTTTGTTGGCCCTCTTTTCCTCTTTACCTTCTGGTTCTTTTTCAGAATCCTAATTTGTTGTCTGAGCTGGGTTATCGTATTTAACAATTTAGTCCGTTCCTTCCGCAACTTCTTAATTTCCATCGTTTCATTTGAAGGAACAGCAGTCTGTCGATGGTGGACTGGATCATGACCAGTTGCTAAATCTTCCTCTTGGGGTTCTTCCTCACTGCTCTGCTCCGGCTGTTCTGGGGTATGCACCTCGACTGGTTCTGATTCTTTCTGAGCAAATGCTGTTTCTGCTCCTACTTCCTCTAGATTTTCCTCTTGTGACATGGGATCAGATTTTTCCCGTTCAGTATTTTCCTCCTCTTCATCATGAACAGGCATGTTCTCTTCCTGGGGTTGGTCGTGGGGGTTCTCTGAACTAGAAGGTTGACCATACTTACTCATATTGGCTAGGATGGCGGCCAAGTCATCTTCTCCCAGTAGGTCTTGTAATGGGCTATCTTCCTGCTGTTCTATTTCCTCCTCCTGTTCAGCCTCTGCCCCCTCTTCGGACTGTTCGTCCTCAATTACTACCGGTTGGCTGGAGCTTTCCTGGAGCTTCTCTAGCCTTCCTCGTATTCGAGCCAACCGGGCTGATTTTCTGGGTTTATTTATGCTTCCTCTCATCTGAGCTAACCGAGCTGATTTCCTGGGTTCCTCTGGTTGCTCGGGTGAATCAACGACATGCTTTCGCTTTGCTGATTCTTGGTGTGTCTCTGGTTGTTGTGATGTACTAGCAACATCTTCTCTGCGTTTTGCCGGTTGTTCTGGTGGGTTTATAGAATGTCTACGTTTCGGGGATGGCTCTGTCAATCCCCCCTCAATCATTGCAATGAGCTCTTCCCAGCTGCTCTGCTGCTGGGTAAGACCATAACTAACAATAAGTCGAATCAACCCATGGTGACTAACAATTGCCTCTACGTGCTGTGCCCTTTTCATACTTTGTGCAGCATCATGCAGTAACGAGTTTAGGAGTGCCGGTAAATTCACAGAGCATCTCTGCTTTAAAACAACTAAAAGTTTAAGGTGTCGTGGTCTTACCACATCTTTTCTTCCTTCGCAAGTAATATAACTCTGCACCGTTCTTGCTAGCTCCGTCCAGGGTTCACCTAGGGTTGCTGGCAGAACTCCCTTTCCTTTAATCGTCAAATTCTGGCCTTCGTCCTGGAGCAGTTCCATGACCTTCTGTAATCGTTCCTTTTTTAAGGTCCATACCGGTCCAGTGGCTGGTAGTCCTGAGACTTCTGCAATTATGTTATCAGTGACCGGTATCCGTTTCCCTTTTACTGTGGAGTGGTCATCTTGTAAATTCTGCAAGAACTCCATTGCTACTGTTTCATTAGCTTCCTGTAGGCGATTGAAATAATTCAACCATCCCGCCCTTTCCAGGATGTCCCGGGCAGCAGCGGAGATCGTCAGCTGTTGAGGCTCACTTCGAATTGCCTTTCCTCCCATGATTTCACTGTGAATTCTAAATGGAACAGCAAAAACGTTTTTGGTTTGAAACACAGAGAGTAATCGCAAGGTTTCGAGAAAGAAAACACAGAGTATGCAACAGTGCAACAAAAACAACTTGTGTGAAAATAAAAATATTCCATGCCGTGAAACCATGCCAAACCGTCGTAAACTAATTGTTTCGAATGGTGAATTGACACGTAATACAGGGAATGATGAGGTTAACCTCCCCCCCCGCAGTGTGATAGGCTGTCCCAGCCGGCAAATAAAGGAGCGGCACCCAGTCTGCAATCAAGTCATAAAGGAATAGCATGTGGAATTATGCCATGTTGAAAAAGGACAACAGATTACCGAAATCGAGGCGGAGAATTGATCGCGTATGATATAAGAGGCTGCTGTGTTATGATTTGAGGCTGATGGATAGGGCATGTATCGTACTTGCCAATCTCAAGTGGTCATGGTCACTTCCGTTGCCATGATTGGTAATGATAAATATTCATGCGGTGTATAAATCGGGAAATAACATATGATTAGTGCCTAGGATATAAGAAACAAAAGAGTGTTAGTATCTTACCCATTGGTGTAAGCAAGGTGACTTCAATACCATTAACATTACTCTGCTGCCAACAGGTGTTCATAACCTTGGCAGAGTTGTTTTTCACCCTCGGAACCATGATCCTTTGTGTATACCTAGGAATGTTGTTATATCAAAATGTAGACCATTATGCTGGCTTGGTGACCAGTTAACCATAATGCCATTCACGAGGAAAGAGCGAAACGTGGGCAGGTCGGCTCGTGATGAGACCTCCTGTTCCAAGGTTTGTTTATTTGATATACCTTTTGGACCATATCCCTGGTGTGGTGGCGAGAATGGGAATGCCACTTCACTTCCATCCTCATGATCATGGTAGGCTAGCTCTCCATGAGACCCCCTATCCTGCATTTGACATATATCATGTTCACATATGTTTTATTATTTTTTCATAGAATCTTTTTCCTTATTTATACACAAAGGGTGGTTCAACACTCCTTAAGAGTAGGAATGGCGGAAGAAGTCTTATTATCTCAATAGGAAGATATAAACTCTTTGCTCTTATTCCCAAGTGCTAATAAAAAAAGGTTTAAGGGAATCAGCATGATAAAGATAACCAATCAGGGAAAAATTAGTAAACCATGTCAACAAAAGGTAAGAAATAAGTATGTCCTTCCATTTGTCCTCTTCTTAATGCAGAGCCTTATAGATATAGCGATTTATGTTTTGCAGATTTCGGCATGTTGTGTTTTTATATTTCATTGCACAAATACATAGCTGAAGCTTTAAAGACTAGAAAGAAGACAGACAAAAAGCATTCTCAATTTAAATCAGCAAAAGAGATCAAAAGTATGCTAATGGTGTTCCGTTGGAAAAGAGACAACGATGGATAATAGAAAAAGGAACAAAAATGCAAATGCCGTTCCTTTGGGAAAAGGAACGGCAATCATACTATAAAACACTCAATATGCCATTCCGTTGAAAAAGGCAAAACAACAATAAAAGAACGCTGTTTCTTTGAAGGAAAAGGAACAGTGGTAACCAAAAGGAACAGCGAGAAACGTAACAATATCGTTCTTTTGAAAAAGGAACAGCAGAGATCCGAATGTTGTTCCTTTAGAAAAGGAACAGCAGAACAAGCAAAACCAACATCATAAAAACACATGCATATGCTATTAGAAGAGCAAAAATCAAACTTTGTGGAAGAAAAAGGAACAGCAAAAAATGACAAGAAGATATTCAAATCAAACTTATGTACAAGAATCACTTAAAAAAACAAGAACTTTATGTACAATTTGCAAAAAGAAATAGACCCTTAATGAATTACAGGTGAGGAAGATTTCTCTTCCTCTCCTAAGATCTCCATATCAGTATCTCGGCGTAGCTGCTGGCAGAAGGATTCCCGAGTAAGTGGTTTACGGTAGAGATGGACTCGGTGTCCATTTACTTTGAATGCATATCCAGAACCGTCAATGGTGATTAGAGTAAGTGTTCCATTGTCATGTACCTTCTGGATTTCGTATGGTCCCAACCATCGAGTCTGAAGTTTTCCAGGGAAGTCCTGAAATCGAGAATCGTATAACAGAGCCCAGTCTCCCTCGTGGAAGACTTTGTTCTTAATGAGCGCATCATGCCATTTGGCTCGCTGCTGTTGAATTAATGCTGTATTTTGTAGTGCAGAGAGCCGAATTTCTTCTAATTCATTGATCTGTTGTAGTCGATTGAGTTGTGCCTCCGTTAAGTCTAGGCCAACTTCCTGTGCTGTACGCAGTGTTTGGATTTCGAATTTTCTATGGGAAAAATAGGTTGTTTTCCAAACACTAGTTGATAAGGTGAGTAACCAGTGGTGCTCCTCCATGTGGTTCGATAGGCCCAGAGTGCTTCAGGTAGTCGGGTAGCCCAATCACGCCTATGTGACGCAATGGTTTTCGTTAGGATTGATTCCATTATCTTATTGCTACTTTCTACCTGCCCATTCGCCTGTGGGTGATATGGAGTAGTGATTTTATGTCGACATGTAGCAACGGCGCCAAAATGTAGAGCTATTCATAAGGGTTCTTTTCACCCCATTAGCTCACATTAATATGTCAATCCGGGAGCGTTTTGTTATTACAAAGAGTGACTCAATCCGAGGCTATCATTTGTCAGAGCAATGCTAGTAGTACAGTGCTTAAGAAATACAAGAGTAAACGGATGCTTGTCTGTAACTAAATTACTTCAAAGAATAAATCACACACTCAGAAAACTCAACAGCTTATCAGTCAAGGGTTCGGCAGTGATAACCCATCCCTTCGTAATCGACAGGGTGAATTAGAGCATGATCACAAGCTCGGGAGCTTAGAGCAATGATCGCGATCGCTCACTACGCCCTTAGATCATTTTCAACAACTCAACACCTGCAAGTAAACGAAACAAACAGCGAATAAAGGATTGAAATTGCATCAAATGTGAACAAGCGACTTCAAATGGGAACAATTGAACAACTAAGTCTCAATCATTACAACTAAACTCAACTATACACTTGCAATCAAAGAATATTCTCAACACTTCAAAGCGTTTACTTCTTTCCATTCACACTAATGGAACAGCAATAACAACGAATGAATTATAGAACAGTACTGATAAATTAGGAACGCACACCACACGAACGCTTTAGTATAACAGCTCTGTAATATAACAGTAAGAATGTGCGATTAACTCTTGAAAGGATAAATAACTTGATGCAGAGTCAACATACAATTCTGTCTGTAGAAACTTCAATGATTCAAACTTGAACAGAGCATATAATATGAACTTGTAAAGCATATCAAATTAACAAATAACAATGATAAACAAACCACACAGAAGTAAAGCCGTAATGGTACAGAAGCAAGTGTCCTTCGGGGCCGGGCCCTTAGCCTCCAAGGATACACCGCTTTAGGTTAATGCAGACGCGAAGATGGAATAATCACCAGGCTTTCATTAATACATTGATCAAAAATACATCGAACCAGTTCTCAACAAAGCTTAATAACCAAATTTGATTTTTTACAGAAGATTACATAAAACGTATCTTATCTCGCTATTATCCCCCTAAACTAACAGTGCTTGTCTCTTTTTATAAAGACGATGGCGGAGATGTCCAAGCAACTAGATAAGTAAAGCAGCGATCCCTCAGGATCTTCGATCCTGAGGGATTCGCCAAACTGTTAACTCTTCATCCTGTCTTTGCTGTTGCGCTGAGCTGGTGTCCTCTCCTTCTTTTCCGAGCCGATTTACTTTGATCTGTTTCCCTATGTTTGCGTTCGGTTCTCGTCCAGAGAGACATCAGTTATCTCCACTCTGTCCTTTCCTTTGGAGCGGCAACTCTTCGTTTTCTCCTTTTCCTATATAGAAAATAACCATTATCAGTGGCTAAGTTATACACATCGATTCTCACATGTTTTGTTATAGTTCCTTATTACTTTCCAAATTCATGATACAAAAGGTTCACAAATTCTATTAAAAAGTCATTGAAATAATCATCAAAATCATACCTTTTTAGTACTCCACAGTCATGTTTTCTTTCTAATGTCAGAACGACAAATTTGGTCAAGTTGCAAGAGAAGCTCCTTTCTGATCTGCTTGGCTATAATCAAGATTTGCAATGTCACTTTCTTCTTGTTTTGGATGACGTTGATCATATCGATTAAATATATGATCTTTTAGACATTGATTTGGTGGGGCGTCGGAGTCTCATATTGATCACAGCTCATGATAAACATTTATTGAGATGCTCTTCTCCAAAAACTCTCTTCTATGATGTTAAGCCACTAAATGAGCAACATGCACAAGAGTTCTTCTGCCAATATGCTTTTGGTAAATCCAAATTACCATCTGAAGGATTTGAAGATTTAGTGGAGGAGTTCTTGAAAATTAGTAAGGAGTTGCCCTTGGCATTAAAAGTTTTGGGAGGTAACTTTGTTGGGAAGTCTGACAAAGATTACTAGAAGCGGCAGTTGAAAAGGTTATTTACTACAGCAGATGAAGAATTAATGAAAAACATAAAAGTTAGCTACGATGCTCTCAATGATGAGGAGAAGGAAGCATTTTTAGACATCGATTGCTTCTTAGTGGGAGAAGAGACAGAGTTAGCAATTAGAGTCTTGAACGGATTGATGGAAATTTCTTAATATTTCAAACAAAACAGAGGAAGCAAAGTTTCTCAACTTAACACAAAGAAATGATAGAAATGTGGACAAAGAAGATGGAGAAAAGATCTTTTTTATTAACCATAAAAATGACTATTAAAAATTACAAACTTCTTCAGAACTACAGTTCTGGAATAAACAAAAACTCCATACTCTATTTTTTTTAATTTCTGTTTTTACACAGATTTTTGTTTCAGCAACACACAGACAGTTGTTGAAACTCCACACAGTCTGTTGCTGAAACACAAAGACAGTTGCTGAAACACTCTGGAAAATGCATTGTTGCTCCAAAACACAGCGACTCTGTTTTTCCTCTGTTTTCTCTGCTCTTTGTCTTCTTCTCCGTCTTTCTCTATTTCTCTAACATTTTAACATAAAAAAAACTGATGTTCATCACATTTATATGTTGAAAAACATATTTGACTTAAACATTAAAATAATGCAAATATCTTTTAATCTTATCAGCGTATTGAATGCAGCAAGCGGTGGGAGAATCATGATGCCTTTTGGAAAAAATGAAGTCGGTTCTTTGCAGGCTCAATAACTCTGAAAATTTAATGCACGACTTTGAGGCATCCGACAGTCTGAAATATCCACAGAAAATCTGATTTTCTGTCCAGCTGTTTTAGTTTGTAGTTGGAATTAAATTCCAACACGAATTATATGGCAACAACATCGTTCACTCCCTTGAAAGGCTCCATCAAAAATGCCTTAGTGGACTTTTATTATGAACTTCACTCTGATGACGAAATTGAATGCAGAACACCCGAGGGTCCAATGTAATACATATATGTCTCTTTCAGCTGCTTTACAAACCTTGTCATCATACATTTGCCATAACTATTTAATTTGTTTCTTTAGATGACTACTTTTGTGGTAACTATTTAATTTCTGAGTTGTCTAACGAGCCAGAGGAATTGGGCTAAAGGGCCAAAAAAAAAAATTAAAAAATCTTAGAGTAACAGTGTTTAAATCATAATTTTGATGGTGGAGATGGATTCAGCACCATCAAAAATCTCTAAAGCATCCAAAATATTAAAATTTAATAGTTATAACGTGGATTTACAAAAATCCTTGCATTTTTTTAAAATCTTACCAGAATTTCCATGATTTTCAGAGCAAAAAAGCAGTCTAGTTAGAGTACTACGGCTCTAATTTCTTCCATGCAGACCCGACCAGAGTTTCCCGTGTTGTCGACGCGTAAACCGCTTCGAGTTAGCTCCTCCAATGACATGGCGGAATTGAGTAAATCCCACGTATGCGTGATTATTTTTAGCATTATTCATTTATTTATTGTTTATTATCGCGGAGACTGGCCTTCCTTTGGTAACTAGGTTAATCCAGTAAGTTCCTCGTTTTTAGAAGAACAAAATTCTTTTGAAGCAATAGTAAAAAATATATAATTTGAATTTTGAATGGGTCAACTGAAATGCTTGTGCCAGACGAAGGACAAATTCGGCAGAAAATGTTTGAACTGCACTCTACTTTTCACTTTGAAAGGGTGAATCCTGTCTCTATTACAAGCCCACAGGATTCCAACCAACGCTGTTGGACAATCGAATGCCGGATAAACTTTCGCCCTTCGCAGTGTGTGATATTGTGGTTTATCACCAACGATATCCGTGGCTGTTCATTCCTTGTGGCATTTGACTCCTCCTTGTGGATATCGCAATGTAGGGAGAGTGGTGGAAGAAGGCTTAATGTATTTATGTGGACGCCATCTTCGAAATTGTGTCCGCGTCAGCTAAATCGCCTTAAACCAGGTCGCTATAAATTATTGATGAAACGTTACTACGATGCTGGTGAAAGTGAATTGCAGAAAGTTCTCCCGGAAGCGCTATGGTTTCTGCCGCCCTACTGTGTGACAGGCACCTTCGACGTCTGTAAGAAAATCATTGCAAAATTTGCACCAAAAAGCTCTTGGTCGGTTGCGTCACCAAGTAGGCTGATAAAAGGGTCATTAATGAGTCGAGATGAACCATGATATGATCACACATAGGTTCGATTCTGATTCTGAGATGGAAAATGTAATTTTTATTATTTTTCGAAATATTTAAAATTTTATATTATGATAAAAATTATTGGTAAAGGGGTAGTTTATTTTTTTATTTAATTTACTTAAATGTTTTAGTAATATTTAATATATTTTTATCAAAATTTAATAATTAAATTATATTGTAGAATTTGAATTCATTTTAAAGATTTATAATTACACAATTACACAATTTTATATACAATAAAATATAAAACGGTTATTCAAAACAGGGTTGGATTGCAATTTAAAAGTAAATTTATGTAATCTTTAAGATTCCCAACACTACTTCATTATCATAGAAGTATTGTTAAATTGTAATTTTATGTATTTTTTAAGATTCACAACCATGTTTAGTTATTATATAATGTTTCTCATTTTATTGTTTAATGCACAAACATTTCTATATTTCACAAGAAAGTTTTACATTTTAAAGAATTTGGTTGCTTAGGCAGTGAATAATTGAAATTCAAAATTCACGTCTTAAATAAGCTATCTATGTATTTATAGTATACAGTTTAGTTATTATATAATGTTTCATATTTTATTGAATGCAAAAACATTTCTATATTTCACAAGAAAGTTTTACATTTTAAAGAATTTGGTTGCTTAGGCAGTGAAGAATTGAAATTCAAAATTCACGTCTTAAATAAGCTCTATGTATTTATAATTACATATTATTGAACTCAAATTGCTTTGGCATCAAGAGTCTCGAATTATCCCAGAACTCTCTGAGAAGTGTTGTTGTGTAGTTTCCAATCCATTTGGAGTAGGTCGAAATAGAAGATTGAAAGAATTCCTTCAAAAATTTCTTTGATGAAAGAACTTTGAACGAGTCCTAAAAAGGATATTTTTGATGCAAGAATTCTACAACAAATAATATTAGAAATTGTTTTTTTTAAAGGTGAAAAGGTACACAGAAGGAATATAAATTTGGGAAGATTATCTTGAAAAATAAGATCATCAAATATAATTTTTAATAAGGTAAAACTTTATTTTTAATTGAAAAAAAAATTAATTAGAAACAAATAATAAAAATGAATATCTGACTGTAATATTGTAATAGGTAATGTAAGGCACGTGCATTACAAAACAACAAAGGTACATGAAAACTATAGAAGTATTCTACAAAGTTTCCCATGTCACTAATGTTCATGATGACTAGTATGGATTTTGATGTGAGATGGTATGCATATCTTGGTACAACATATTTATAGCTAGTAATTAGGCTAAAAAACATAGCCACTAAAACAACAAAGTGAAGCCTCTTTGGTTTGGAGTGGATTTGTTTGAAATTTGAAATTCAAAGAAATGTGCACTAGATAATGACTAAATAGATCATAGAATAAGCATATACATCCCAATCCATGAAACTTTGATCAAAATGTTTTTCAGATCAATGGGAAACACAAAGCAAAGAATTAAAGCAAATAAGAAACATTACAAGTTTCTTCATACTCAAAGTTTGGACTCACATATTTCCAAATCAGTGCAATTGTGGTTGCATTAAAAAAATAATATAATGTTTAAATGCATATCAATATCGAATGATTTGGCAGATCATAATTTTGCAAAAAAGTAATTTCAAAACTTGAACTAAAAATCAACAACTTGAATGTTACTATAATTTAAACCATGTAAAACTCTTTATATTATTCCATTCTTGTACATTGGAAAAGAAAGCCTTACCTCATGTATGGTGTCAAAGGGATGCTAATAAACCATGCAGTTTGTGGTCAACTTTGCTAGACTTTTTTGTCAAAAGGAAGCTTGTAGCAGAACCTCTGATGGCACAAGAGACATTGAACAAAAACCATTGCAATTAATTAGAAGGGTGTGGTATACATAACTATGGAAGAAAAATATAACAAATATGGTAGTGCCTAGTGGATCTCTCCAGCTCAAAATATTTTAAAACCTTTCTCCGTGAGTAGACATATCTCCCGCCACAATATGTATTTTCCTAGCAACGCTCTTGAGGCAATCGTATCACATTCTCAAAATGTTAGAGGATTTGGTAGTGGGGAATGCGTTGAATTCTTCATCCACTTCATATGGGTGAACCAGTTCATCCCGGGAGGGACGTGTGTGCTATGGGGTTGGCATGATGAATGGAAAAAAAATTGTCATATGCCAAGCAAGAACTGTGAAAAATCCTAGATCTAGAATCCTATTGTAGCAACTAATGAAAATTATTCTATTTGTTAATTTTTGAACAAATTATTTATTGTGTTCTACGGTAAATATTGAAACCCATACACTAAAGCCTTCACAAAATTAAACCGTGGAAAAAAATAAGTACGAAAACAAGATTTGAGCAAGAAAAAATAGACACACGACACAGTTATTTTTGGACTAAGTCCCTAGAAAAACCCAATGCGAGAAAACTAGTGCAAAAAATAAGGATTTGTATCATTATGCAATAATTTTCTAAGTACAATTCATCGTATGCCCAGATTGGCAATCATATATAGATATCTAACTGAACAAAGAGTTGGTGAAATAATGTCACCCCATCACTAGAAGATTCGGCATTGGTTTGCATTGGAGATGAGCCTCTACGCAGTACTGTGTCACACCTATGTAGTCACTACGTCACTATTGTTGGGATTGCACTCCACCTCCTCTGATCTCTCTTCCAACCAGAAACATCACCCCTCTCGCCTCCCAGTCACACAACTTGGCTTTGGCACTGGATCCCGACTGTCTCATAACATAAATATGGACCCCCTATAAAGCTCTGCGCACCCTCTGCGTGGATGGCTCTGCACTACCTTTTCGGTTTGTTCTTTGACCTCTCTGCCTTCTACTCTCAAATCTGGAAAGATCTCAAATTAGAAATTATCTCTTCCCCTATCTGCAAGAATCAACTCGATTGATCTTCTCCCTGAACAATGCTCACTAAATAATTTCGATCTCTAGAATTTTTCGATGTAATTTCCGAATGCTCCATCAAGTCATTCTTATAATCTTCTCGTTAAGTCTTCAATGGCCAAGATTAAATCATTAATCAATGGCTAAGATTAATTTGACTTGATCTCCATTTTTTTCTAAAAATTTTACACCCTGTTTTAATAATACCCTTTAATTATTTTAATTTCCTAAGTTTAAACTTAGGGTTACATTAAATATAATTAATTATTTTAATAAAATACAATCTGGGTGGAATTTCTCAAAAATATTAGTGGGTTCGTTGGAATACATGTGCCTAAGCCTCCCTACAAAATTTGAGACTTAGAGCACATCTGATTCTACAAGAAATCAACACTCCCTCTTAGCGAGGAATGTGCTCTAGCAATATATCCAACTGAAGTACTGCTCTCATTTTGCAACATCTCCCTCTGTGTTGTTGATGTACAAAATTGTTGCCCACGAACACTACGTTGCTGCATCCATGCTACTGCTGACCCTACGTATTGCTGCCAACTGCTTCTGCACTGAAACTATGTTGCTCATTGCAACAAAAAATACATCCAAGTACTGAACTAAGTGTTCAGTATGATATTTCATATCATACTGAAGATCTGAATGTTGCTAGTCTCTACACTGTCCTTTAAACCTCCTTCATTGTTGTTGAATCTACACTGTGCCTTCCTGCATTGATGCCAAATTTTCTCTGCGATGTTCAATCTCTGACTCTCTTTAGCCACTGCGTTGTCACTTCTTCACTCCTCTCCACCAACTGATACTTGTCCATCCTGCTACTTTTGATTTGGGCTCCTATAGCAAGGTGATGATCCGAGAGGTGGACTGCTTAAGGATCCTTCCCAACTGTAACACTATTGAACTATAGTTCTAGATCACCCCAATTCTCCCTTGGAGATATGTGGGAAATCATCACAAACTCCTCCTCCTCGATCCTCGCAGTTGCAGCCTGCAGATCATTCTTTTGATGTTTTTCCTTCTTCTTGAGAGGACACATTGTAGCGTAATGTCCCATATCGCCACACCAGAAGCATTTAATCTTTGAGACACTCTTATTTCACCTCCGTTGCTCTTGCTTCCCCTTTGATGCAAGGGATACATTCTTCTCCTCCTCCTTGGGCTTCGTTCCACTGCTGATGCTACCATCAAGTTTGCACTTGAGTAAGTCTCTCCTCATCTCTTCCTTCTGAAGTGTTTCTCACATGCATTCCCATTCTGAAAACTTCTCTTTGCCAAGGGTACTTTGGACAAAGACTTGATATTCTTCAGACACATAATTCAGAACCAATCCAACCATCTCTGTCGCCTGAGGAACTTCTCCTAGAGTTGCCAGCTAATCTCAGACATCCTGAAGTTTTGTAAGGAATGGGTCTATGCGTTCTCCCTTCTACATCCGTGTAGACCGCATGTTTTTCTCCAATAACATATTCCGCTGCTCGAAAGACCCCTCATACAACGTAGCTAATGCATCCCACATTTCCTTGGCAATCCATTTACGAAAAATGTGTGAAACTATGTGATGCTTCACTCTGTCGAGGATTAATTGTTTTCCTTTTTTAATGCTCTTCTTGATGGATCTCAATAGTGTTGCATCTACAGGTTCAACTATTTCAATGTCTATTAGGCTCGAGAATAGTTTAATGAATAAATAAATGTACACATAACTAAATGGAAACTGAAAACAAACACACAAGTAAATACACAATTATTTAAGTGGTTAAACCTTGACAGGGTGTTGAGGAAACCTCCACGGGGCAATGGATTGGAAACTCATATTATTCAAGAATTATTCTCCATCATTACAATTCTCTCAGGCCATCTCAATTAATATGGGTAACTTCATTACATTAACTCCTCCTCGTTATACAACCAACTGACTAGTAATAACTAAATTTTTTGCCCAAAATTATATTATAGTTGTCACATTTCAACAAACTCCACCTTGAAATTTTTTTTCCTAAACCCTTGCCCATGCCCATTCAACATTTCTTTTGTAAGCCAAGAGAAGCCAGACACCATCTCAGATTATCTACTATAACTGGCTCCATGAATATGTTTGCATGATTTTTCTTGTGCACAGACCTTCTTGAGAACCACTTTGCCACTATCGATCACATTTCTCACAAAGTGATACCTTACATCAATGTTCTTGGTCTTGTTGTGATAAAATCAATTTGTAGCCAAATGAATAAAACTTTGACTGTCACATAACACATTCACTTTCTCATGGGTCCTTCCAATCTCATCAAGTAGACCTTGTAACCAAATTTCCTCTTTACAGGCATTTGAAGCAGCTATATACTTTGCTTCTATAGTGGAAAAAACAATTGTCTCTTGAAGCTTTGACATCCAACTGATTGCTCCAACTACAAGAGTAAAAACATAACCTGTAGTAGACCTCCTTTTTTCCAAATCACATGCATAATCAACATCTACACATCCATAGACTGAACCTTCACGACCATCAAATATGATGCAATGGTCACTTGTGCCTCTCAAATATTGAAGCACCAATTTCACTGCTCACCAATGTTCTTCCCCTAGATTTTCCATGAACTTGCTGAAAACTCCAACTGCATGTGAAATGTGAGGTCTTGTAGATACCATCGCACACATTAAGTTTCTTATCACATTTTCATATGGTACACGAGACATATACTTCTTTTCTTCAATAGTTCTAGGACTCAAAACCGAATAAATCTTAAAATGAGAAGCTAATGGAATATTAATGGGTTTCACATTGTTCATACCAAACTTTTCAAGTACTTTATCCAAATACTTCTGTTGTGATAACAAAAGCTTACTATTCTTCCTGTCTCTACGTATCTCCATGCCCGAGATATGTTTTTCTTCTCCAAGATCCTTCATATCAAACGTCCTAGAGAGTTGAGCCTTTAACCTGTTGATTTGTTCCATGATTTTGCTTGCAATAAGCATATCATCAACATTCAAAACCAAGATAATGAATATGCCATTGAAACGTTTGAAGTATTCACAATGATCATACTCACTTTTGATAAAATTCTGAATCGCCATGAAGGAGTCAAACTTCTTGTACCATTTCTCGGGTGACTGCCTCAGGCCATACAATGATTTCCTATGCTTGAAAAATAATATTCTGTTGCAACCTTGTACAACAAATTCCAGCTGATCCATATATATCTCCTCATCCAAGTCACCATAAATAAATGTTGCTTTAACATCTAATTGTTCTAAATCAAGGTCAAGTAATGCAGTTGGTGCTAACACATTATGAATAGAAACAAGTTTTACAACTGGCAAAAAAATATCATGAAAATTAATACCTTCAACCTGATAATAACCTTTTGTAAACAACCTCTCCTTATACCTATCAATAATTCCATCAACTTATCTCTTCAACTTGAAGACCCATTTGCACCTAACAACACTTCTCCCTTCACGAAGTTCCATAAGATCCCATGTATTGTTCTTGGTTAAGGAATCTATTTCTTCTTCCACAACCTTTTTCCATTTCTCGCTATCTGCATCATCCACTTCTTCCTCATAACAAGAAGGTTCCCCATCTTCAATAATCAACACAAAAGATGAAGTAGAATATTCATACCTTTTGGGTGTTCTTCTTTCCCTTGTATACCTTCTTAGAGTGACTTGTTGCTGAATTGGTTGTGGAATTTCTACAGTTTCATTTGCTTCATCACTTTTTTCAACAGAAGTCTCTCCTTCCTTTCAACTTTCAAGAAAAAATTTAGTCTCCAATTGAATTTGTTGATTTGGTGATACCTGTTCCTGTTCAAATTTTCCATCATCTGATTTTAGAAGAGAAGTTTCATCAAATGTTACATCTCTACTAATGAATATATTCTATGAAGAAGGATACCATAACCTGTATCCTTTCATAGCATAATCATACCCAACAAAGACATAACATTTTGATTTTGGATCTAACTTTGGACGCTAATTCCTAGGAATAAGAGCATAGGCATCACAACCAAAAATCTTCAAATTTTAATAATCACAAGACTGGCCTGACAAACTTCTTGAGGAATTTTATAATTTATGGTAACAGAAGGTGATATGTTAACTAAATAACAAGCAGTAGACATTGGTTCTGCCCACAACTCCTTTGGTAGGTTAGCATTGTTGATTATGCTTCTAGCTCTTTCCATAAGAGTCCAATTTATACGTTAAACAACACCATTTTGTTGAGGAGTATAAAAAATTGTTTTGTGTCCAACAATCCCTTCATATTTATATTATTTTTCAAATTCTAAAGAAGTACATTCACTTCCATTGTCAGTTCCTAAACATTTAATTGATTTCCCTGTTTTCTTTTCCACCATAGCTTTAAATTGTTTAAAAACTTGAAATACATCAACTTTCTTTTTCAACATATAGACCAAAACTTTTCGAGAGAAATTGTCAATAAATTTTAGAAATATAATGCACTTCCATAAGATACAATATGAGATGGTCCCCAAATATCATAATGGATTTAGTCCAAAATTTATTTACTATTATGACTTCTAGTTTTAAATCTCTGTTTACATTTTTTTCCATACAGACAATGTTTAAAAAAATCCAACTTCAAAGATTTCAAATCAAGAAGAAACTTGTGGTTCATCAGCACCTGAAGACCTTTCTTGTTCATGTGACCCAACCACTGATGCCATAGGCGAGAACCTTCTTCTGTGTTTTCTGATACAATTGTTGCCTCACTGCCTTGAGTGCTTCCTTTGAGTCTGTAAATATTTCTGATCTTTTTTTCCTTCATAACAACTAGGGTTCCTTTTGATATTTTCAACACTCTATTCTGACCTGTAAAATTATAACCATCCGAGTCTGAAACTCCCAAAGAAATCAAGTTTTTCCTTAATTTAGGTACATGTATAACATTAATTAATGTTCTAACTGTATCATCATACATTTTAATTTTTACATTTCCCATCCCAACAGTTTGACAAGATGCATTATTTCCCATAAACATAGAGCTACAATTTACAACTCATGTGATGAGAAGCACCAGAGTCTAACAACCAATTTTAAACATTCTGAGAGAAGTTAAAAATAGTTCAAGCTTCAATAGATAAAACTTCATCATTCATACTTGAATCAACCTGATTTACTTCCTTATTCTAGTTTTCAGACGCCTTCCATTTCCAACAGTCTTTCTTAAGGTGTCCAATTTTGTTGCAGTACGAGCACTTGGCTTTACACTTATTTCCCTTTGATTTTGATCTGGAAGAACCCCTTGCTTTCTCCCCCCTTTACTTTTACCAACCTCTAGCTACCATGGCTTTTGGTGTAAATGTTTCAATACTGGATTTCCTTCATACTTCTTCAGATAACAGAGCTCTCACAACTGATTCAAATTTAAAAGAATCACTGGTGCTCAAATTGATTGAAGTTACGAAGTGGTCCCATGATGTGGGCAAAGAACACAACAAGGTTATAGCCTTATATTCTTCCTGAATTTTAACTTCCATAGCTGACTACTAGCAAATAAAGTGTATTAAAAACATTTAAATGTTTTGCAACTTTTATACCCTCCTTCATTCTAAGACTGTACAATTCTCTTTTAAAATAAATTCTATTGGTCAATGATTTAATCATGTACAATTTTTCCAAATTTTCCCACAAACCTTCAATTGTTTTCTCTTCAAAAATATTAAAGATAACTTTATCTGCCAGGCATAACCTAATGGTACTGAGAGCTCGGGCATCCAAGTCCTCCCAGTCCGAATATGTCATGCTTGCAGGTTTTTTCTTCACCTCGTCTAATGCTTTGTGCAACCGTTGTTGCACTAGCAAGTCCCTAAATTTCAATTTCCACAATGTGAAATTTTTCTTCTTGGTGAAATTCTCCACCTCGAAATTTACATTCGTCTTTTTTCCATTTCCTTCTACAAATATTCCTACGATGGTTTCTGTTTTTGAAAAATAAAAATTTCTGATTTCCCTTCTTTAGGTAGGGTTTAAGAAAAAACTGATTTCCTTTCTTGTTTTAAATTTCCAGAATAAAAAAAGAAATTCTACCCTATTCCAACATTTTGTTCAAACCTTTCCAATTCAGAAAAATAAAAATTCTCTTTTTAAGAAAATATCTCCAGAAAACCTCTTAAACAATTATGTGACCCTCTTCAATTATTTAATCCTTCTTCAGAAAAAAATTCTTTTTATTTTTAATAAAAAAATTTGTACATTTTTACTGGAATTTTCACTTAAAACTCCTTTGGCTTCTTGGCTTTCCGTGATTCCTCGGAGGCAGAGATTCCTTACTGCTCCAATTTTTGGTCACTGCACCTCCTGCATTAACAGGCTTGCGTTGTGAATGGACCTCTTGCATTGAATTATTGGGCTTGCGTTGGCATTCTAGTCTCCGACTTCTCTTCTCCGGCAGCAGGCAACAACATTGAACTCGCAACATCTTTTCTCCAGCTGCACCTCCTACAGTGGCAATCTTGCATTTGCATTCCAATCTTTGGATTCTCCTCTCTGACAGCAAGAAACAAAATTGAACAGGCAACTTCTTTTCTCTAGCAGTGGGATGATCATACACCATCTCTCTCTTTCGCTCAATAGGAACAAAATTTGTTTGACTAGCCAATTCTCTTCCTTTTCTCAGCGATAGTCCTGATGGATTTACTTCTTGATAGTTTGTGGTAGTATCAAAGGCTTACAATACAAAAATAATGTGGCTTGAAAGGTTTCCATTTTTTCTTGAGACTTCTAAATGGTGGCTGCAGGGTTTTGAGAGTCCACAATTCAAAGCGGCTACAATGTTTTCTTCAGATAGCATAAGGTCTACAAGAATGCGGCAGCAGTTTGGCTTCTATATGGCTGTCGCAACATCACCAAACCTCTGATACCACTTATTGGGCTTGAGAACAGTTTAATGAAGAAATAAATGCACACATAACTAAATGGAAATTGAAAAATAACATAAAATTAAATACATAATTATTTACGTGGTAAAACCTTGACATGGTGTCAAGGAAACCTCCACGAGGCAAGGGATTGTAAAATATTATTAATCAATAATGATTCTCCATTGTTACAAGCCTCTCAGTCCATCCCAATTAATATGGGCAACTTCGTTACATTAAATCCTTGTTATACAACCAACTGACCGGTAATAACTAAATTTTTTGCCCAAAATTACATTATAGTTGTCACATTTCAACACTGTCGATGAAGGCCTAGAGCTCATGCTAATACAGAAGGAAGGATATCATTTCCTTCCAGATTATGTAGTTGGAGGCACCCTCCAACTGATCCTAATCACACAACCCATTAGCTTCCATCTCACCCAATTAGATGTGAAACTACTGCATCTAACCCTCTGCGCAGCTGACTCTACGCACTTCCTACTAGAGCAAGCCAAATAAATCTCGATCACGCTGCTTCTACATGGGAAATTAGAATTTCTTGGGCAAGAAATTCGCTGAGGTTAGAATTCCCTTGAATTTTTCTTCTTCGTCTCTCTTGTTATGCTTTCTGCACCAGGAAATGCTACTACAAGAAAACTATGTCCCACCAATAATGGATTTGCATTGAATATGTTGTGTTGCTCCCTCTTCCTATGAAAAAATTCAAACTAGAAAATCCTACCTCTCTGTCAAATCACTCAGAGAGAGATTTCATTGCAGATCTATCCCTCCTAGGTTGGACTGCACAATTTCTGGGGAAATCAATCTGCTTCTTACACAAATTTTTGATCTCCTACTTTCTACTCAATGCTAGATCCTTCTAGTCTACTCTCTTGCTTCTCCTGCACTGTTATACAAGCTCTGATACCATGTGAAAATTCCCATATCTGGAATCCTATTGTAGCAATTGATGAGAATTCTTCTATTTGTTCATTTTTGAACAAAATATTTATTGTGTTCTACGGTAAATATTAAAACCCATACACTACAACCTTCACAAGATTAAATTGTGGAAAAAAATAAATGCGGAAATAAGATCTCAGCAAAAAAAAATAGACACACACCACCATTATTTTTGGACTAAGTCCCCGGAAAAATACAATGCGGGAACACTGGTGCAACAACTGAGGGTTTGTATTATTATGCTATAATTTTATGAGTACAATTCGTCAGATGCCCAGACTAGAAATCCTATACATAGATCTAACATAACAAAGAGCTGGTAAAATAATCTCACCCCGTCACTGGAAGATTCAGCATTGATTTGAGATGGAGATGAGCCTATGCAGAGTATTACGTCACACCTACACAGTCATTGTGTAACTGTTGTTGGGACGACACTGCACCTCCTCTGATTGTTGGGAAAAATAATGAGAGGGGGGGGGGGGTGAATTAGTATTCAGAGCTTATAAATTGACTTTAACTTTTCCTTTTGCAGAATTGCATACGTGGCTTTTATGAACTAAACTCGCGTATACATGTGGATATGCTGAAAGAAACTCGCGTGTATTGATATAAATTTCTAATTTATAAAGTATCTCAGAAATAGGCTTTAAAACATATTTAACAATTATGCATCAGGTTACATAAACAGGAGATATGTGCAGTAACAACTATATAAAACATCACACAAGTGGAACACACATGAACACCAATATTTAAGGTGGAAACCCAATTTGGGAGAAAACCACCGCTACTGTAGTCTCTGTCTTCAATATTTATTATATGGAAAACTGTTTACAACATTGTACTGGTGCAGACTCATATCAGTACGCAGGATTCTACCTACAGAAGGCTGCAACCTTCACTCGTTTACCAGCTGCTACTGGAAGGGAGCTCCAACCCCCTGATCTCGTTTACTAGCCACTCCTGGAAGGGAGCTTCAACCCCCTGAACATAACACCAACTTCTACTGGCAGGAAGCTTCTACTTCCATACTGAAGGCTTCAACCCTTAGACCCACTGCAGACCACGTTTCATCAATTTTCATACTAGATAAAACATCTTCAACACAACCCTTTATCAACAATCATAAACTTTGCCCAACACTTCAATTAGAACAGTGAAAACACTGAGACCAGAACTTCAGAAATAACCTAGACTTCAGAATAGTTATGCAGATACAAACCCTAAACAGTCATTGATTCAAATAGAATACGCTACTTTGCTTCACTGAAGCCACGTACATACGTGCTTTCTTGCACATCAACCCACGTATACTTCTGTGTATTTTATTCTTCAGAAAACCCTAACTTCCATATGCACTTTTCATGAAGCGAACTCGTGTATATACGCACTTTTGTTGAAACCAACTAGCGTATAGATCTGTAAACAATAAATTTTGCAGAGCAGACCAGATCTATAAAACTTACCTAGATTTATTCATTTTCTTCAGTAGAGTTATGCCAGTTCTTTATCATTCCTTCAGTAGGTCATTCTAGAGATTTATCATCATCAGATCTAGAGATCTTGAACCATCATTATATCCATCGGTGCATCATAGGTTCAGATCTATCAATTAAGAACAGAGTTCATCCATGCAGATATTCCTTAGAGAAATTTATTCATCAACAACCCTCACACTTGCACACCTTAGCACTATGATATTCTTCTCCTTATATAGATTTAGCTTTTACCAATACCATGAGTCAAAACCACTCAACTGCTGATGTTATTCTTGGACGGAATCAAATAGTCAATACAACACTCAATATTGTGGGCTAATACCATGGTAATGCCTCTTGGTATTATAATTTTAGAGCGCAAAAGGCATACATGACTTGGAGCATTTGTTTCCGCATGTATACACAACTTCTCTTCATAAAAACTGCGTATATGCTAACCCTGAATATATACGCGGGTTGCCTTCACAAAAATAGCATATACATTGCATCCATATGTGGGTTGCCTTCACAAAAGTAGCGTATACATTGTGACATATTATATTTATCCTTTTTCTGGAACTTACTGGAATTCTTTTCTTTGTCACATCTGAACTGATCTGTAGATACATCATTCTTACATCTTTAGCACATAGGTTGCTTATCATAGGCAACTCATTAAGTAGGTTTCCATCAAGGACAACTTCATCAGGTAGGTTTCCATCAAGGACAACACATTACATCATATTGCCAACAATCTCCCCCTTTGGACTTGATGGCAACCACTATGGTGTTTGATCAACACAACAGATAGATACATTAATCATAACCATTAATAAAACACAATGATACTCTCCCCCTTTGACATCAAGGGAAAAGGACGAATCAAAACCAAAACAAGGTTTCTCTTCCCTTGTAGAAAGATGAGCTCTGTAGATCTGAAGTGCACTGAATTTACCATGCTCCCCCTGAGTTCATGCTGAATCTTTAGACAGATTTTTCAATGAAGTACATGACTCTATAACTCAACCAAGTATGACCATGCCGATCACCAAGGACTCATACTTACATCAATGATCCAACCAAGTGGACTTACATATTTGACTGAACTACCCAACCAAGTGGGTTTACAAATTTTGACTCAACTACCCAACCAAGTGGGTTTACAAATTTGACCAAGTCCTTATGTGACTGAATATAAAAATTTTACAACATAGGTCTTAACATGACCTTTTCATCAAATGACTTTTTATAAAAAAGACCAATGAATCTCAATCATGAGATAACCCAACACTTAGAATGCCAACAATGCATCCTTTCCCACAGGACAAGTGCTCCCTCTTAGCTTGTGCATCCTGAACACTAACAGCACCACAACTGTTCTGAAAATGCTGACCCAGAAAATTATGCCAGCAAAAACCCATACGCGGCTTTCTGTATATAAACTCGCATATATACGTGACCATCCTTTATGAAATCCGCGTATCCAATTTAATCTTTTGAATTTAAGCAGATCTGATCTTCTGAGTGGCATAGACAATTCCCAGCTTTTGTCTGAGATATTCGAAGGCTTCCCTGGGAAGAGGTTTAGTAAATATATCAGCAACTTGTTCTTCAGAGGGTACATACTCCAATTTCACCTTTTGTTCAAGCACCTGTTCATGTAAGAAGTGATACTTGATAGGGATGTGCTTGGTCTTGGAATGCATAACATAATTCTTTGAGATACTGATGGCACTTGTATTATCACACATAATGGATACGGGAGGTGAACATGTGATTTGAATGTCTTGTAAGGTTTTCATCATCTAAAGAAGTTGTGTGCAACATGATGCAGCAACCACATATTCTGCTTCTGCTGCAGATAAGGCAATAGAGCTTTGATTTTTTCTGAACCAAGATACTAATCGGGGCCCCATATAGAATGCACCACCACTAGTGCTCTTCCGATCATCAACATTTCCAGCCCAATCTGCATTTGTGTAAGCATGAAGAGTGAGATCAGTATTCTTTGGATACCATAGTCCAAAGTCTTGAGTTCCTTGTAGATATTTGAATATTCTTTTGACAGCCTGAAGGTGAGACTCTTTTGGATTAGCTTGGAATCGTCCAGTAATCCCAATTGCATGCATAATGTCTGGTCTTGTTCCTATGAGATAAAGAAGACTTCCAATCATGGATCTATATTCTGGATGATTCATCGTGGAAGAATCATCATGAGAACTGAGGTTACACCCAGTTATCATTGGTATACTTACAGGTTTGCAGTCTTCCATCCCATACTTCTTAAAAATTTTCTTGAGGTATTTTACTTGAGATAAAAATATGCCATCGGTTGCTTGTTGCACTTGTAAGCCAAGAAAAAATGTTAGTTCCCCAAGTAAAGACATTTCAAATTCTTGTTTCATAACAGAAGCAAATTTCTAACTCATGGGCTCTTCATTACTTCCAAAAATGATATCATCAACATATACTACCACAATCAATAGTTTATCATTTTTAGTTTTTGTGTATAAGTTGCTATCAGCAGAACCCTTTGAAAATCCTTTTTGATGAAAATATTTGTCAAGACGATAATACCATGCCCTTGGATCTTGTTTGAGACCATATAAATCCTTTTCAGGTTTACAAACAAGTTTTTCATCATTGCCCAAAATGAATCCTTCTGGTTGTTCTATATAAACTTCTTCTTCTAGATCACCATTGAGGAAAGAAGATTTAACATCCATTTGATAAACTTTGATTTGTTGAAATCTTGAAAAAGCAAGAAACATTCTGATGGCTTCAAGTCTAGCTATAGGAGCAAATGTTTCTTCAAAGTCTATACCTTCTTGTTGAGCATAACCTTTACAAACAAGTCTAGCCTTGTTTCTAATAACGTCTCCATTTTAATTTAACTTGTTTTTGAATATCCTTTTTGTTCCAATATCATTTTTATCATGAGGTCTTGGAACTAGTTCCCAGGTATGATTCTTTTCAATTTGATCAAGTTCGTCATTCATGGCTTGAATCCAACATTCATATTTTCTAGCTTGATTGACATTATGTGGTTCAATGGTGGATACAAATGCTAGATAGCTAGTATACCCTACAAGAGTTCTTCTTGTTTGGACACCTAATCCCTTTTCTTCCAAAATTTGAGATTCCGGATGATTCATTTGAACATACCTGGATGGAGCCTTTTCAGATAGATCTCCTTTTGTTGCTTCACTTGGTTCACCTTCTATATTATCTCTATTTGATGCAGGAAGATATACATCATCATCATCTTCATTTGTTGTTTGTATTTCTCCTTTTGGAGTTGAGAGAGATTCATCAATTACGACGTCAATGCATTCAACAATCTTTTGAAGTCTTTTATTGTAGCATTTATAGGCTTTACTTCTAGAAGAGTAACCAAGAAATATTCCTTCATCCGCCCTAGGTTCAAACTTGCCAAGTTTTTCATCATTGTTCTTGATAAAACATTTTCTTCAAAAAACTTTAAAATGCTTTACAGTGGGAAGATTACCATACCAGAGCTCATGTGGAGTTTTATCACTGTTTACACGAACATGTGATTTTTTAAGAATATTTACATGAGTATATGCTACCTCTCCCAAAAATGTGTCCAGTGTTCCTGAATCATCAAGAATAGCCCGAGCCATCTGTTGAACTGTTCTATTCATTCTTTTTTCTATGCCATTTTGTTGTGGGGTACTAGCTACAGAAAATTGTATTTTTATGCCATGTTGTTCATAGAAACCAAAGAATTCATCTGATATATATTCACCTCCTCGATTAGATCTAAGACACTTGATTTTTAGATCTAATTCATTTCAACTAGTGCTTTGAAGATCTGAAATTTTTTTGAATGCTTCATCTTTGTGTTTTAGCAACCCAATCCAACACATTCTAGAGAAATCATCAATAAAAAGAATATAATATTGTTCTCCACGGGTTGACCTTTTTCTCATAGGTCCACATATATCAAAATGAATAATTTCAAGAGGCTTACTTGTTGATCCTTCTTTGGCATTAAATTAAACTCTGGTTTGCTTACCGAATTGGCAAGATTTGCATATGGTACTCTCAATCAGAGTAATATTGGGAAGATCACGAATAGCTTTGAGTCTGCTAGATTTGTTGATTTGAGAGAAGCTCAAATGCCCCAATCTTCTATGCCATAACCAATTTTCTGAAGATTTACCCAAGTAACATTGTTCTTTACATATTTTCAATACATACAAGTTGCTTGGTGTTCTATTTCCTTTTATAATTGTTTTTCCTATATCAAGATCACATACCACACATTATTTTGAGCTGAAAAGAAATTCAGTTCCTTGATCACACATTTGACTTACACTTAACAGGTTATGCTTTAATCCATCCAGATACATAACATTGTTAGCTTTCACCTTTTGCCTTAAAAAAATAGAACCTTTTCCCTTAATAACAACAGGAGTATCATTTCCAAAAGTAACATTATTTTCTCTTTCTAGAGCATTGTATGCAAGAAATTTATTTCTGTCACCTTTCATGTGTTTTGAGCATCCACTATCAATGTACCATTGATTTTCTTCTCCTTCTGCAAATAAAGCTATGCCACAGTTCTCAACTTGTAATTCCTCTTTCTCCATACTTTGGAAGTTGAGGGTATATGCTCTTTTGCCTGAAATTTTCTCCCGCATTCAGATTTTGCATGAACAAAGTTATTGCAATAAGCACATTCAATTTCATTTTGAAGAGGAGAAAAGTTGTTATATGTATTCTTCATTACTCCAATATCAATTCTTTTCTTTCTTGCTTCTCTAGTCATGATGGTTTTGTATGCAACACATTGAACAACTTTATGACCAAAATTATGACATGAGAAACACTGTCCATTGAAAAAGAAATTTCTACGATCATGGAACCTTCTATTTGTGATTCGCTGTTGGTTGATATTTCTCTAAAGGGTATTCCTTGTAGTGTTCTTTGTATTGAGATGATCATGATTTACCTGTAAAGTTTCTTTGTTTCCTTGTTGAGCGGCAGAATGTTGTAGGCTGGCTGTAGCTGCTTTTAGATAGTTTGGTGCTAAAGACTGAGAAGATTATCCGACATATCCAAGACCTGTCTTCATAAGTGGAGAACATTGTACCTTGATAATTTCATCTAAGGTTTCAGATCCTTTGGAAAATCTAAATTCAAAGTCTTTACTTTCTCAATTTCTTTTCTTAGACTTAGTACTTCACATTCTAATTTCTCATTGTGTCTCTCCTTTTCTTCAAGCTGATTTTTTAGAGTTTCTATGGATATTTTGTTCTCTTCCAAACTTATTTTGAGCTGATTTATTTCTTCAAGAAAAACATTGTCTTATAGAGCATCCATAAAGGTATCCTTTTCTTTTCTAGACTCTTTTTCAAATGCCATGAGAAGTCTAAGATCTTGATCAGATTCTTCCTCACTTTCTGATAACCCATCACTATCTTCATGAGTATAATAACTTTTTCTAGAGTTAAACCGACTCTTATTTCTTCTTGCTACTTCCTTTCCTTTTTCATGTGTTTATTTATGAAGACACTTAGCAGCATAATGACCAACTCTTCGACAAGCAAAACATTTAAAAGGAAGCTTACATCTGAAACTTTCAGTGCCAAGTTGGAGCTTCTTTACAAAATTTACCTCATCTTCTTCTGAAATATACCCTAATCCTTTTGTTTCTTGTACTTCTTTTCCTTTTTTAGAGGCTCTAAATATGGCTTCTTTGACTTCAAAAGATCCTCATTTTCTCATTTCACATGCAGTTAGAATCCCATGAAGTTGGACAGTAGTAAGACTTTGAAGATCCTGTTTCTCTTCAATACCAGATACTTTTGACTCAAATTTTGAAGTTAGAGATCTTAAAACTTTTTCAACCAGAGTAGTGTCAGTTATGGTTTCACCCAAATTTCTCATATGATTTACAATATCATCTAGACATAAAAATAAACTAGCAATGCTCTCCTCATTATGCATCCTTAGATTTTCATATTGAATTCTGAGAGTTTGGAGTTTAGCACTTTTTACCTTTGTATCACCTTCATAGCTTAGAATGATTTTGTCCCATATTTCCTTTGTTGTATTCAACTACATGACCCTGACAAATTCTGCTTCAGTCAGACTCCCCAATAGCGCATTGACCGCTTTTGCATTTGTTTCATAGTTCTTTCTTATCATTGCATCTGTTGGAACTGAGGCTGGATATTGATAACCTCCTTCAACAATAGCCCATACATTTGCTCCAAGAGAATGAAGATAGGATATTTTCCGTCTTTTCCAGAAGATTAAATTATTTCCATTGAAAAGTGGAGGCCTAATAGATGCTGTCCCATCTTGATTGCTCATCTTGGCTGATCTTCCTTCTAGCAGTTAAGCTTCTTCAGAAGGACCTGATATGATACCAATTGTTGGGAAAAATACTGAGAGGGGGGGGGTTAACTCACATTTAGAGCTTATAACTTGACTTTAAATTTTTCTTTTTTAGAATTTCATACGCATCTTTTATGAACTAAACTCACGTATACACGCAGATATGCTGAAAGAAACTCGTGTATACTGATAGAAATTTCTAGTTTATAAAGTATCTCAGAAGCAGACTTTAAAATAGATTTAATAGTTATGCATCAGGTTAGATAAAAAGGAAATATGTGCAGTAATAGTAGTATAAAATATCACACAAGTGGAACACACACGAACACAAGTTTTTAAGGTTGAAACCCAATTCGGGAGAAAACCACCGCTCCTGTCGTCTCTGTCTTCAATATTTATTATATGGAAAACTATTTACAACATTGTACTGATGCAGACTCATATCAGTATGCAGGCTTCTATTTGCAGAAGGCTGCAACCTTCACTCATTTACCAGCTGCTACTAGAAGGGAGCTCCAACCCCCTGATCTCGTTTACCAGCCACTCCTGGAAGGGAGCTTCAACCCCCTAAACATAACACTAGCTTCTACTGGCAGGAAGCTTCTACTCTCATACTGAATGCTTCAACCCTCAGACCCACTGCAAACCATGTTTCATCAATTTTCATACTGGATCAAATAGCTTCAACACAACCCTTTATAAAAAATCATAAACTTTTCCCAACACTTCAATTAGAACAGTGAAAACACTGAGACCAGAACTTCAGAAATGACCCAGACTTCAGAATAGTTATGCAGATACAAACTCAACCTTGAAAAATCATTGATTCAAATATCATACGCTACTTTGCTTCACTGAAGCCGCGTACATACGTGCTTCCCTGCACATCAAATCACGTATACTTCTATGTATTTTATCCTTCAGAAAACCCTAACTTCCATACGCGCTTTTCATGAAGCAAACCCATGTATATACACACTTTTTTTGAAACCAACTAGCGTATAGATCTGTAAAAAATAAATTTTGCAGAGCAAGCTAGATCTATAAAAGTTACCCATATTTATTCATTTTCTTCAGCAGAATTGCACTAGTTCTTCATCATTCCTTCAGTAGGTCATTCTACAGGTTTATCATCATCAGATCTAGAGATATTGAACCATCATTATATCCATGGGTGCATCATAGATTCAGATCTATCAATTAAGAACAGAGTTCATCCATGCAGATATTCCTTAGAGAAATTTATTCATCAACAACCCTTACACTTGCACACCTTAGCACTAAGATCTTCTTCTCCTTATATAGATTTAGCTTTTACCAATACCATGAGTCAAAACCACTCAACTGCTGATGGTATTCTTGGATGGAATCAAATAGTCAATACAATGCTCAATATTGTGGGCTAATACCATGGTAATGCCTCTTGGTATTATAATTTTAGAGCGCAAAATGCATCCGCGACTTGGAGCATTCGTTTCCACGTGTATACGCAACTTCTCTTCATAAAAATTGTGTATATGCTAACCCTGAATGTATACGCGGGTTACCTTCACAAAAATAGCATATACATTGCATCCATACGTGGGTTGCCTTCACAAAAGTAGCGTATACATTGTGACATATTATATTTATCCTTTTTATGGCACTTACTAGAATTATTTTCTCTGTCACACCTGAATTGATATGTAGATACATCATTCTTACATCTTTAGCACATAGGTTTCTTATCATAGGCAACTCATCAAGTAGGTTTCCATCAAGGACAACTTCATCAAGTAGGTTGCCATCAAGGACAATACATTACATCATATTTTCAACACTGATCTCTCTGCTAACTTGAAAATTTAGCCCTTTGGCCTCCCAGTCTCACACCTCGGCTCAGTCATTGTATCCTAAATATCTCACAGCAAAAATACAAACTCCCTTTGAAGCTATGTGCAGGCTCTACGTGGTTGGCTCTGCACTACCTCTCTGTACTACTCTTTGCCCTCTCTACCTTGTACTCTCCAGATCTGGAAATATTTCCAACCAGAAATTATCTCTGCCCCTTTCTACAAGAATCAACTTGATCGATCTTCTCCATGAGCACTACTCACTATAGAATTTCGATCTATAGATTGTGTCGGTGTAATTTCCAAATGCCCCATCAAGTCCTTCTTATAATATTCTCGTTGAGTCTTCAATGACCAAGATTAAATTGTTAATCAATGGCTAAGATTAACTAGACTAGATCTCCGTCTTTTTTCTAGAATTTTTACACCATATTTTACTAATACCCTTTAATTATTTTAATTTCTTAAGTTTAAACTTAGGGTCCCATTAAAATTAATTAATTATTCTAATAAAATACAATCTAGGTGGAATTTCCCAAAACACTTTCTGGGTTTTTTGGAATACATGTGCCTAAGTGTCCCTATAAAATTTTAGACTTAGAGCACATATGATGCTACCAGAAGTCAACAATAACATGTAGAGGAAGACGGTAGGAAGAATGAGGTATGGGCACTATTTGAGAAAGAATAAGAGAATGTGCACCAAAATGGTGGTTACATGATGTTTTCATAGGTATACATAGTTAAACCATTGCCTACTAATGTGATAGAAGCCAAGACAATCATTATGCAGAAGAAAGTCACCTTTCTACGATGCATGATCCACATATGTGAATCCATGTGTGGCATATACTCCACCACTTCCAGGCTCGAATCGTCTTAGCCACATTGCCACTAAATGCATTGACGGGTATCTAATACCTTCAGGTTGTGTTACACAAAGGGGATGATAATGCATCCTCGACAACAATGATTGTGTGTAAATTTGCACCAGAGTATAACAGCCAATTTTAAACATTATGAGAGAAGTTAAAAACAGTTCAAGCTTCAGTAGATAAAAATTCATCAATCGTACCTAAATCAACCTCATTTACTTCCTTATTCTGGTTTTTAGACTCCTTCCATTTCCAATAGTCTTTATTGAGGTGTTTAATTTTGTTGCTGTATGAGGCTTTACACTTCTTTCTCTTTGATTTTGATCTGGAAGAAACCCTTGCTTTCTCCCCCCTTTCCTTTGACCAACCACTAGCTACCATGGATTCTGGTGCATATGTTTCAATACTATATTTCCTTCATACTTCTTCAGATAACAGATATCCCATAACTGATTCAAATTTCAAAGAATCACTGGTGCTCAAATTGATTGAAGTTACGAAATGGTCCCATGTCATGGGCAAAGAACACAACAAGGTTATAGCCTTGTCTTCTTCCTGAATTTTAACTTCCATATTTGACAACTAGCAAATAAAGTGTATTAAAAGCATTTAAATGTTCTGCAACTTTTATACCCTCCTTCATCCGAACACAGTACAATTGTATTTTAAAATAAATTCTATTGGTCAATGATTTGGTCATATACAATGTTTCCAGTTTTTCCCACAAACCTTCAATTGTTTTCTCTTCAAAAATATTAAAGATAACTTCATCTGCCAGGCATATCCTAATGGCACTGAGAGCTCGGGCATCCAAGCCCTCCCAGTCTGAATATGTCATGCTTGCAGGTTTTTTCTTCATCTCGTCTAATTCTTTGTACAACTGTTGTTGCACTAGCAAGTCCCTAACTTTCAATTTCCACAACGTGAAATTTTTCTTCTCGATGAACTTCTCCACCTCGAAATTTACATTCGTCATTTTCTCCATTTCCTTCTACAAATATTCCTACGATGGTTTTTGTTTTTAAAAAATAAAAATTTTTGATTTCCCTTCTTCAGGTAGGGTTTTAAAAAAAAAAACTGATTTCCTTTCTTGTTTGAAATTTCTAGAATAAAAAAAGAAATTCAACCCTATTCCAATATTTTGTTCAAACCATTCCAATTCAGAAAAATCAAAATTCTCTTTTTAAGAAAATTTCTCCAGAAAACCTCTTAAATAATTATCTGACCCTCTTCAATTCTTTAATCCTTCTTCAGAAAACAATTCTTTTTATTTATTTTTATTTTTAATAAAAAATGTTTGACATTTTTACTAGATTTTGCACTTAAAACCTCTTTGGCTTCTTGGCTTTCTGTGATTCCTCGGACGCAGAGATTCCTTACTGCTCCAATTTTTGGTGACTGCACCTCTTGGACTGACATGCTTGCATTGCGAATGCACCTCTTGCATTGAATTATTGGGCTTTGTTGGCATTCTAGTCTCCAACGTCTCCTCTCCGGTAGCAGTCAACAACATTGAACTCGCAACTTCCTTTCTCCCGTTGCACCTCCTACAGCAGGGAGCTTGCATTCGCATTCCAATCCTTGGATTCTCTTCTCCGACAGTGGGAAAAAAAATTTAACTAATGGCTTCTTTTCTCCAGCATCAGGATGATCAGACGACATCTCTCTCTTTCGCTCGATAGGCACCGAATTTGTTTGACTAGACAATTCTCTTCCTTTTCTCAGCGACAGTCCTGATGGATTTACTTCTTGATAGTTTGCGGAAGTCCCAATGGCTCACAATACAAAAATAATGTGGCTTGAAAGGTTTCTATGGCTGCTCAAGACTTCTAAACAGTGGCGGCAGGGTTTTGACAGTCCAAAATTCAGAGCAACTACAATGTTTTCTTCATATAACAGAAGGTCTACAAGAATGTGGTAGCAGTTTGGCTTCTATATGACCCTTAGAAGTTTGGCTTCTATATGGCCATCACAACATCACCAAACCTTTGATACCACTTATTGGGCTTGAGAGCAGTTTAATGAAGAAATAAATGCACACATAACTAAATGGAAACTAAAAAATAACATAAAATTAAATACACAATTATTTACGTGGTAAAACCTTGACATGGTGTCAAGGAAACCTCCATTGGGCAAGGGTTTGGAAACTCTTATTAATCAAGAATGATTCTGCATAGTTACAAGCCTCTCAGGCCATCCTAATTAATATGGGAAACTTCGTTACATTAACTCCTTGTTATACAACTAAATGATCGGTAATAACTAAATTTTTTTCCCAAAATTACATTATAGTTGTCACATTTCAACACTGTCGATGAAGGCCTAGAGCTCATGCTAATATAGAAGGAAGGAGATCCTTTCCTTCCAAATTATGTAGTTGGAGGCACCCTCCAACTAATCCTAATCACATAACCCACTGGCTTCCATATCACCCAATCAGTTGTGAAACTGCTACATCTAACCCTCTTCGCAGCTAACTCTCCCCACTTCATGCTGGAGCAAGCCAAATAAATCTCGATCACACTGCTTCTGCATGGGAAATCATAATTTATTAGGCAAGAAATTCCCTGAGGTTAGAATTCCCTTGAAGTTTTCTTCTTCTTCTCTCTTGTTATGCTTTCTGCACTAGCAACTACTGCTACAAGAAAACTACATCCCACTAGTAACTGATTTGCGTTGAATATGTTGTGTTGCTCCCTCTTCCTATGAAAAATTTCAAACTAGAAAATCCTGCCTCTCTATCAACTCACTAAGAGAGATATTTCGTTGCAGATCTATCCCTCCTACCTTAGACTACACAATTTCTGGGGAAATTGATCTGCTTCTTATGCAACTCTTTGATCTCTTGCTTTCTACTCAACACTAGATCCTTCCGGTCTACTCTCTTGCTTCTCCTGCACTGTTATACAAGCTCTGATACCATGTGAAAATTCCCATATTTAGAATCCTACTGTAGAAACTGATAAGAATTATTCTATTTGTTCATTTTTGAAAAAATTATTTACTGTGTTCTATGGTAAATATTAAAACCCATACACTACAACCTTCACAAAATTAAATTGTGGAAAAAAATAAGTGCGGAAATAAGATCTCAGCAAGAAAAAATAGACACACACCACATTTATTTTTGGACTAAGCCCCCGGAAAAACACAATGCAGGAACACTGGTGCAACAACTGAAGGTTTGTATTATTATGCTATAAACACTGTTACCGATGAAATAGGTAACTGCACTGGTACCTACTTTTTGCTGTAGCAAGAAAAACACCCGATTTTGAAAAGTGGTGATGCAGAATCAATTTTTTTTTTTGCATGTTTTTGGCACTTCAATTATATATATATATATATATATATATATATATATATATATATATATATATATATATATATATATTATTATTTATTTATTTATTTTTTTCTGTGATGCTTTTTATGTCGATTTTGAATAGTTGTGGCGTATCATCACCATCGTTTTTTTAGAGGATTGATTTTGACACTATGCATTTTATAATGTCTTCTTCCGTGAGATGTTTGTTTTTAAGTGCATTTATGTGCTTGTGTTTTAAAAAGAAAAAATATATTTTTTTAAAATAAAAATTTGTAATGATATCTTCACTTTTTCACATAGATAAAAAATGAAAAAAGGGTCGATATTATAAAGTTTATATTCTCTACAAGTTTATGTATTGCTAATTAATTTTTCAATGCACATCAAATAATTGTTGCTAAAAAGCCAATATTTTGAATGATATGACAAAAAAAACAAATTTTCAATACAAATAGAATGCAAAAAATACACTTTTAGAGACTTTTTGTTAAAAAAAACATGTTAAATAAACTATTTTTTGGGAAAATCTTAACCAAAAAACTTGAGAAAATAGCATTTTTATTGAATTTTATGTCAAAAAAATAATAGTAATCACATGTTTTTTGCAAAAAATAAGGATTCTTCTCATAAAATATAAGAGTCTAAACATTACGAGTAAAACTGATTAATAGATCTAAAAAATGAGCTTTGTTTGCAAGTATAACTTTAAGATCATCCACAATATTAACTAATACATGTTCAATATCATCTAGAACATCATTGATGGCTTCTTTCGCAACATTTTCTACTTCATTTTGGTCATTGTCATCGTCTAATGGATCTTTCATGTCTGAAAATCTTCCAAAGTGTCCCTTTCCAGTGATTCCATATATGCTGGTTGAGGTTCCTTTGCTTTTTTTTGGCAAACATGATTCATTAAAATCCCCTTTCCTCAAACCAACTTCTTGCTTCGCATCGGGAAGGAATTCAAGAGAGTTAATTATTTGGTGAATAAATTTGCATTCCACTAGGTCTTTCTCAATAGTAATGCAATTTCTTTCTTTTGGTAGGCAACGTGCTAGTGTTTTACCTAATCATCAAGTACAAAAGAAATAAGTAAGAAAATTAGTATAAAGACATAAAAAGTAAAAAAAAATATATTTAAATTTAAATTTGTATAATAAACTTACCTAAACCTGAAAATAGATCCAAAAACCAATCTCCTTCATTTGATGGTGCCATCCAACTTGCCTCCAGCCCCCAGCTGGGTGGAGGGCGATTCCATGAAACACTCTCTGCCTAGTTGGGGGCCAGAGGCAAGTTGGGCAACCCTCGACGACACCACCTGGTCAACCTATGCGCAACCGAGGGTGATTCTCAGAATTTCCCTCTACCCAGTCGGGGGTAATTCTCAGAAACGCCCTCCACCCAGATGAGGGCTGGAGGCAAGCCGGGCGATGTGGTCGAGGGCTGCCCAGCCTACCTCCGCCCAGCCAGGGGCCGGAGGTAGGCTGGGCAGCCCTCGATGGTGCCACCCAGCTGGCCTCCGGCCCCTGGCTGGGCGGAGGGATATTCTCGGAATCACCCTCTACCCGGCTAGGAGCGATTCACGGAATCATCCTCTGCCTAGCCGGGGGTGATTCTCGGAATCACCCTCCACCTAGTCGAGGGCCGGAGGAAGGCCGGGCAGTGCCGTCGAGGGCTGCCCAGCATGCCTCTGCCCCCGGCTGGGTGGAGGGCAATTCTAGGAATCGCCCTCCACCCAGCTGGGGGTCGAAGTCAAGTTGGGTAGCCCTTGATGGCGCCACCCAACTGGCCTTCGGCCCCTGTCTGGGAAGAGGGAGATTCTCGAAATCACCCTCCGCCCGGTCGGGGATCGAAGGTCTGCCAGGCGGCACCTTCGAGGGTTACCTAGCCTACCTTCAACCCTCGACTGGGCGGAGGGTGATTCTAAGAATCACACTCTACCCAGTCATGGGTCAGAGGCAGGGTGGGCAGCCCTTAGCAACGCTGCTCGGCCTGCCTCCGGCCCTTGGCTAGGTGGTGGGAGATTTTGAGAATCACCCTTGGCTGGGCGAAGGATGATTCTAAGAATCACCCCCGCTTAGGCGGAGGGTGATTCTGAGAAGGACCCTCAGCTTGGCAGAGGGCGATTCTGAGAATCACCCCTGGTTTGGCAGAGGGCGATTCCAAGAATCACCCTCGGTTGGGAGGAGGGTGATTCCGAGAATCATCCCCGACTGGGCGGAGGGAAATTCCGATAATCACCCCTTGGTGGGTGGAGGGCGATTCTGAGAATCACCCTCTGCCCAGTCAGGGGTGATTCTTGGAATTTCCCTCCACCCAGCTGGGAGTTGGAGGCAGGTCGGGCGGCGCCGTCGAGGGCTGCCTAGCGTGCTTCCGACCCTCGACTGAGCGAAGTGCTATTCTGAGAATCACCCCCGACTGGGCAGAGGGAAATTCCGAGAATCACCCTCTACCCAGCCATGGGAGATTCTTAGAATTGCCCTCTGCCCAGTTGGGGGTCGGAGGCAGGTCAGGCGGCACCGTCGAGGGCTACCCAACCTACCTCTGGCCCGCCCAGTCGCGGGCTGGAGGCAAGTTGGGGCAGGCCGGAGGTAGGCTAGGCAGCCTTCGATGGCTCCGCCTGGCTTGCCTCCAACCCCTTGCTAGGCGGAGGCCGGGCAGTGCCATCGAGGGCTATCGAGCCTACCTCCAGCCCCCAGTTGGGTAGAGGGAAATTCTTAGAATCACCCTCCACCCAAATGGGGGCTGGAGGCAGGCTGTAAAGCCCTCGACAGTGTCAGTCGACATTCCTCTGGCCCTCGACTGGGAGGAGGGTGATTTCGAGAATCGCCCTCTGCCCAGCCAAGGGCCAGAGGCCAGCCAGGTGGCACCGTCGAGGGCTACCTAGCCTGCGTCCTACCCTTGGCTGGGCGGACGAAGATTTTGAGAATCGCCCTCGTATGGGCAGAGGGCGATTCTCAGAATCACCCTCCGCCCAGTCCTCCGCCCAGCCAGGGGTTATTCTTGGAATTTCCCTTCGCTCAGCCGAGGGTGATTCTCAGAATCACCCTCGGAATCGCCCTCAGCCCATCTCGGGGAGATTCTCAGAATCACCCTCTGCCTAGCTGGGGTTGATTCTCGGAATCGCCCTCCACCTAGTTGAGGGCCGGATGCAGGCCAGGCGATGCCCTCGAGGGCTGCCCAGCCTGCTTCCAGCCCCCGACTGGGCAGAGGGTGATTCTCTGAATCACCCTCCACCTAGTCAGGGGCTAGAGGTAGGCTGGGCAGCCCTCGTTGGTGCCACCTAGTGAGCCTCCGGCTCCCGGTTGGGTGGAGGGAGATTCTCGGAATCACCCTCCACCCTACTGGGGGCCAGAGGCCTGCGAGACGGCACCGTCGAGGGCTTCCCAGCCTACCTCCGGCTCCTAGCTGGGTGGAGGGAGATTTCGAGAATCACCCTCCACTTATTCGCGAGTCGGAGGAAGGTTGGGCAGCCCTCGACGGTGCCGCCCGGTTTGCCTCCAACCCCCGGCTGAGCGGAGGGAAATTATCGGAATCGCCCTACACCCAGTTGGGGGTGATTCTCAGAATCGTTCCCCACCCAACCGGGGGTCGAAGGCAGTTTGGGAAACTTTGTCGAGGGCTGCTCAACCTGCCTTTAGCCCATGGCTGGGCTGAGGGCAATTCTTGAAATCACCCTCCGCCCAGCCGGGGGTCGGAGGCAGGCTGGGTAGCCCTCGACGGTGCCGCCCGGCTGGCCTTCAGCCCCCGGCTGGGCAGAAGGTGATTTCGAGAATCACCCTCCGCCTAGCCAAGGGCCAGATGCTGGTCGGGCGGCGCTGTCGAGGGCCACCTAGCCTACCTATGGCCCTCTGCTGGGTGGAGACAGGCTCGGCAGCCCTCGACGGTGTCGCTTGGCCGGCCTCTGGCCCCAATCTAGGTAGATGGTGATTCTCGGAATCGCCCTCCGCCCAGCTAGGGGCCAGAGGCCAGCGGGGCGGCAACGTCGAGGGCTACCCAACCTGCCTCCAGCCCCTGGTGGGTGGCAAATTAATTTTTATTTTATTTTATTTTTTTCAAACACAAACTATATAAAAAATTTAAACTTTTTTTAACAAAAACTATTATAATATAAAAATATATTGTTTAATATAAAAAAAAGAACTATTCAATTAAAATTTTAAAATATAAAAAATAAAATAAAAACAAATTAAAAAATATGTTTTAAAAAATAAACAAACAAATATAAAAAAATATTATTTTTTAATTTTAATTTTTTTTAAATTAAAACAATTATTATTTGAAATATAAAAAAAACAATAAAAAGAAATTTAGAATAGGTTTTTAAATATAAAAAAACATATATAAGAAGATTTTAATTTTTAATTTTTATTTTCTTAAAACTAAAACAATTATAATTTAAAATATAGAAAAACAATAAAAAAATAAAAAAAATATGTTTTTATATATAAACAAACAAATGTATGAATAATAAAATTTTCATTTACTTGTTCATTTTTAAAAATTGTTTAAGTCATATAATTTCTCCATAATTTCATGGTTCAAGTATCTTGAAAACTTAAGATTTAAAAACTTGAGATTTACAACTTGTCATTAAGGTTTTATACACTCTGAAATTTTATCTTTAATGTTATGGTTAAAAATAATTACAATTTTAGGGTTATTTACAGTCGAGATATTTTATGTTTAACAACATGGATAAAAATTGTTCGAAATGATAAGCCCTTCAAACATGATTTTGTTTATATTTAACATCAGCTATCCAAAAATTTAGAATTTTACGATTTTTCAATGTCCTAATATGTTGTCTTTAATTCCATTATTACAATGTGTCAAAAGTGTGACACAATGTTTTTTTTTGTTATTCCAGCATCAACTCGTTTTGTTTTGAGGGTGTTTTTTCAATCATTTTTTTAAGAAATAATTTCATTTTTAGCATAATTTAATAAAAAGGTGAAACTTGACCTTGAGAGAAAAACAAATGCATTCTGGAATACACACTTTCTGTTTTTGGGGCGTTTTTTCATGTTTTTTGAGTCTTTTTGGGCTAGAGTTCCCATTTTGAGGTAATAGTTCTCGTTTCATCGGTAACATTGTTTATAATTTTATGAGTACAATTCGTCAGATGCCCAGAATAGAAATCCTATACAGATATCTAACCGAACAAAGAGCTGGTGAAATAATCTCACCCCGTCACTGGAAGATTCAGCACTGATCTGTGCTGGAGATGAGCCTATGCACAGTACTGCGTCACACCTACACAGTCATTGTGTAACTATTGTTGGGACAACACTGCACCTCCTCTGATCTCTCTGCTAACTAGAAAATTCAGCCCTTTGGCCTTCCAGTCTCACACCTCAGCTCAGGCATTGGATCCTGAATATCTCACAGCATAAATAAAAACTCCCTCTGAAGCTCTGTGCAGGCTCTAAGTGGTTGTCTCTATGCTACCTCTCCGGACTGCTCTCTGCCCTCTCTGCCCTGTACTCTTTGGATTTGGAAATATCTCCAACTAGAAATTATCTCTGCCCCTCTCTACAAGAATCAACTTAATCGATATTCTCCATGAGCACTGCTCACTACAGAATTTTGATCTCTAGACTATGTCAGTGTAATTTCTGAATGCCCCATCAAGTCCTTCTTATAATATTCTCGTTGAGTCTTCAACGACCGAGATTAAATTGTTAATCAACGGCTAAGATTAACTTGACTAGATCTCCGTCTTTTTTCTAGAAATTTTACATCATATTTTACTAATACCCTTTAATTTTTTAATTTCTTAAGTTTAAACTTAGGGTCCCATTAAAATTAATTAATTATTTTAATAAAATACAATCCGGGTGGAATTTCCAAAAACACTTTCTGGGTTCTTTGGAATAAATGTGCCGAAGCGTCCCTATAAAATTTGAGACTTAGAGCACATACGATGCTACCAGAAGTCAACAATAACATGTAGATGAAGACGGTAGGAAGAATGAGGTATGGGCACTATATGAGAATGAAGAAGAGAATGTGCACCAATATGGTGGTTACATGATGTTTTCATATGTATATATAGTTAAACCATTGCCTACTAATGTGATAAAAGGCAAGACAATCATTATGCAGAAGAAAGTCACCTTTCTACGACACATGATCCACATATGTGAATCCATCTATGGGATATACTCGACCACTTCTAGGCTCGAATCTTCTTAGCCACGTTGCCACTAAATGCATTGCCGGGTATCTCATGCCTTTAGGTTATGTTACAGAAAGGGGATGAAGATAATGCATACTCAACAACAACGATTGTTTGTAAATTTGCGTCATGTTCATACAAAAATGAATAAGAGAAACAAATAGGAAGATGAAGCTCACCCATTTTTATGACTCCTCAAGGATGAAGCACCAAAAGCAGCGAGGGTGAGGAGGTGCACTTCATAATGTTTTCAAGTTCCACATGTGAGCTTTTAGTTGGAGGGAAGATGATGAAAATGACACACATATAAAGTGCCACGTGGTATAAAATTATTAGATGGAGGATGATGAAAATCAAAATTTCTCATTCTATAGATATACCCAGCTAAATGCATAATAGAAACACCTTTGGTGTAAATATAAATTTATTCCCAAACTTTAAATAAAAATAATTATAAATTTAACTATAAATAGTTCCTAGATCAAACATTTTTACCAAAAAATTAAAATCCCAGCAGTAAACTAATGAGTATTCAGAAATAAATTCCAAACTAAAGTGATCATAAATAAATTCTAAAGTTAGTCACTTACTTTTGACATAACCTAATAATAAGATAAACATAACTTATGATTAGCATTAAAAATAAATTCTTACTTTTAACATAGCCTAATAATAAGGTAAACATAAGTATGATTAGCATTAAAAACAAATTCTTTGACACATTTGATTCTTCATACTTTAAAATTTCGAGAAAAGACTTCACATTTGTGGTTTTAACCTAACATAACTTTTCATGTTATATTGACCATGGTGTATAAATCTCACTAAAAAGGTGTTTGTGTAAAAAGTGGAAGTGGAATTTTGAAAACTAGTTACTTCGTTTTTTTTATGGTTTGTTCCGCATTTATATCCCACCCCATACCTAACTTGCATGATAAGAACATAGAGATATGATCAAGAATATAATTGCGTTATTAACTATTGTATTAGAAGCGAACAATTTAGGGGAACAACTCAAGGAGGATCTTGTGCACCTGAGGAAAATTATCACGCGATGTGGTAGTTAACAAGAGCCTTAAAATTTCACTACTATCAAATTTCATCAAATTTTGCTTGCTTCCAAATCACATGTATCATAAAAGTAAACGAGGGGAAAGGACAGTTTAGTACTATTTGAGTTCTTCTCGGCTCAAATTAGCAAACAAAGTCAAATGTGTGAAAACTGAGTTTAAAAAAAATAAATTAGAGTTGAATATTTTTTATTATAATAAATTATTTCGTATAAAATACTTAATAATATTTAGGTTTGTTTTTCTTGGTTTGAATATATATTTACATAAAAATATTGATGATGATGATAATTAACGTTTACTAAGAATAGTTTGGCCTATCAGACTTGAAAAATAAATCTAAGTCTGATTCTTCACAATATTGTTTCTATGATCAAAGAGAAGGGAAATAAGCGATCCAAGATCACTATAGAAGGGTTGGCTTAATAGTTCAAGAAGATTGGAAGTGTGGCAGTTGTTAGGTAATTGAGAGTGGATGGGAGTAAGAGTCGGGGCAGTCTAAAAGGAAGTTCTTTTCATCTTCCACCATGTTAGTATTGCAAATATGACAGATTCTATTGTTCGAGGGAGACTTGGGAATAGACCATCGCATGATCTCACTTCGAAGCTCATGAGAATTAGTTCTTATCCTAGCGATGTTCATTTTTTCTTAGTGTTGGTCAACACAGAGAGATAAGTCTGATTATCAAGGGTGGGGTTGATCACCTCCTTATAGTATATTAGCTTCCTTTTACCATTCAACTCCTTATCTTCCCACAACTTGTCCATAAACTTGGAGGTAATAGTATTTTTGACACTATCTTTTCTTCCCATATTGAGATCCTCCTTAATTTCCCAATGGTTGAGCCAAGACTTACTGTGTATGAAATATTTTGAAGAAGATCTATTTTTAATTAATATGAATGAAAATTAATTTATAATAAATATTTTATTTAGTAATTATATTAAATTGGATTTTTTTCAATAAATATTATTTTAATAAATTATTTCTCAAAATCATTAATGTTAGATTTTAAGTTGTCATTTATGAAAGAAATGGTTTGTTGATGCAAGAGCATCATGGTTTCAAAAATTTGTACATTTAGTAGAATATAGGGGGTCTTGTGTATTTAAAAAGAGTTGGTTTTCCTAAGTATTTAATGTAATTTCCAATATTTTGAGTGATTTAGGTAAGACATTTAGAATAGGGTTTAAATAAATATTGAGAGACATATTTGTAAATGTTCTCGAATGTAGGAGAACATGAGTGATTGATGAGTGATTGGTGTGGATTGAGATATTATGAAATATTGTGAATCTTAGATTAGAAAGTAGTTCATGATTTATGGATGATCCTTAGGATCTAGTTGAATGTTGAGATATTCAAAGGATAAAGAAGATATTTTAGGAACTAATTGAAGTCTTACAGGATTTTTAGGATTTTTTTTGAGTAACCTATGGATCTGAACCAAAATTGGTTATAGAACCTTTTGTATATAATTGTAAAGCCTCAAAGACACAAACACTGAAAAAATGAACATTCTTAGATAGGAGATTTGATTTTGTAAGCCTACGGGCATATATAGAGAGAGAGGAAGAGAAAAAGGCCATGTAAAGGAAGATTAGGCCAAATTTAGATTGTAAAACAAGTTTTTATTCGTATCTATACATTCGTTTAATGAATGGAGAAATTCAATTCATTGTGATTGTGTGCGTCATTCCTTTTACGTGTTGAGTGATCTGTAACTGTGAATTTATGGTTTTGTGTGATAAACCATGATGAATGAATTCAAATTGAATGTTTAAATTCTTTCCAAGTGATAAAGGACTTATGGTTGGGTAGAATCTGAGCATATTCTAGTCTGGGAATTGATTTGTTGTGATTAAATTTAATTGAAGTAAAATTGTGCAGATAAATTATGTATAGATCGAGTAATTCTGATTCAGAGAAATAAGATAGAGTATTTTGTATTCAAGTTCGAGATGGTGTAATGGAATAGCAAACAAAGGTAAGCTCAGGAGAGATATACTTGAAGTATTCCGAACAAGAAAAATACAAGTAGCACAAAAGAGACTGTGTTGCAGAGTAATGACAGTCTAAAAATCAGAATTTGACCAAAGACCGAAGAATGCAGAAACAGTAAAAAATATATTAATGCCTTTAAGGATAGAGGAAAAGTGCAGGAGAAATTCACATTGAAGAAACCCAAATAAGCTAAGGATGAGTTGCAAAAGAAGACAGATCAATAGAGCGGCATAAAGTGGAGAAAGTAATGAAGGCAAAGAACACTTAGAAATTCCAGAGAGGTGAATTGACGAACAAGATTAAATTGAAAAAATGAACATTTAAGAATCAATGGCGGAGATCAAGTGCGAGAAGAAATGAAGGCAAGAAATTAAATGTCGAATATTACACAACAAGGCAAAGTTGGAGAGTTGTGGGCGAGGACACGTGTTAGTGTGGCACAACATCGCACATCAGATATTTTAGAAGTTAAGTTAAGGACTTCGCAAAGTAAACAAGATAATTTGTGATGCAATGAGATGGAGGCGAATGTGAGGACCGTTGGATTGTGTAGTAGATCAACGAAAGATGACAAATCACATATCGGAAATTGTAAGGTTTAAATTTAAGACATCACAGGTATGTTGTTTTGGTTGTGATGCGGTAACGAATGAAATGTGTGATGCAGCGTTGGCAACCATGTGTTGGCATAGCGCAATGGTGCATACCACAAGTTTTATGATTTAATGTTTATCGCAGATGTTAATTGTTAATTTCTGTGATGGGAAATGCATTGTGATTGGATCAAATTATTGTGGACCCTACAGATTAATGTTATGTGTATATGTAAAGAGGTTTGAGTTATATGGAAAATATTTATTAAAGTGAAGCGTTGTATGCATGTTTGATAAATCTAAAACATATTTAATCCGCCTCGAATGCATAAGGAGTTATGTGGGCCATAACTCACAGGTTCGAAGTATTTATATAAAGTGAAGGTGTGCACGTGATAAAGGTAAGGTGAAGGCACGGTAATGCATAATGGTAAAGTGTAAAAACTTCCGCATGTGTTTGATTTAAATAGATAAGGAGGTCAAGTTAAGAGGAGAACATGTGGGGTTAATTCTACTAACCTTGCATGTGTTGGTATTTTGGTTAATTGCGACCGTTAGGTTACATCAATTTGGTATCAAAGCAAAGTAAAAGCTCTTTTGGAGGAAAGTAAGAACAAGTAGAGTTTTAATGAATATGACAGAGTTAAACTATGCAAAAGACATTGGTAGCAGAACAAAGTGAGATTCAGCGTGATTGTGAATTAGAGGAGGAGGAGTCAGATTGTAAATCTAAAAAGGTGGATACAAGTACAGATAAAATTCAGACAGTAAAATCTGGCAAGGAGATGGTTGTTTTCTTGTGGAGAACAAAGATCCATTTAAATGTGAAGAGTGGATGCAGAATGCTTGTGAAATCATGCAGGTATTGTTTTTTTTTGTAACTCTGGTTCGCATTTTGCAGGTTGTAGACAAAGGAGAAATATCTCAGCAATGACATCAAGGAAAGCTGTACAGAAAAGAAGAACCAGCTATGTTCTTGAAGGTAGATTAAAGTGGATACTCTGAAGAAAGTGGCAGTGAACCTGAATGTTCCAGTTGAATGTTGAACAAAGAGGAAAAGAGTGTTCTCAGAAGAAAGTAGAATTGCAAAAGGCAAGGATGAAAGGAGTTGCTCAAATATAGGTTCTAGAGATAGAGAACTGGTGTTACCAAAAGAACAATAAGAGAGGGCTTGGTGAGGTACTTGTAGTAGGTATGGAGACTTGCTGAGAAAGAGAGGCTTAGTGCAACTCACAAGAGAATAGATGCAACTCATAAGAGACAGAAGAATGACTATTGATATTCATAGCAGAGGTTCAGAGAGAAGCCACAACAGAAGGAGAGTGGAGAAATATGACAAGGTGAATAGCATAAAGAAGATAATTCAAGAAGATATTGACAGGGAGAAAGCTAAGATAAATTTCCAAATTGGATTTTTGATGGATCTGTTGTAGAGAAATAAGGTAGACCAGAGGTATGGTTGAACTATGAGAAAAAAAGTGAAGTGGCATAGACTACAAGAGAAGAGAAAGCAGCAGGTAAATATGTAGCTAATAGAGGAGCTGAGGAAGCTTGAGTAGATAATGAGTTTTCAATTGAGGATAGAGAAGCCCAAAGGAGTTGAGCTACAACAAAATAAAATTGTTGGAGATGAACAAGTTCCTTTTGAACTTGAAGGAGGAACAATGGTGTCTGAAACATTAGTTGAGGCTAATGAGCCTTATGATTTTGAAATTAACAATTTTTGTATGGTTGCAGGTGTAATACATGATAATGGACAATCTTTGGGAATTGTCAGAGAAGAGGAAGCAGAGAGACAGAATCTGACTTCTGTTTAAAAGAAGAAGGATGAGACAGTCAGGTCTCATGAGGAAACTCATACACAGTTGAAGGAAGATATTGCTTTTCAGAATACTGATAGAGTTATAAGAAGAGGAAGTTTGGCTTATATTGGTCGCCAAAAACAAGCAAAAGAAGTTTACTTTTGTAAACCTGAGCAAGCTATTTTGTTTGATGAAGAAAGTGAAGATGTGAAGGAAGGATAGGATGAAGATCTTGTGAGATGTTTAACTGTCATGGGTAGCCAAAAAGAAGAACATTTGTTGGAGACTGTTATGAGAAAGGCTAGAGATGACTTTATACTTTTTAAGGGTAAGGAAGAGGTTAGAGTACTAGAAGAGTTGTTGAGAGAGCCTAAAAGTGAAGAGGAAATTACAACCAAAGAAGAAGAGATGATTATAACATCTAAGGAGACCGAGGTGAGTTTAAATTTTCAAGTGTATAATGTAATTGTCAGTGACGAAAAAGATACAAACGAGGATGTAATAAAGGATATGGAGGATATCTTATCTTTTGAAGGTAAGAGCGAAGTATAAAAGCAATATGAAGATGAACAAGTTTTTGTCTTCAAAGAAAATAACGATGAAGGAGAATGAAATTATAATTAATAGCTAGAAGAAAATGTTATTGCATTCAGAGAGTCAAAAAGGAGTTTACTTTGTGAAAGTAAAATTGTAGATATTGAATAGAGGTTGTTTGGAAATAAGACAAAAGTTCAGAAAAAACAAGAGGATAAGGATGTAAGGGCAATAGTAAGAATCCAACAACTTCAAAAAGAAAGTAACAAACAACAGTTTGAGGATGAGTGGACAGAGTACAGCAACAATTGGCAGAGTGAGTACTAGTCAAAAGATAAACTGGACATAGAGATTGAAGGAATAAGAAGGTTGATGATGGAGGTGTCTCAGAAGAAGACAACAACAAGGAAGCAAAGCAACAGTAGTACGAGAAAGACAACATTATACTGTGAAAGCATAGCTAGTGGGGAAATGCAAAATAAAGTATGGAGACCCGGAGAACAATAACAAACAACAGTAGCATCCAAAGATAGATTACAAAACAAAGTATGGGATCCAAGAGAACAAACATTGGAAGCACATGATCTGAATATCAATCTTATTTTCTACCTTGGGAGTCTGATGCAGGAGCATCATGGTTCCAAAATTTGTACATTTAGTAGAATCGAGGGGGTCTTGTGTTTTTCAAAAGAGTTGGTTGTCCTAAGTATTTAATGTAATTTCCAATATTTTGAGTGATTTAGGTGATACATGTATAATAGGGTTTAATTAAATATTGAGAGACATATTTGTAAATGTTCTTGAATGTAGGAGAACATGAGTGATTGATGAGTGATTGGTGTGTATTGAGATATTATGAAATATTGTGAATCTTAGATTAGAAATTAGTTCATGATTTATGGAGGATCCTTAAGATTTAGTTGAAAGTTGAGATCTTCAAAGGATAAAAAAGAGATTTTAGGAACTAATTGAAGACTTGGAGGATTTTTAGGACTTTTTTTTAGTAACCTATGGATTTGAACTAAAAATGGTTACAGAACCTTTTTTATATAATTGTAAAGCCTCAAAGGCACAAACAGCAAAAAAATGAATATTCTTAGATAGGAGATTTGATTTTGTAAACCGATGGGCATATAGAGAGAGAGAGGAAGAGAAAAGGGAATATAAAGGCAGATCAGGCTAAAGTTAGATTGTAAAACATGTTTTTATTTGTATTTGTACATTTTTTAAATGAATGAATAAATTTAATTCAGTGTGACTGTGTGTGTCATTCCTTTTACGTGTTGAGTGATCCGTAACTGTGAATTTATGGTTTTGTTTGATAAAATGTGATGAATGAATTCAAATTTAATGTTTAAAGTATTTCTGAGTGATAAAGTACTTATGGTTGGGTAGAATATGAGAATATTCCAGTCTAGGAATTAATTAGCTATGAGTAAAGTTAATGGAAGTAAAATTGTGCAGATAAGTTATGTACAGGTCGAGTAATTCTGATTCAGAGAAATAAGACAAAGAGTATTATGTATTCAAGTTCGAGACAGTGTAACGGAATAAAAAAAAGGTAAGCTCAGAAGAGATAGACTTGAAGTATTTTTAACAAGAAAAAGACGAGTAGCGTAGAAGAGACTGTGTTGCAGAGTAATGATAGTATAAAAAGAAAAATTTGACCAAAGACCAAAGAATGGAGAAAAATTCAAAAAGATATTAATGCCTTTAAGGATAGAGGAAAAGTGCAGGAGAGATTCACATTAAATAAAACTGAACAAACTAAGGAAGAGTTGCGGAAGAAGACATATCAATAGAGCGGTATACAGCGGATAAAGTAACAAGGGAAGAGAACACTTAGAAATTCTAGAGAGGTGAATGGAAGAACAAGATTAAATCGAAAAAATGAAGATTTAAGAATCAACGGAGGAGATCAAGTGCGGGCAGAAATGAAGGCAAGCAATTAAATGATGAAGATTACAAAACAAGGCAAAGTTGGAGAGTTATGGGCGAGGACGCATGTCAGTGTGGTGCAACATCGCACATCGTCGATTTTAGATGTCAAGTTGAGGACTTTGCAAAGTAAACAAGATAAGTTGTGATGCAATGAGATGGAGGCAAACGTGAAGACCGTTGGATTGTGTAGTAGGTCAACGACGGACGGCAAATCGCATATCGTAAATTTTAAGCTTTAACTTTAAGACATAGCAAGTATGTTGTTTTGGTTGTGATGTGATAAAGAATGAAATGTGCGATGGCGAATACCCCAAGTTTTACGGTTTAATGTTTAGCATGGATGTTAATTGTTAAGTTTTGTGACGGGCGATGCACTATGATTGGTTCAAATTATTGTGGACCCTGCAGCTGAATGTCCTGTGTATATGTAAAGAGGTTTAAGTTATATGGAAAATATTTATTAGAATGAAGTGTTGTTGATTGCATAAAGTATGTATGTTTGATAAATCTGGAATATATTTAATCCGCCTTGAATGTATATAGGAGTTATGTGGGCCATAACCCACAGGTCTCAAGTATTTATATAAAGTGAAGGCATGCACATGATAAGGTAAGGTGAAGGCATGGTAATGCATAATGGTAAAGTGTATAAACTTCTACATGCGTTTGATTTAAATAGATAAAGAGGTCAAGTTAAGAGGAGAACATGTGGAGTCAATTCTGCTAACCTTACATGTGTTGGTATTTTGGTTAATTGTGACTGTTAAGTTGCATCATTTGTCATAAGAAATTAATATAATACTGAAAAAATAATATAATATTAATGTAATAATTAAAAATAAAATAATAAACATATATATTTTCAAAAATATTAATATTATCTTTTTGTGTTTTCATTTGTAAAGGAGCTTTCATATAATATTAACATAAACGTAATAATATTGATATAAAAGTGGAGATATAATATATACTATTAATATAATGATTAGATAGGATATTACATATGATATTAATGTAATGATTTTACTTTGAAAATAAAAATATAAATAAATGTTATAAAATATAAAAATATAATTTTTATTTTTATTTTTTTAAATGAACATAAAATAAAAAATATATAAATTAATTTTTTAAATGAAATATACTTTTAAAGAGATAAAAGTGTTAAATTTAAAAATAAATATTATTTTTTTAATATTAGTATCGTAAAATTATTCAACATATTACATAAAATGATAATAAATTTAATAGAAGTATGAAAAAGTTAAAAGAGAATATCACAATGTGTTATAATTTTTTTTATTATAAATATATATATTTTTAATATTAAGATTTATAATTTTTAATTGAAAATATTCAGTAGAATTATCTTGAATGTAATTTAAAAATGAAAGTGTAAGAAAGATAAATACTTTATGAGACGATCATATGGTTTATTAAGTAGATTCCTCGTTGGGCTGAGAGCTTTTCGGGAGTTGGAAGTTGTGCCTGGTACATAGGTGCCTAAATCTTTCTATTAGTGGGCACGCCTTTGGTTCGTGGTTATAGCTGGTGCAAATGGTGCACGGTACAACTGTGCCAACTTAGTATATTGTGTGGGAATAAACACTACTCTTCATCCTAAAAGTGGACCCTTGGAAGGGATTAGACGTAGAGGAGTGGGTCCTCTGTTGCCATTCCTGAGTTTTTGGCTTGGGTATGTCTAACTCTCTTGGGGAGTGTAGAATTAACGCTGCTCTAATATTTGGGAGATGATCACATTTTATTGTATGATGAAAGTGTGAGAAAATCCGAAAATAGAAGTGCGTGATTTTCTCTTGGTTAGATAGATGTCTTTGCGGGAGGGAAGAGACTATGTGAAAACTGTTTGCGAGGTGCTTCAGTTATTTGCACTGATTGACCTAGTGGCCAATTCTGTTGCATAGCCTGCATGTTATCCTAGGCTGAACATGGGGCGTGCTTGGTTGGCACGCCTTCCTAACTTGCCCAATATGCCAGAATGGGTATGTAGTAGACGCCTGTGGCCGATCTACCTTCCATTAGGTTCTGGTGATGAGATCCTGACGTTTCATCTCTAATAGATGTATCATGTCAATTAGAGGGTGTACTTGCGGGATATAGATACAACGTTTTTGATGGTTATTTCCCTGGCACACTAGGCAGAACAACCTTACATGGGGGTTCTCATCCTGTTCGTTTGATGACGTGACCGGGTACTTGTGGTGTAGTACTTCTAAGGCAGGGCAAGTGGTGACCACATGATTGCATGTGTTACATAACGCACATATTGATCTTCTCCGTGGAGGACGGTTGGGGGTAACTAAGGGTTCCCCGATTGCTGCATTTCAGCTGACAGGAGGAGGATTGTGTTGGGTGTAGGAATTACACTTAAGAAAACTCCTCAATACTTAATTTGTCAACCTGGGGTATCTGTAAATTTAGAGACGAAGCACAGGAAATTCCAGAGATGGTGTGAATCTTCTTAATATAAATCCCTACTTTATTTAAAGGAAATATTGTAGAATCAAATTAAAAAGAGAAAAAGGAAACTTGAACCATCAAAATAATCTAAGACTGGAACAAGGAAGAATGCATTTGCAAGAGGGAATTAAAGATAAAAGGAAATCACTCTAGCCAATTATTGTTTAACTGCTGAGTGTGTCTTTTTATTTAGCAGAGACACTTAGCAATCTCATCAGATGGGCCCTTAAACCTGCTCCTTTAGAGATTTCCTTCTTGCACTAATCTGTCCTGTACTATCACAGTCTGCTTGCACTAGTGCAAGAATAGAGATTTATGTAGAAGGTATAAATGGTGTATTTACTAAAGGATATTTAATTCACGCAAGGGATTGAACTTTTCCAGGTTCAAAGCACTCAGATCCTAGGGCAAGAAACTAGTTCTTGCACCAGATCAGAGCTTTCTGCACTTAGAATTTAATTATTAAAATGAGTGCTTAATTATTGCAAGTGCTATTATACTGTTAAATCAAATTGCACACATAAAAATTGAATGCTTCTAATCTTAACAGAGTGCAGGAATAAAGAAACAATCAATATGCATTTATCCTGTCAGAAGCATTTAATGAAAGAAAGAAGATTTCAGGAAGTAGACTAAGAAGGCTTGTTGCACCAACCAACGTGCACTGGTGCAGGTTCATTTATCCTGCTTGGACCAGGCTAGGAAAACCAAACAAATAGAATTGCAGAAAAGGAGATATCACACCAACATGCACTGGTGTAGGGTTATTTCTCCTGCTTGGAACAGGGGAAGGAAAACCAATCTGAAATCAAGTGCAGGAAAGGAAATTGGAGGAAAAGGAAATTTATCTACTTCACACAAGATATCTGCTTTCACTCAAATAGGAATGCATGTGATTAAAATTAAATCACACTTGACAACGTAAACACAAATTACAAGAAAACGGGAAATGGGGTAAACATGCTGGGTTGGCTGGGCCCTAGCCAACTAACGTGTTTCCCTTTTAAATAAAAATGCTGCTCAATAACCTAATCAATTCATTAGCTCAAATGCAGAAACACAATTTGTGAAACATGAGGTAGAGCTCTCTTTTATTAATTCACTGAGGCAAGTACATACATTAATACATTGTCCAACCCAAATTCAGGCAATAACAAAATACATCAACATGTTACTGTTTCTGTGGTTGTGTCTCTATTCTCTTTTCCTATCAAAAATCCCCCCAAGTCCTATTTACATTCTACATTATGTAGATCTTTGGCCAAAGGCCAAAATAAATCATTCAACCGATTACATAACCAAATGCAGAATTTAGCTTTTCGGCCTTCAAAATTAAACGGTTAGCAAAAATTATCGTAGCCAATCTCCAGCTTTCGTCCTTCGTAGATTCGGTCTCGGCTACCTTTAGGTCGATCTTGCTGTTGTGGCTAAAGCTGCTCAAAACAAGGCTGTGATCAAGGAGGTTCGGATCTGCTTCGAGGATTTGTTGTGCTGGCAACGGTGCAAGATCTGATCTTGCACTAGGATCAGCGGTCACAGTAAGTACTCTAACTACCAAATAAACATTGGAGATATCGATAAGTTACAAGGAGTGATTAAAAGTAAGAAATCATGTAATAAATTATTAATTCATGCTAAGTTGAATTAAAAGTATGAAAAATAAATTTTATACGAAATATGTCACCGTGCTTGGACTAGTGCAAGATGAGGGTACATAAAAGAGGTAAAACAAAGGTAAATGGTTATGATTTAGGAAGGGGAAAATGGAAAAAAGAGAGAAAATTAGGGGGCTAACAGATTGATCTACATGTCACATCCTCTTGAGTCATCGAGCTATCCATGGATTCCGTGTCAGAGCCATCTTCTAGGGAGAGGTAGACTATGTCTGTGCGTACACTAGTTAGTGCTACACGGAATCTAGGGATATAGTGACAATGACGCAATGGGTGTTTGCCACCAGATATCTCACATGAATACTAAGTGGCTAGAAGGTCATTGCAGTATACTACATGGACTGGATACCATCGCTGAAACAATTCTAGGGTGTTAGGTCCCTATATCACTAGTATAGCCCCTTATTATTGTTAGTGTAAACCCCTTATTGTTATTATTGTACCCTTGTAACCCCCATTTTGTTATTATTGTGCCCTTAAATTATTATTGTTAGGTCGGCTAGGATTACATTGTGGCCCACTAGGATTACATTATGGCCCCATGGACTCCTATACATAGAAAGGAGGTTTTGTGAATTGTATCATCCAAGAATTGTTCATTTATGTAATGTATTGGAGGTTTCCCCCTCGAAGTGGCTCATTTCTAAGGCGTTTACATCTCTTTTCTTCTATTTTTGGAGCTGGTTACACAACATTTGGTATCGGAGCTTTGGATTCTAGGGTTTCGCTGCTCCAAACAGGTCATCGTGGCATTTTCGCTATAACTTTTTTTCTACGAAGTTTCAGAAGCTGAAATTTTTAGGGTGCGAAGAAACAATCTTGAGGAAGCCTGTGTAACAATTTCAGAGTTTGGTTCGCAATAATTTCGTAGATATCATCTGTGGAAGTCAGGTATTTTTTCAGGCTCCTAAACAGGTCATCGTGGCATTTGCGCTATAAAGTTTTTTCTACGAAGGTTCAGAATCTGAAATTCATATGGTGCGAAGCTGAAATACTGAGGAAATTCATCAAAAAAATTTCAGAGCTTGGTTCGCAATATTTTTGGAGATATGATCTGTGGAATGTAGTGCTTTTTCAGGCTCCTGAATTTCATCTCAAAGAGGTGATCGTGGGAAAAGTTCAATAACTCTCTCTCTGAAGATTGGATTGGAGTGCCGTCAAAAGTGGTCGCAAGTACACAGCCTGTAGTTTCTTTGCTATCAATTTCAGAGACAAAGGACAAAACAGTGACACGTGGCAAGTCGTACAAGTTCGCTCTACTGAACCAGTCCAGAATTAGGTCATTGTGGGAGATTGGACACAACTTTGTCTTGGAGAATCAAAATAAGGTCAGACCTGTGGCATTTGAAAGAAGCTTCAGAGGGCTACTACAGGGCTGAATTTCAGATATCAAAGATTTTCAATTACAGAGATAATTCAATTTCAATATCGATCTCCTAAAAGCTAGTAAAAGGTGTGTATTTTTTTTCCGAATTGCATAAGTCTTGTTTGAAGAATCAAGTTGAATTGATTCCAAGGGAATATTGTAGAATAGATATCAATATTGGATTCTAAAATGGCCCCTAAAAGAATTCAACACCCATTAAGCCTTCAGAAGGCTCTACTATGACTCATGAAGATGAAGAATTGCAACATGATCTATCAAAATTACAAGAGCAAATGCAACAGTTTTCACTCTCGCAAAGAGCAACAAAAAATGAAATGGAAGTTTTGAAGAAAGGCATGGAAGTGAAGATGGAAAGTTTGAAGAAAGGTGTGGAAGCTAAGATGGATGACATGAAAGACAACATGGAAAACATGAAGAGTGATCTAAAAGCATACATGGAAGGCTTGATGACAAGCTTAAAACCAGAAATGATTCCTAATGGCGGAAACAATAACTCTCTCTCTAAAGATTGGATTGGAGTGCCGTCAAAATTATTCACAAGCACACGGCTTGTAGTTTCTTTGCTATCAATTTCAGAAACAAAGGACAAAACAGTGACACGTGGCAAGTCGTACAAGTTCGCTCTACTGAACCAGTCCAGAATTAGGTCATTGTGGGAGATTGGACACAACTTTGTCTTGGAGAATCAAAATCAGGTCAGACCTGTGGCATTTGAAAGACGCTTCAGAGGGCTACTACAGGGCTGAATTTCAGATATCTAAGATTTTCAATTACAGAGATAATTCAATTTCAATATCGATCTCCTAAAAGCTGGTAAAAGGTGTGTATTTTTTTTTTCCGAATTGCATAAGTCTTGTTTGAAGAATCAAGTTGAATTGATTCCAAGGGCATAGTGTAGAATATATATCAGTATTGTATTCTAAAATGGCCCCTAAAAAGAATTCAACACCCATTAAGCCTTCAGAAGGCTCTACTATGACTCATGAAGATGAAGAATGGCAACATGACATATCAAAATTATAAGAGCAAATTTCGCTCTCGCAAAGAACAACAAAAAATGAAATGGAAGTTTTGAAGAAAGGCGTGGAAACTAAGATGGATGGTTTGAAGAAAGGTGTGGAAGCTAAGATGGTTGGTTTGGAAGCTAAGATGGATGGCATGGAAGTGGGCATGGAAGCTAAGATTGATGACATGGAAGCTAAGATCGATGAGAAAATGGAAAACATGAAGAATTTTCTAAAAGCAGACATGGAAGGTTTGACAAAGTTTATACAAGAAAGGTTTCCTAATGGTGAAAAGATAGTAGAAGAACCTCATGATGAGAACAAAATAAATGTTAATCGTGATTTCATAAACTCTAATGTTGGCGGGAAGAACCACCATATTCCAAAAATGGATATGAGGAAGTTTGATGGAAAGGATCCTCTAACATGGATACTACAGATGGAGCAATATTTTGATCTCCATAATGTGCAAAACACACAAAAGGTACGCATTGCAACTTTACATATAGAAAAAAATACATTTGTATGGTATCGATGGCTTTGCTCCCATAAAAAAATTGTCACTTGGTCAAGTTTTACGGAGGAAATGATAGCACATTATGAGGATACAAAGAGCAACACCTTCTTTAGCCAATTGATAAATCTCAAACAAAAGGCTTTAGTGGGGCAGCACATTGAGGACTTCCAAAAATTGAATATAAGGGTAACTGATATTCCAGAGGAACACAGGATTGATCTCTTCATAGGCACTCTAAAGGATAACATCCAACATGAAGTTCATGTTTTGGAACCTGATTCATTGGAGAAGGCATTCAGGCTGGCAAGAAAAGTTGAATGTAAAATTATGGCGACAAGGAAGCCTACCACTCAATTCTATAAAGAAGGAAGTGTTGCTACGCCTAGATTTCCACAACCTACAAGGTTGACACCACAACAATTGGAAGAAAAAAGAGCAAAAGGGCTTTGCTATAGCTGTGATAGCAAATACACTAAAGGTCATAAGTGTGCTGAGAAGAAATTATTTTACATAGATTGTGAAGAAGAAGAAGAAAATGAACAAGAAGACGATATACACTAGGAACCACCCCTAGAAGAGGAAGAAATGAATCCGACCATATCGTGTAATGCACTGGCAGGAATTACCACTCCTCAAACTCTCAAGATAGAAGGACATATAAAGAAGAAAAGGGTAATAGTGTGGATTGATTCAGGTAGCACCCATAATTTTATTCATTATAAGGTAGCCAAGGAATTAAATTGTTTCCTATACCCAGCACCAGAATGTCAAGTGATGGTTGCAAATGGAGGAACTATAAATTGCTCTGGAAAATGCCATAATATCAAGCTAACCATGGGGGAATATGTATTGACTAGTCCAATGCTTGCCATTCCTATGGGAGGTGCTGATGTTGTACTAGGAGTACAATGGTTACAATCTTTGGGGACGGTAGCTTTTAATTTTCAAGAACTTTTCTTGAAATTTTTTTCAGAAGGAAAGGAAGTCGAATTACGGGGTATTGCGGGGAAGCCAGAAGGATAATAAGCTCTAATGTCATGAAAAAGCTTCTAAAGAAAGAACAGCGAGGCGTAATTGCACAATTATGCTCACTAGAAGTTCCAACATCAAAATCATCTATTTCTGCAGATCTCCAACAAGTCTTGGGCAATCATTCCAAGGTGTTTGAAACTCCCAAAGGACTCCCACCTATTCGTGATCATGATCACGCTATTCATTTGATTCCAGGAAGTGTTCCTCCAAACATCAGGCCTTATAGATATCCTTACTTCCAAAAAAGCGAAATTGAACGTATGATTGAAGAAATGTTAGAGGCGGGTATAATTCAACCCAGTCAAAGTTCTTTCTCTGCTCCTGTAGTATTGGTACACAAGAAGGATGGATCATGGCGAATGTGTCCGGATTATAGGGAGCTCAATAAGCTCACCATTGAAGACAAATTTCCCATTCCTGTGATTGATGAATTATTGGATGAATTACATGGAGCAATTTATTTTACCAAGTTGGATCTTCGTTCAGGATATCATCAAATTAGAATGAAGACTAAAGATATTCCAAAAACAACATTTCAAACTCATGAGGGTCATTATGAATTTTTGGTCATGCCTTTTGGCCTTACCAATGCACCTTCTACATTTCAAGGGTTGATAAATTCCATTTTCAAACCCTTCCTTAGAAAATTTGTGCTAGTATTTTTTGATGATATACTAATCTACAGCAGGTCTTGGAAGGATCATGTTGAACATGTTGACAGGGTGCTCAAACTATTGCAGGAGAAACAATTATATGCAAAAAGTCCAAATGTTTCTCACAAAAACCTTTATTGTGGAATGTGATGCCTCAGGAAATGGAATTGGTGCAGTTTTAATGCAGGAAGGAAGACCCATTGCTTTTGAAAGTCATTCAATCAAAGGAAAGTATTTACAGAAACCTATTTATGAGAAGGAAATGTTAGCAATACTGCATGCACTAAAGAAATGGAGAACTTACCTAATGGGAAGACACTTCAAGGTAAAAACTGATCATGATAGTCTTAAACACTTTTGGAACAAATACTAGCTTTAGAAGAGAAGCAAAAATGGGTCACAAAGATGTTGGGTTATGACTTTGAAATAATCTACAAAAAAGGGAAGCTAAATGTTGTTGCAGATGCACTCTCAAGAAAGAATGAAGAGGTGGAAGCATTGCTTTGTGCCATTTCTATTATCCAACCAGATTGAATAACCGAAGCAAGAGATGAATGGAAGAAGGACAAAGATGTATGGACACTCATTCAAAAGTTGCAGCAAGATCCTAGTACATCTGATATATTTAGTTGGAAAAATGATTCATTATGGTACAAAGATCTTTTATATCTTTGTAAGAATTCCCAACTAAAACAAAAGATTCTTCTGGAATTGCACACTTCTCCTTTAGGAGGACACTCAGGATTTTTAAAAACTTACCACAGGGTGAAGAAAGAATTTTTTTGGGATGGCCTTAAATCTGATATTCAAAATTTTGTGGCGGAATGTTTGGTTTTCCAGCATAATAAAGTGGAAACAATTAAGACCCCGGGACTTCTACAACCTTTATCCATTCCAAGTCAACGTTGGGAGGAGATTTCAATGGATTTTATCAAAGGTTTACCTAAGTCCGAAGGAAAGAGTGTCATCATGGTGGTAGTTGATAGACTTACCAAGTATGCACACTTTTGTGCATTATCTCATCCATTTAAAGCAAGTACAGTTGCTACTACATTTATGGATAGAATTCAAAAGCTACATGGAAGCCCATGGGTTATTGTGAGCGACAGAGATCCCATTTTTACTGGAAATTTTTGGACGGAGTTATTTTCTTGTTTGGGTACTCAATTAGCTCATAGCTCATCTTATCATCCTCAATCTGATGGTCAAACTGAGATCGTAAATAAATGTTTGGAAGGATATCTTCGTTGTTTTGTATCTGATAAACAAACACAATGGGTCATGTGGTTACCTCTTGCTGAATGGTGGTATAACACTTCCTTCCATACTGCAGCAAAAATGACCCCATTTATGGCACTTTATGGATATTATCCACCATCCATCACATCATCTTTAAGGGAAAATTCGAAGGTTCAAGCAGTGGAAGATCACATCGAGCATCAGCAAGAAGTTCTCCAACTCTTAAAGGATAACCCGAATTTGGCACAAAATCGAATGAAACAACAGGCAAATCAACATCATAGCGAGAGAAGTTTTGATGTAGGAGATTGGGTATTTTTACGGCTACAACCATACAAACAAATGTCCCTCAAGCAAGCAAAGAAGGATAATAAATTATCGCCAAAGTACTATGGTCCTTACAAGGTGTTGAAAAAGATTGGTACTATGGCATACAAATTGGAGCTTCCTGCTTCTTCGCGAGTACATCCAGTTTTCCATGTTTCATGCTTAAAGAAGGTTATAGGTGAAAATCTTCCTGTTCAAACAGTATTGCCAGAACTTGATGGGGAAGGGAAAATCATATTGGAACCTGAAGCAGTCATGGAAAAAAGAACTCGACAACTACGGAATCGATCAATTTCAGAGTATCTCATCAAGTGGAAGAACTTACCCACTGAAGATTCTACATAGGAGGATGAGAATTTTATACAGAAGCACCCGGAGCTACTCAAGTGTTGAGGACAACACTTTTTTTGAAGGAGAGGGGCATGTTAGGTCCCTATATCACTAGTATAGCCCTTTATTATTGTTAGTGTAAACCCCTTATTGTTATTAGTGTACCCTTGTAACCCCCATTTTGTTATTATTGTGCCCTTAAATTATTATTGTTAGGTCGGCTAGGATTACATTGTGGCCCACTAGGATTACATTATGGCCCCATGGACTCCTATCTATAGAAAGGAGGTTTTGTGAATTGTATCATCCAAGAATTGTTCATTTATGTAATGTATTGGAGGTTGCCCCCTCGAAGTGGCTTATTTCTAAGGCGTTCATATCTCTTTTCTTCTCTTTTTGGAGTTGGTTACACAACAACCTCTCCTGATGGGGGTACATTTTGCCTTATTTTCCATAGTTATCTGGAAATTCATCTGTATTTCTTGGTAGCTTGAAAAACTTTCTCGAACCCCTGTCATATGAGCAGATACTTCACTGTCAATATACGCTTCACTGTCAATATACCAAACACTTAGATGAGTTGTGCTCGTCACACAAGCAAGATCCTCCTCTAGTCTGGATGCCAACACTTTCATGTCGTGTTCTCTTTGCATTTCTACGTGCTCTGGAGGACTGCGTGAACCCTTTCGAATGATGGAACTTTGGTCCATAGCAGATCCTCCCTTTCTGTTTTTAGCCCTTTGCTCTGATGCCATGTGAAATTTTCAACAGGAAAATTATTTCTGCAGTACTTGGTTTATTTCTCCTACTTATGAGATAAGTTAGTTACAGATGCTTCAGTAAATTCTGAAATAAACACATTTGCAGATCTTCACTATCGTTAAGAGCATAAGAACAGAAAGATAATTTACATAAGTAGCACAATAGAAACAATCATATGAACACAGTTATTTTTGGACAATTGTCCCCGGAAAAACAAAATGTCGGAAAACCGGTGCAATAGATGATGGTTTTATATTTATCTTCAGAAATGGAAAGTACATTTACAAGAGTCCGATGAGCAGAGAAAAATTTGCAAACACCTGACTGAATTTTCTGGACCTTCCAGACAAATTTCAGACCCTCAGGGTGACCTCCTTCACCCTTTGCGTCATCCAGCATGAGAGCTCTGCGCAATCTCTCCTTGGACTGCATGATTCTGCATGGAGGGGTTCTTACTGCTGATCAACTCACCCTTCCCTTCATCCTCCTGACTTATGCTTCCCGCTAACTGACTCCTCCCTCCTCCTTCTACTTCTGCAACCCTGCCTCTACAATCTCACCCACTGAAATCGAATTTTCTTGCTTCAGAATCGATTTCCTTTGGGTACTGAGTGTGTTCCCGACTTGATTTTCAAATGACCCTCAAGTCTCTTCTTATAGTCTTCTCGCTGATGAATCAACGACCAAGATTATATCGTTAATCAATGGCTCATATTAAAAGATAACTTGATCGTTGTTTTCTAGAAGATTCACACTTTTCTCTATTAATACCCTTTAATTATTTAATTTCCCCAAGTATAAACTTAGGGTCTGCATTAAAATAATTAATTACTTTAATAAAGTCATATCCGAGTGGAATTTCCACAAACCATTTTTGGGTTCTCTGGATAACTGATGTCCAAGCCTCTCTACCAAGAATGAGACTTAGAACACTTTTCGATGCTATATAAATCAACACGTTACTCTCTGAGGTGAAGGTCGCAGTCCGTGTGGCAGGCCTATAGATTCTGGACTTTGTTTTATGGTGTGCGTAGAAGTCAGGAATAGAGCCCGCATCAGGGCCGCATACTCAAGAAGAGGAGCAAGGTAGTTGGGACAATAGTGGTAACGCAGAGCACAACAGGAGGTTAGGGTTGACATGTGCCCTAACCAGGTTTGTTATTCACCTAAAAACAGACACATAATTTGCCAAAATTAGAGCAAGAATGTATGTTAGTCTCTTACTATTTACGTTGTGGTTAAGGATGAGTCCTGTATCGACAAATTTTCTTGCCATCTTTGTGAGCTATTAGTAAGGACAAGCCTTTTAAGGTGACAAGGTGCCCTAGACATGCTGTCATAAAAGACCTTGTACAGTAGAAGGTGGGCACACTTGGCAGTCCTAGGAGCTGGACAGTTTGGTATACACCCTAGGGCAATTATAACAACAAATTGATATGCGTCATGTCAAGAGGAGCAACAGCAAGTTGCAGAAGTATAGTTGTCCTCTTGAGCTGATGTAATGTGCAGAGGTGGATGGATGTCGAAGGTGAGGACATGTTGATGAATCTTAGATTTGTGCAATATCTCCTCTATTACGGAGCAAAGGGAAGATGTTGATGAAGTATGTTGACATCCATGTGGAGGGTTTCCTAGGTGTGAGGATGCCCTAGTGAGGTGCATATGCTACAACGTGGATTGGCCATTCGTGCAGTGTTGTAGGGCAGTGTGAGAGTGGACAAGTGTGAACATGGATTGGGCAATTATGGTCTGCTGGAGGGCAGCGTGATAGTGCCCAAGTTGGAGCTTGGTGTGCAACACCTTGATGAACAAAGGTAGTTGCTAGAGTGGCAGTTGTTGAGCTCAGGGGTTGACGAACTAGAGATGCAGTTTGTGGAGCCTGAGACGTGTGTGTGAGAAGGACTTATACAACAGATGATGGGCAGGTCTCCAATCCCGTGTTCATTGTGGGAGATGGACATCTTGTAGTGATAGGTGGAAGCCATTTGTTCCCTATGTTGGTCTTCATCGGAGTAGCACAGGAAGACCATAGTGGGTTGAAGTCCCTAAGTAGCTGAGGAGTAGTAGTGGGCAGATTGAGAGTTGTTCATAAGTGGAGTTGTGAACAACTCGACAGGAGTCTCAATGTGTTGATGCGTTGGTGGACGAACGATCAACCTGAGATACTTCAACGTCAATATACGCTTCAACATCCAATATACAAACACTTGGATGAGTTGTGTGCTCGTCACACAAGCAAAGATCCTCCTCTGAGTCTGGATGCCAACACTTTCATGTCGTGTTCTCTTTGCATTCTCGTGCTTTCTTGGAGAATTCTGGGAACCCTTGAATGATGGAACTTTGGTCATAGCGAGATCCTCCCTTTGTTTTTAGCCCTTTGCTTTCCTGATGCCATGTGAAATTTTCAGCGGAAAATTATTTTGCAACGTGCCGTTTTATTTCTCCTACTTATGAGATAAGTTAGTTCTGGTCTTGATAAATTGAAATAAGCTGATCTTCTACTTTTCTCGTTAGAGCATAGGCAAGAAAGATAATTTTCGTAGCACAATCATATGAACCTACTAGTTATTTTGGACAATTGTCGGAAAAACAAAATGTGTGAGCCAGGTACAATAGATGACGATTTTATATTTATCTTGAAATGGAAAGTACATTTACAAGAAGTCGATGGCGAGAAAAAATTTGCAAACACGACTGAATTTTACGGACCTTCAGTTTCATTGAACCTCGAAGTGACCTCAGCACCTTTCGTCATCGGCCTTGGAAACTCTGCGCAATCTCTCCTTGGATTGCATGATTACGCATGGAGGGTTACTACAATCGATCAACTCACCCTTCCTTCATCCATCTGACTTATGCTTCCCGATAAGCTGACTCCTCCCTCCTCCTTCTACTTCTGCAACCCTATCTGAAATCTCACCCCTTTGAAATCGAATTTTTCCTTGAGAATCGATTTCCCTTTGGAATGCTGATCCCGACTTGATTCCAAATGACACTCAAGTCTCCTTCTTATAGTCTTCTGTTGATGAATCAAGCGACCAAGATTATATCGTTATCAATGGCTCATATTAAAGATAACTTGATCTTTGATTTCTAGAAGATTCACACTTTTCTATTAATACCCTTTAATTATTTAATTTCCCAAGTATAAACTTAAGTGCAACATTAAAAATAATTAATTACTTTAATAAAGTCATATCAGTGGAATTTCCACAAACCATTTTTGGAGTTCTGGATAAACGATGTCAAGCCTCTCTACCAAGAATGAGACTTAGAATATACTTTTCGATGCTATAGAAATCCAACACGTTACTCTGCGAGTGAAGGTTGCGGAGTCCGTGTGGTAATTATGAGGTTAGGACCTTTGTTTATGGAGCGAAATGAATAGAACGGGCAAGCCGCATACTCAAAGAAGGAGGAGCAAGGTAGTTGGGACGATTTGAAGAGGTAAAGCATAGTATTTACAAGGAGAGTTAGGGTTGACATGTGCCTAACCGAGGTTTTATTATTCAAGCCCAAAGCGAGACTTATAATTTGCCAAAATTAGAACGGTGAACGAGGTATGTTAGTCTCTTACTATTTACGTTACGCTAAGGGATGGAGTCCTAGATCGACAAATTTTCTTGTCATCTTTGTGAGCTATTAGTAAAGTAGTCTTAAGGTGACAAGGTGCCTTTCTTATCTTTGTCATAAAGGATCTTGTACAAAAGGTGGGCACACTTGGAAGTCTAGGAGTTGGATAGTTTGGTATACATCCTAGGAAATTAAAACAACAAATTGATGTAAATGAGGTCAAGAGGAGCAACGGGTTGTAGAAGTAGTTGTCCTCTTGAGGGCGATGCTATTAATGCGGAGGTGGATGGATGTCGAAGGTGAGGACATGATGAATCCTAGATTGTGCAATATCTCCTCTGTCTGTGAACAAAGGGAAGATGTTGATGAAGTATGTTGACATCCATGTGGAGGGTTTCTAGGTGTGAGGATGCCTAGTGAGGTGCATATGCTACAGCGTGGATTGTACGTGCCTTGTTGTAGGGGCGGTGTGAGAGTGGACCAAGTGTGAATTTATGGATTGGGCAATTATGGTACGCTGGAGGGCAGCGTGATAGTGCCCAAGTTGGAGCTGGTGTACAGCACCTTGATGGTAGTTGCTAGAGTGGCGGTTGTTGAGCTCGGGGTTGACGAACTAGAGCGGTTGTGGAGCTGAGACGTGTGTGTGGAGAAGGACTTATACAACGGATGATGGGCGGGTCTCAATCCTAGTGTTCATTGTGGGAGATGGACATCTTGTAGTGATGAGTGAGCCCTTTGTTCCTATGTTGGTCTTCATCGGAGTATTCTGGGGAAGACCATAGTGGGGCCGAAGTCCTGAGATAGGCGAGGTAGTAGTGGGCGATTGAGAGTTGTTCATAAGTGGAGTTGTGAACAACTCGGCCCTGCGTTGGTGGACGAACGATCGACGAGGTGGCGGTGGATAGCCGAATTCGATTAGTTGGAAGTGGACTGGAGCATTGATAGAAGCTGAGGGCTCTGGTCAGGTGGAAAAGTTAGGCGAGTACAAGGTATGACCAAGAGGAGTGAGAGAGCATGTGACAATAAAGTAATTCGAGTATCTTGTTGAGGGTAGATTGGACATCAATGTACGCACCAGCCCGGTTGTATCTTGTAATAGTGGATGATTGAGGGCTATTATCCACAGTACTGCAGAGAGCCCTAGGCTGTTGTATTATATGTTGTTTAATATAACGAAATTGGGTTGAAAAATGTAAAGTTGCCTATATTTTATTGCATGTGATTTAATGTTTATATTCAGTATTTTAAGTAGTTTTGTTGAGATTCTTGGTTTGGTAGCGTCGAGGATTTTAAGATTCTATCTTAGAACCAAGATCATGGAAGTCAACAGAACATATTACTTGTCTTTAAAGAGACACACTTTCTCTTCCCCTTTCGGTAGAAGGACCTCGATACATTCCATAGTTGAACATTTCTGACGCCCTCAATTGTTATTCAAAAGTACACATTGCATTACTCTCTTGGGAATTTGAACTGTGAGGAAAATCCATAAAATATATGAGTTGGGTTGATACTCGAGATGGGGCTCCTACTCCTAATTGTGAAAGAGGTCTAGTGGGACTTCACGGGAGACCCCCTTGGTTGGCCAGTTTCCCGACACCATCAACACCTCCCTTGCCTTGACTGGTGAATACCTTGGAAGCATTTCTACATAGTTATTCATAAAACCCTAGGTTTAGTGCAAGTCCTTTCTTAGGTTGTCAAAGCGAGTGAAGAGAATTTGGGAAGTGTCAAATCATCACATGACTTCTTGGGAGCTACTTCATCTCCTAGAGTCTTGACCTTAGGAACACCTATTATCATCTTCGAGATCTAAAACCCTTGATCTCTTCATCTTAAATCTTTTCTTGGATTACTTGAATCATTAGCAGACCCATTGTTATTGTCTCTTGTTGAATTGGCTTGGTGGAATCACTTCATGCACGAAGATCATTGATCTATCCACTGAGTGATTCCTTCTACGGGGACTCCTCCCATCGGTGAAAGTCCATAAAGAGAAGTGGATCTTATTTGAGGTGGCGATTAGGTCATTGTCTATTTTTGTCACTTGTCTAGTAGTTGTCCCTTGGGTTTCACTTCCTTAGGGCTCTGCTAGATTGACAGTAACATGATCCACACATCCGCATCTATTTTCTAACAAAGTGGAGACTAAGAACATGACATAATCAGATTAATGTTTGCTATCTCTTTATGATAAGAAAATATGCGAGAAAAACACCATCAACATCTCTAGTGCGTCATCATCCATGTCATCATCAATCAATTGAAAACCCTGGCTTCAAAGCTCTTTGTGATGAAAATCACAAGGGTAATGAAAGATTCACCAGTATAGGGGTGTTATGAAAATGAGGGTAACGAGACCCCCTGTGATTCAATATGTTTTTTTCTTCTAGAATCCATGATCCCCCGCACTTGCCACCCTTAACACTACCAAATGTTAAAAACATAATTTGATGTAGATTTTCTGTCATCAAATTCACTTGCCGCCCATTTTTCATCTAAAAACCCTTTGACTTCAATTTTCATTCTTTTCAAATACATTTTTGAAACTTTAGGTTCCTTTGATATATCCATTTTTCTCATTGTAACATTATCATTCTAGGACAATTCAAAAGTCTGGAGTCTAGAAAACATACCAGCTGCTAAGTTTATATAGTCTAATTATTCTAAGATATATTAGAATTCTGACAAGATGACAATGCAATGTTGCTTAGTAACATATTTTTGATGTATCATGTTTTGAAGGCTGAATCCTACGTAGGTGATTTTATTGGGAATTGCAATTTCCCATTCCTGAACTTTTTTGAAATTCTGATGCATACTTTTATCGTGAAATAAATGTTACATACCACCTGCAAATTTTATATATGGTTCTATTTACAATTTCTAAGATGTATTAAATTCCTTACTTGAATGATAATACAATGTTGCATTAACAGATTTTGATGTATTGTGTTTTGAAGGCTTGAATCCTGCCTTTATTGGTGTTTTATTGAGATTGCAGTTTTCCATTCTGAACTTTTAGCAAGTCTCATGCATATTTTTATTATTGAACTAAGTATTTTCTATGCTTTCTCTAAAACTTTTGATAGTAGCTCATATTATAATCTTTTGCATCAATAGAATTTTGGGCAAATGCTACCTATTAATGCATGCAATGTATCAATCTATGCATGAAATCTATTTCCTTGCTATCTTTTTTGAGTCTTTTCTGAATAATCTGAATTTGTGACCATTTCTTGTGGTATTTTATGGCCTTCTGAGTGAAAAGTTATCAGGTACATTGCCCAAGAGCTTGGTTATCTTTGCAATTTGGACCCGACTACAAATTGATCAGAACAACATATCAGGGTCTATACCAAAGTCTTTTACCAAATATGAATAAAACAAAGCACTTGTAAGTCAGCCATTGATTATGTCGTTAATTTTTGGCATAATTGTGGAATTATGAATTTATTTGACTTGCTGATATCTGAATTTTAAGAAGGTTAATATTGTGGGAATTAAAAACAATGTACTTATCGAGTGCTCCAACTCTTCTTTTTTAATATGTGTTTTATATGCAGGCACATGAATAATAATTCACTAAGTGGTCAAATGCAAAGAGATTTCTAAACTTGCCAATTTTGGTTCACCTGTATGTTCTGGCCTTCATTTAGAATTATCTTAATGTACAGCATTCAAAGTATTAGTCTGAAATTGTGGATTTCTGGTTATTTAGAGAGACCTTAAATGATCTACCATATCTTTCCAACTGTATTTGTTTCTCCATAATAACTTTTTTTGGCCAATAACATCCATTACCTTGGTTGAAACTAAAACCTTTTCTTTTGCAGCTTGTTGGATAATAACAACTTGACAGGTGAACTTCCTTCTATTGTCAAATCTACCAAATCTCGAATATTGTAAGTTTCTTTTCTTCACACGAGTTCTAGTGGAATCTCTTTCTTTAGGTTTCTATCATTTTACCAAGAAGATTTAACATCTAAAAACACACCTTCGGAGGAGATTGTAATGCATTGCCATTATAAGAATTTGATAATGGGTCCACATTCAAATCCTTCAATGTTTCTTTCAATCATTAATTGGCTTTGGAATATTACAACACAATCTTGCACTTGTCAAGATAAAGTTCAAAGTTCAAGTGTGAGACAATAAACATACTTTGTAATATCTCATCTAAATGCTTGCCAAATCTTCCAACATTTTCTAGTCACCATGATAATGACTCTAGTTATAAAATGTTACCAAGTGTGAAAATGCCTCAACATGTGCCTTAGCTGTGGCTGCTAGTGATGTGAGTGCTCCAACATAAGTCTAAACAATAAGTAATAAAACCAAGATCTCTAGGGCACACACTAGGAGGTTAAAATATATAAAATACATGTATGTGACATCAAAACCAATTGAAGTGGAAATCCATTCATATAATATATCATAATCATACCAAAACAACCATATGAGATAGGAAACAAGAGAACTAGGTTTCTACCTGAGTTTTAAAACCGGGCTGGTGAATCGGACTCGACACAGTCCATCGAGGCTGTACCCCTGCCGGGAGGTGAGAATCGATGAAAAAATCAATCCGAGCCGGTCCGTTCACAGACCGGTTGAGTCAGTTTATCGACCTCGGCCGGAACTCATCATAAATAGGTCGAGCCCGTACGTAGCGAAAACGCTCTGACAAACTCGGACTTCAAAGACAATTTTTTGGTTTTGTGTTTTCCTCAATGCATGCCCTCTCCCAAGCATATAAAGTGACCCAACTCCCTCACATTTTGCTCACAACTATCTCATTGCATTTGTGAGGATTTTGTGAAGTTGGAGTTAGTTTTACTGGAGCAATAGTGAGTTTCTTGGGCATTGGAGCATTTTGGAGTAGCAATGAGGAACTTCTTGGGAAATCATTGGAGTAGCGTGAGTTCGTTTTGGAGCAAAATTGGGAGGCTAGAGGTATTTGTTTTTCATATCAAATTTGCCTTGCTATTTTTTTTGGAAAATATAGAAATTGAAAAGAGTAATTTTTATAAAGGAAATGAACATTGAAGAGTGTTTTTCTTTTCTTTTTCGTTTTTCCAGACTTTGTCCTTTCATTTCCAAGTCAAATAACGAAAATGTGTTGATTTTGGGTATCGAGATTGACTATAGCGCGAAACGTAAGCGGGGCTAAGACACCGAGATCTTCAAGACCTAGAAAGCGTTTGGAGAAATTTCATTCGGTGTAATAGTTATTCAAAAAATTAAATTTTTTAATGGGGACCCTAAACAACTTAGGAAATTGAAATTAAAGTGAATTAAATTACACACATGTGATGAAATGTTTAAGTGGCGTGGATCAAGCTTTCTTTTAATCTCCATCGTTGATAGGAGCTAGATCACGACCGTTGGTTTCCCAATGAGAAGAAATTATGGGGCTTGGGAGATTCGGTTGGAGGACACACACACATTGTAGAGCCTTAAGGCTAAGTCGAATTTACGGGGCGAGGTTTGCTAAGGAATTCGAAGTGAGTTTGCGGTGTAGTGAGGGGCGAGTCGGCCTGAGGATGATGTCGGTCGGGGCCGAGAATACGGTAGCGGAGAGGCAACATTGTACCAAGGCGGTGTAGGGCCGAGCGGGAGGGACGCAACCCGGCCAAGTTGATGTAGAACACGTAGAGAGGGTGGCCTTGAGGAAACGTGCGGGCCTTCCCGGGGCGCGGGAACGCGAGCCTGCGCTCGTAGGGCGGGACGGGCGGCCACGAGAGGCTGCGGCGGGCCGGGCGGCCACGGGCGGAAGAAGGCTTGCGTTGGGGGTTTCCGAGTGGTGCAAAAAGGGCTCATTATCTATACATCCCGGTGAGGGTGTGATTCAGCTATTTTTTTTTTGTCTCAGGAGTGAAGAACACTTATGTAATTTCTCTGTGGGGCGGACGTTTAAGTGCCTAGATTGTTGTATTCGGGTCACGCAATGACAAAACCCTCTAGAGCTTCTACACCGAGTTTTCTCGCATTGGGTTTGAGAGGACATTTGTACGAAAAACATGTGTGTAATTTTGTCACGTGTGTTGTTGATAAATGATGTTTAGATGTGTACGGTACGGTTGTATTTTCTTTAAATTTTTTAATTGATCAAATACTTGTTAAGTTAATTAAACAAACAAGGCGAAGTAGATCAAGACAACACGTGGGTTTCTATTTTGAAACTTTCATAAGGTATCGAGCATTGTAGATCAGCTGATCCACCCTTAAGCGGGCGAAGATATTCTGTTGGCATTTGAGATTTTGTGTAGTTGGGGTAGTATTGGGTGTGCTCTAGCCACGAAATTTTAATGGAGGGGCTAAGACACACTTGAACAAAACGCAGAAAGTGTTTGGAGAAATTTCGGTTGTTGTTCAAGTTATTCAAATAATTAATTATTTTGATGTATTTCTAAGTCTAAACTTAAGGAAAATTAAATAATTAAAGTGAATTAATTAACGCCTGCTGAAATGTTTTAAAATGACACGGATCAAGAAATGTACAATCTCAACCGGTGATGAGTGTTTTAATCTCGACCGTTGATTAGATCATCGAAAAAGTATGAAGGAAACGAAGTCGGTTGGAGACACACACACACATAGAATCTGAGGCCGAGAGATTGATGAATTTAGGGTAGAGTTTGCTAAAATTTTAGGAGGGGTGCATTTCGAGTGGGGGTAGTATTAGCATTTGAGGGATGATCTGATCCACCAGGCCAAAGTCAGAAGAGACGGAGAGCGGATTTCGGGGACAATGCGGAGGAGCAAGACGTGGCAACGGTTGTGCGCGCGAGGGCTTCGGCGCTATCTGAGAAACCGGAGAGAACCTTGTAGCCGGAGGGCTTCGAGTTACGCAAAGGCTTTGGAGGCAGCGTGGGCCGTCACCCACTCGGGGTGCGTAGTCCCTCTCTGAGCAATCGTGTATGAGCCTCGCGGGGGGTGACGTTGGGGCGAGTCTTTGCCCAAGTCTACGGCCAAATCAGGGCAGTCTTGTAAATCCACGTTGAGGTGTGGATTAGTTAGACATTTGGTCTTGGAACAATAGGTTAATAGATCTATGTTATTCTCTGTCGGGTTTTCAGTCTGGAACCCATGTTTGTTATACTCGGATTCTACTTAATAAAATAAACCCTCTATCTCTTGAATCGGTTTTTCCCTTTTTGGGTTATTTCGAGGACTTGAGAAGTAAAATCAGTGCGTCGGTTGTTTGAATGAATCTTGTTGTGGCACAAATTGTGTACGTGCTGACAATGGCTTAGATCGGGGGAAGTTGTCACCCGATCCCAGTCTCTGTATCTTCGCTTGTCTCCTTGCAAGCTAGGGAGGTAGACCCTAATGGGAATTGGAAGAAACGAGAGGAATTGGTTGAGTCAACGGGGAGACATAGTTAGGCCAGTACTTGATGAGATTAACGAGATTTCTGAGATCCAATTATGGCTAAAACCCGTGCCTTATGGAATTAAAAATCTACGTTATGCAATTAAAACCAAGTAATTGATGTATAAGCGCTACTAATGAAAACACAAATGACCACAATGATATTCAATAAAACGCACCACAACTATGTAAATAGTAATTTGAATCCACAACAACGCTATCATGAGGCAGTGACTATCAAATTGAAAGCATGAGATAATTTGCAATATTTTGAATCTTCTAAATGTAATCCAGAAATTAAAATGTTCCTATATAGTCAAACTTTAGATAAAAATTCAAAAATTCTTTTGACTATGAAGATTTTGAATTTTATATTTTTATATTTTTTATTATTTTTCAGACAACATATATCTATACAAATGAAGCTAAGATTATGAATTAGATCTAAAATTAAAATCTAAAAACAAAAACAAAAACAAAAACTAACATTAAACTAAACTAATACGATAAATTAATAAGACCTAAAACTAACGCTATCCAAACTTTACAATTTAAATCTAACAATAAAAATAAATCTAAAACTAAGACTTAATACTAACGCTAACCCAACTAAAACAAAATCGAACCTAAAGTTAAACTAAAAGAAACAAACAAAAAACTAAATAAAATCTAAACCTAACACTAAAATGAAACCAATTAAAAAATTTTAACGTATAGACGTAAGTTTTGAGTTTATGTGGTATGCGTGATTTTCTTTTGTTTGGAGTCGAGACGGCGGAAAGTGTGAGCGGCGTAATGCTTGTGCATGGGTCGGCGGCTAAGTGGGGTTGGATGTGGTGGAAGAAGGAAGCGCGGAGGAGGGAGAGAGGCGGGGAGAATGGGGGTTGAGCGCGGAGGGGAGGGAAATGAGGGTCGACGGCAAAGGAGTGATGATCGGCGTGAGGACGGTTGTGAAGGTTGTGAAAGGGAAAGGCTTGGCAACGAACGGAGAGGCGGCAAACGGAAGCCGAGCCGGCTTGAAGCGCGCGAGAAATCGAGGAAGGGTTTGCGCGGAAGAAAGAAATCACGGTAGGGAGGGTGGAAGCGTTTAAACAAATGCAAGAAAACCTTAACAAACCTAGTACATAAAAAATTCGTCAATGATTAAAATTTTCCAACAATATACTTTCAGTTTTCGAATGGTGAACTTGAAATTTTCTTACACTGAATGCGGCAAGCGTCCTAAGGCAAATACCTTCTAAGGGATGAATCTGCTTCAGTCTAAAAAAATTTCCTTGCAAACTTGCAAACAAAATCCCAGGCAGATCCAAAAAAAGCACAAAAAATTTATAAACCCTTACCTAGAGAAAATGCTCCTATAATGCTAATTTACAAATCTAGAGAGCCTCATAGCCCAAGTTAAACCCATTTCGACCTGATTTAAAATGAGAAATTTTAAAAGACACACACAAACTCAGCATTATGCCACAATTTGTACATACATTAATTCAGCTTGAAATTAAAAGCAATGGGCTTTTTTTTTTTGAATTCTGAGAAATCGAAGTCATTTGTAGCAGAAGATTTCCCAAACACTCAAACCTTAAAAAAAATTTCCACAATATTTTCTCGTCTGAAATTTAAGTCCCAGTAAATTCCCTGAAGAAAATAAACATGAGACCTTTAGAAAAATGATAAAATTAGTTTTTCCGTCAAATCAAAAATGTCATTTTGAACCTCAAAAGCACTGCAAGATACCTATGCAGATGGTATAAGGCCATCAACCATAAAAATGCCAAATAAAGTAGCGAAGAGTTTAGAAATAAATCACCACATAGATACGGAAAGGGCAAAGTTTGTAACCCAAAAATCTTTATGCTTTATTCATAAAAAAAAATCACAAACTTCCCACGACAAGTGCACATTAAAAGATTGGATGCAAATGCTCTCAAGACCTCCTAATTTATAAGGAGACAAAATCTCCAACGGCTAGTTCGATTGATCCATGTTAAAATAATCTTATTAGTGAAAAGATTTGATCATCTTTAATGGAACCATAGAAATTATAAATTTGAAGAAAGAGCAATTTATCATTTAATTCCATTTTAATTAACTCAAAATAATATTTTTTTGAGTTAATTATCTCAAAATTTTGACTTTGACTTAACCACCTGGGCCTAAGGGTCCAAATTTCTTGAAATTCTCAATATTCCCTTGGCAGGGCCTTTAAAATTCATTTTTAAGGAACAACGAATTTTGCCTTTGAAGAATTTAATATCATCTAGGACCTATAAAATTAGCCAATTACTGGCTTAAGATTTTAATTAATTTGACCCAGAGAAAATTTAATTAATTAGTAAAGAGAGGGATTTTAATTATTTTCCAACCTCTTTTCATAAGATAAAATACATTTAGACACATAAAGGGTAGTACCATTCGTATAGACCCTCAAATGATTTGCACCCTTCTGTGACTCAAAACATGATCCTGAGACCAAGTAGCTAAATAAAAATAATCTAGTCTCAACTAGCTAGAAGTTATTCCCAAACTACTTTTACAAAGACTTCGATAGAAAACACTAGGACTCACTTAGCATTTTGATGACAAATCCACCCCTAGCAGCTTTAGGTGAAATTTGGAGGAAAACTCACCGCCGATCACTTATTTTCGAAAAACACAAACAAACGGTAAAGACAAAAAACCTCCTAGGATGGAAATCGTCACCAGCATACTAGGCATGCCTAAGTTGTTACATACATGACGGTCTTACTCCCAGATCATTTATATCATAAACATGCGGGAATGGAGTTTACATCAACATAAAAATGTAGAGCTGTCAATGAAATCACAGATAGCGTGAACCTCGAACATGATGAGTCCCATTTGAAAAAATGGGTGTGTCTTTACTATGGGGTCATTATTAAAAGTGTAGTCAACAAGTGTAATATTCAATAAATGATGCATGTATAGGCTGTTAGTTGTGTTTACTTATTTTGAACCTAATTTCTTAAGAATAACTGTATGAATTAATCAACTAGGAAGGTAAACCATGATAGCCAAATAAAATTTTTACATGGTATCGGAAGCGATATCGGATGAAACAGATCTCCCGACAAAATCAACTAAATATTTTTTTTGCAAGGGCGGCAAAACGCGGAGATCCAAGGGCAACATGGCAATAGGAGAACGTAGATCCGGGAAGGACAATGTTGTAGCTACAAAGAGCTTAGGCTTACGCGAGCCTTCTCGGGCCAAGCGTAAGGGCCTACAGATGCAGGGTTACACAGTTCCTTCTTAGCGATGATGAGGCTACGATGGGCCGGTCGTGCAGATGTCAGTCATTCTTCACGTTGCAGAGAAAAGTCTTGCGAAGATCAGGCAGTGCTTTAGATCTTCAACGATTAGCACAGTGTGGTGAGTCACATCGGTCAATTGTGCCTAGCCCAGTCAACAAAGAGCGAGAGGAAGGCAGAGATGCTCGGCGGATGCGAGATTGATTAGAAGGAGGAAATCGAAGAGTCTTAATTCGATTGTGTTTAGTGTGAAAGATTTCAATTGGGAAAGTCAATTTTAGAAGAAACGGTGCTAGATGTTGAGATTTTATGCTTGGGGTAGCATCGGTTATTAGCTAGGTCCCAAATTTTGAGCTACAAGACCCATAAATGGATTTGAGAGATTTCATCACAGTTTTAGGAGATATTAAATTAATTAATTATTTATTTTAATGTACTTCCTAAGTTAAAACTTAGGAAAATAAGATTAATTAAGTGAATTTAGTAAACATGTGATGAAATTGTCTTAAGTCACCGTATCAACTGTGTACAATCTTAGCCATTGATTCAAGATTTGAGCATGGCGGGTTGATTTGTCAACGAGAAAGTATAAATGAAAGGCTTGGGGTCATTTGTAAAGATACACGAAGGCGAGCAACCATTTCTGTGGGGTGGGGCGGGGTGCTAAGAATGTGAAACAGTTCTGAGGAAATTTAGCAGAGTGATCAGAGTTAGTATGAATGAGAGATCGGCTCAAGAACAAAGCAAAGGGAAGGCGGCAAACGTAGCAAGTGTAATTTTTGGAAACCTTCTAGGGTGCCTTGAGACCCTTAATTGTGCGTCACCCATTCAGTGATCCTTCGAGGAGCGGCGTTGAGGTTTGGAGGCCATTCAAAGTGGCCCTTAAAGGCTTTGAGGCCCAGTGGCAACGAGACTTTGACGTCTTCAGGGTTTCTAGGCCTAGATCTGGTTGAGTTACGTATCCCATTTTTGAGGGTGTAAGTTGGTCAGTATTTTGGTCCTAGATCATGCCAAGAGTAGTAGATCTAGAGTTTCTCTGTTAGATTTTTCAGTCTGGACGGGCGCGTAGTATTCGAAATATTCTTAATAATAGAACCCTTCAATAGCCGAGACTGTTTCCACATTGGGTTTTCCCGGCGTAAATGCGCTGTGACTTTGTCAATGTGTGCATGTGCTTATTCTAGATCTAAATTTGTAGAAGTCATTCTTTTTGCTGATGTTAGCAGATTTATTCGGTTGGTAACTTATATAAGTAGGAGAAGCTTAGCCAGTTAATGAAAGTATTTCTGCATAAAGTATAAGGATTCAAGAATTTCTACACTAGAGGGTTTCCAATCACCAAGAAACCAAGATCCGAATTTGTGTAGACACAAAAGAGGAAGACTATCGTTTAAATCAAATTTGAGCTAGATGGCTTCTCTTGTGTGAATTAGGACGGGTTAGGCGGTGTGTCCAACTGTCTAGGCTTGAGGATCTAGTCCTAGATGGTGACATCAAGGACGGCAGTGTTCTATTTGTGCCTCTGAGATCACGATCTATGAAGAAATTTAAGGAGAATGAGAGAAACGTGGAGTAAGCGTTTGATCATGAATGGAGTGGAAGGGATCACGTATAGTACCACATATTTTCGATAAAACACGGAAAATGACATGGATCACTCTCGAAGCAATGTATCCAGGCTCTATCCAACGAAAATGCTTCTAGAGAATGGAATGAGGCCTTCATTTGTAGAGAGGAATTGAGAAATAGATCCTTTCCATTTGGGCACCCCCGGTCTTATCCCAGAATTGACTAGCTTGGTTGGCATGGGTGCAACTCCGGAACAAAGGACTCTTAGTAAGGATTGCCACGAGATGCGATCTCAGAGATAGGAAACATCCAGTATTGTGGGCAAGCAGCATTACCATCTGGGCACTGCATGGCAATCCTCATGGCAAGAGGGAGATCGGAGGATCACCCAGAAGCGGGAAGATATTAGTGGTGGGGCAGTCAAATTGAAAGAAGAGAGGAAGATGATGCAGCCCTTGCATCAAAGGAAAGAAAACAACTAGGGAAAGAAGAGGGACCTTTCCAAAGGTTTGGTGCTTTAACTATGGCAAACAGCCACTTTGCTGCCCTTGTCCTAGAAGAAGGACAAAGGAGATTTTGATTCAAAGTTTAACGGCAACAAAGGATGATGGATTTCGATGATGATGCGGCCATGAGTACTCATGTGCCTCGAGAGAAAGAGTGGGGTGACATGGATGCAGCCAGAGCATCTGAGAAAGCATGGTGGGATCCTTGGTCGGCCCTACTCTTGGATCACATACGAGCTATGGGAGCCTTAAGAGGTAGCGGGGATGAGTCGAGATGGTTGCGGAAAGGTCACATTGAAGCGAGAAGGGAGACTTGAAGAGCTAAAGAGAGGAGGCGTAGTGCGGTGGCGGCGGTAGCATGGGAGTAGCAATCACGAGTCGATGGGACTTAAGCAACGCAAGAGAACGTGCTCTGAGTGCGGGGGGATTGCAACAACGCGGCTAGCCAAGAGGACAACGTAATCAACGACGAAACTGATGATCACGGCTTGACTTATCTGAAATCGCGGTTAGGCGAGTCCTTCGGTTGCTTACTTCTCAGCAACTAGTTGATGCGCGGTGCGTGGAGTGCTATAGACAGCATGATGCGGCAAGTTGAAGAGGAGATGCGAGTACAAATGTGGCGAGTGTCGGTGGCGGTGGCATAGAGAGCAATGCGAGTAGCGGTGCGGTGGATGGAGGCTGGCAGTGGCATCGGCATAGAAACCAACATAAAGATCTTGCGAGTACATGGTGTGGATGTGCTATAGCACCTTGCTAGAGAAGTGTTGAGATTTTATTGTAGTTGTGATAGCATCCGGTGTTCTAGCCCTGAAATTTTGTGGAGGCTAGACACGCAATCCAAAACCCGAGAAAGTGTTTGAAAGTGAATTGGTGTTCAAGTTATTCAAATAATAAATTATTTAATCTATTTCTGAGTCTAAACTTAGGAAAATTAAATAATTAAAGTGAATTAATTAACACGTGATGAAATTTCTAAATGACACGAATCAATGATCTTTAATCTCAAAGGTTCTTTGAGTGTTTTTAATATCGACCTTTGATGAGGGTGGAGACACACACACACACACACACACACGGATGTAGGTAGAAGTGATGTCACGGAATTCTAGGGCAAGGTTTGCTAAGAATTTTGGGAGGAGTTTCTGAGAGAGGAGGTAGTATTGGTTGAGAGGATGGTTGATCCGAAGCCAAGAGTGAGGCATAGGAGCGGCTCGGGGATAACCGTAGAGGAGCAAAGGCAGCCAATGGCAGCTCACATAGCCGAGGCTTCAACCACTTATGCGGGTGCTCATTAGGCCCGGGAAGGTGGCGCTCGGCTTGAGGGCTTTAGAGTTACGAAGGCCTCTAGAGACGCATAAGGACTACGTCACTGCGGGTGGAGTCCCTCTCACAAAGCGGCGCGGTGGCACGCAAGCCTAATAGGGCCAGTGCAGGAAAAACCCGTCGGTGCGGCGGATTTGGGGTGTCTAGGGCCAGATTGGTGAGTCTTGTAAATCTCGTTTGAGGGTGTGGATCGGTCGGACATTTGGTCTTGGAACCTTGAGTTAGCTATAGATCTACATTATTCTCTATTGGAGTTTTCCGGATCTGGAACCAGATTCAACTGTATTTCAGATTCTACTTAATAAAATAAACCTCATATTTCTTGTACAGTTTTCTAGCATTTAGGTTTTACAGGCACTCGTGTCCAAAGGTGTCCTTTGTTTGAATGAGCGTAATATTCAATAAATGATACGCATGTGTAAATTTGTTAGTTGTGCTTACTTCGGTATTTTCTGAATCTAATTTCTAAAGATAACATTGTATGAATTAATCAAGTAGGATAAAGTGCCATGATACTACAATAAATTTTCACGGTAGTAGGGTGGAAGAAGGCGGTGCAACACGCGGGAGAGTGCGGATACCTGCCGTGGCCGGCTCGGAGAGGTGACATAGAGCCAATGCAGCTCATGCGGGTTGATGTAGCACCGGAAAGGGGATCTTTACAGTTACTCTGCTAACGACGCAACACAGGGTGGCCCCGGTCAGAGTCGGGGAAGTTGTTTGTGCGGTTGCACGGGTGGAAGTGTTGTTGATCTTGAAGTTCTTTGGTGTAGCCACGGAGTTTTATTGGTGCGAGCATTGCCTAGCAAAGGTGACCAAAGTGGCGGGAGAGCCGGTCGCTCAATGATTCTCTAGCCAAGTAATCTGAGTTTGATCAGAGGAGTGATCATAGGGGCGATTCATTAGAATTGGTGAAGGATTCTGGGAGGAAATCACTTGTCAAAGGGAGCACATTCTCAGAGGGTACTTTAAGCCAAGCGACCTAGATCCGAGTGCTACTACTGACATAACCTTGGAAGGAGAAGAGCAGCTGATTGGCAGTTTCAGCAGAGATGGTTTCTCATGTTTGAGAGATTAGGACAGACGGTGTGTCAAAATTTGTTATCTAGAGAGGCCAAAATCCCGAGTCTTGGATGAGTATGACATCAAAGACCATGTATAAAATGTCCCTAGATGTACTGCCCTCTGCGTCTGAATCCACGAAGAAATTCAACGAAATTGACGAGGCAAAGCGCTTGATCATGGATGGAGTGGTCCCACATAGGAAGAACACGACAAATGAGATGTGGACAACATTGAACACAATGTATCGGGGATGTGAAATTTTCAAGAGGAAAATGTTCTGCTTGGTTTATTTCTCCTACTTATGAGATAAGTTATTCTGGTCTTAATTAAATTCTGAAATAAACATTTGTAGATCTTGACTATCGTTATGAGCATAAGAACAAAAAATAATTTACACCAATAGCACAATAGAAATAACCACATGAACACAGATGTTTTTGACAATTGTCGCCGGAAAAATCAATGTGGGAAAACCGGTGCAGCGAGATGAGGGTTTTATATTTATATTTAAAATGGAAAGTACATTTATAGTCGATGAAGCCAGAGAAAAATTAGCAACCACCTGGTTGGGTACACAGACCTTATAGACAATTTTTGGACCTTAGGGTGGCCTCCTTCACCCTTTGCGTCATCAGTGTATGCTCAGCCTTGATCCCTCTCTGATTTGCGTGATTCTCGTGGAGGGGGTTTTCTTTACTGATCGGCTCACCCTTCCCTTCACCCTCTGAGTTTTGCTGATAAGCGACTCCCTCCCTCCTCCCCTCAACCTTACGCAACGTAGCCTCTACAAACTCACCCATTGTCAATTCCCTTGTAGAATCAATTTCCTTCGGTATTAAGAGTGTCCCCAACTTGATTTCAAATGAGAGTCTCTTCTTATAGTCTTCTTGTTGATGAATCAACGACCAAGATTATATCTTTAATCAATGGCTAGCTCAGTTAAAAGTGACTTGATCTTAAGATCTTTAGAGGAACACTCTACTTATTAATACCCTTTAATTATTTAATTTCCCTACTGTACTTTAGGGTTTTCATTAAATAATTAATTATTTTAATAATGTCATATCTAAGTGGAATTTCCACAAGCGATTTCTAGGTTCTACGGATAGCGGTGACTAAGCCTCTCTACCAAAATGAGACTTATATGCCTAGATGCTATAAAATCAACACTCCCTCTTAGCGAGGAAAGCGTTTAAGCAAGATACCCATTTGTCTTGCTACGATTCTACATCATCTGGCACGATGATATCCGAGTCTTGCCCTTCATCTCTGTCTTCTTTGCTTCTTATCTTGCTGCTGCAATGCTATAACAATACGTATTGCAACTCGCTCTTCTTGGAAGACCACCCTCTCAGTGGAAGGGTTCTCGATCCCCATCTTCCTCTCTACTGATAAGTGAACTTGATCTTACTTAGAGCTGTGAGGATATTTGCCTCTTGTTCTGCACAGCCAGGAGTGTATCGCAGAGTGTCTTGCTCCCCTTGGACATAGTCCTTGATAAAATGACACCGTCATTAAAACATTAGCCGACCGGTCATGAAACACACATGATTTTAAGGAAGCAATGCAACTTTGATTATCGCACATAATCTCGGTCGGTCCCTCCGGCTTCTTGAGTAATTTCAGAGAAATTCTTTGGCGAGCCATATGGCCTCGCACGAAACTGGCCTTGCCTGCCTGTACTCTGCCCTCGGGGCGGAAAGCAGATGCTACGGACTTGTTTCTACGTTGTTGCACTAGGAGAGTCATTCTTGATCGAGACTAAAACAATACCCACTTACTAGTACTTTTCCGATCTACTTTGTCTTCCCGGCCTAGTGCATACGTAAACCCACTCAGCGGATCTCATTTCCTTGGTGTACTTTAGCCCATACTTGACCTCTCAGTATCAAAGGAATATGTTTAGGCTGGCTGCTTCATTAGACCCTCCCCAGTTCCACCATGGTCGCGGGTATTCTTGCATAACGGATAATACGTCTCGTGTTGACTTGAGATACATCAATGACCCGTGCTGTACAATGTGGGATCAACCTCATAATCCTCTGATGTGTTTGTCTTCTTCTAGTTAGTAATCATTGGTGTGGCCATGGGTCTACAATGTTTCATCTAAAATCTCTTGAATTTCTCGTGTATCTTCCTTGTCTTAGGGAAGATTTCCCTTCTGTTACCGGACTTCTAAACCAAGAAAATGGTCACATCGCGGGTCCTTCACGTTGAATTCGCGCGGATTCTCCTTTGCGATCTTTGATGAGCTCGGATGACAGCCCGGTCAAAAACGGGTCATCCACACTCTGAACAAAACAATCGGCTCATCTCCTGTCTCTTAAGTAGTGTAAGTTGGGGTGCGTCACTCTTGGCAGACCCCATCTTACGCAGAAGCCGTAGTGACTTATACCATGCCTGCAGGGGGGCTTGTTTTAAACGCACAAGGCTTTCTTGTCTGCAAACATGAGTCTTTTGCTCATGTGTCTCAGCTCTAGCTGCTCTATGCTTCCTCCTCTATCACACCGTTCAAGAACGTAGTCTTGACATCCATCACAGTGAATCTCCCATCCCCGCCTTGTACCCGAGATGATGGATACGATAGAATGTATCGTGCTACTAGAACAAAGGTTTCCTCATAGTCAATGCCTTCCTTCGGTATACCCCTTTGCTACAAATCTTTCCTTGAATTTCTCATCTTGCCATCTGTAGCATATTTGATGTAGATCCATCAGATCCCTACAACGAGATCTATCTATTAGTCTAGGGACTACTTCCCCGGAGACATCATTTGTCATGATGGAGCTATACTCTCCTCCACCATGGCATCTACCCATACGTCTTTATTTGCTTCGAAAGCGAAGGCTCTCAACTGAGCTACTAGCGCTGATATACGATTGAGTTGTTTCCTTATCACTTCCCTTCTCTAGGTATCAATCCTGCAGATCTTTAAGAATCTATTGAGTTCTCTGCTCAGTCTCCCATCGGTGGTGGGTGGTCTCTTTGGGTCTCCCCCCCCCGTCGGAGGAGCTTCCCTCGGAAAATTGTGCCTTGGAGGGCCTTTGGACCTCTCCTCCATGGGTTGTTGAAATTTGTACCGGTGGATCTTCCTCAATGCATATCTGTGGCCATCTGCTTGGGGGATTTCCTAAAGGCTTTCTCCTCCCCATCCCTTCTTACCACGACTTGCACATCTCTGTTCAGATATAGGCAGCGGTATGCCTTTTGCATTCTCACTATAGCCCTTGAGAAAACCCTTTCTGATTTGAATCCAGCTTCTTCCTCTTTTCCTTGGAACATGGCGGTATGCTATCTTGCCAAATATCTGATAATGACTCCTTACGGCTTCTTTTCTGCAGACACTTTCGGGAGTAACCTTCCCCAAGCTCTATTGGAACTCTGTTACGGAATATAAGTTTGTTGTGTTGCAGGCCTCATATAAGAATTTAGACATCTCTGAGTCGTACAACATTGCCCTTGCAACTTCTCTTATGGTCGATTCTTTTTGTTACGCAGCTCCATTTTGTTAAGTTGTAGGAGTTGTCCACCCTCTCTTGATGCCTTCTTGTGCACATAAATTTGAAGTCTTTATCGATATATTCTCCACCGTTATCTGACCTCAGCTTCTTGATCTTCTTTCACGGAGAGTTCTCCACCAATTCTTTGAAATCTTTAATTGAACTTCATCTTTCTCTTTGGTCTTAGAAAATCGATCAAGTTTCTTGGAATAACCATCAATGAAGTGTAAAAATGCTGCCCAGAAGTTGTTGTGGACATCGGATCGCAAATCTTCAGTGTAACTCTAATACACCTTTGAGAAACAACCCTACACTTCTTGAAATCTTTGCCTTAGCATACTTCCCTAGTACGCATCTAATATGACTACACCGTCTTTCCTTTGTCTTGAGTTCGGAGCCCTATGATAGTATTTTTGAGAATCCCCAAGGCTCCATGATGTAGATGCCCCATCCTCTGTGCCATAACTCATTCGGATCTCACCGTCGTTTAATGCGCCGATCGGGGCCTTTGGAGATTCAAGTTTGGAGCTTATATAGCTTGTGACTCCTTGCATTTGTGCCTTTTTGATCAGTTAGGGTGTTTGACATACACCTTATCATGAATAAAATTATCACGTCCGCCCTTGGTCTAGGTAAGACACAAGGTAAATTCATCCCCCAACCTTGGTACATGCGGAGACATTTGTGTCTCAAATCTTATTGTTTCCATCCTGTCTGAAATGTTGGGCACACTCTAGATAGGTACATTTGCCTTATTTCCCATAGTTATTTGGGAAATTCGATGCTCTTCTTGATAGCTCGAAAAACATTCTCGGAACCCCCATCATTTGAGCAGATGCTCCACTATCAATATACCAAACACGGGAGGAGTTGTGCTTGACACGGGCAAGATCCTCCTCTTCCAGGATGATAGCACCTTCATGTCATGTTCTCTCTGCATTTGCGTGCTGCAGGTACATTGAGTCCCTTTATTTGCGTGAACCCTTCCTTCGGTCCATAGCAGATCCTCCTTCTGTTTTTAGCCCTTCTCTCTACAAATTACTGTGAAATTTTCAAGAGGAAAATATTTACGCAATACTTAGTTTTATTTCTTCTACTTATGAGATAAGTTATTCTATGCTTGATAAATTAAAACAACATTTACGAATCTTCACTATCATTAAGAGCATAAGAACAAAAAGATAATTTACACCAATAGCACAATAAATAACGAGATGAACCACCAGATGTTTGGACAATTGTCTGGAAAAACACTATGTGGAAAAATCGGTGCAATACCCAGCAGAGATGAGGTTTTATATTTATCTTAAGAAATGGAAAGTACATTTCTGAGAGTCACGATGGGCAGAGAAAAAGTAGCAGCCATCGGCTGGATTTCTCGCCTTCCGGGCAATTTCGAACCCTCGGGTGACCTCCTTCACCCTCACAACGTCATCCGTGAATGCTACGCGGTCCCTCTCTGGGTAGCGTGATTTTGCGTGGAGGTTCTTGATGACGATCAATTCACCTTCCCTTCACCCTCTGAGTTCTACTTCCACGATAACTGACTCCTCCCTCCTCTCACATACATGACCCGGCCTCTACAAACTCACCTTGTCTGCCTTGAGGCTCGATTTCCTTCGTGTCTGCAGTGTCCGGCTTGTTTTCCAAATGGCCCTCAAATCTCTTCGTACTTAGTCTTCTGTTGATTAATCAACGACCAAGATTATATCTTTAATCAATAGCTCGAATTTAAAGATGACTTGATCTTCGTCTTTTAAATTCACACTACTTGCTCTATTAATACCCTTTAATTATTTAATTTCCTAAGTTTATACTTAGGGTTTGCATTAAAATAATTAATTATTTTAATAAAGTCATATCCAGTGGAATTTCTAAGCTTGATTTATTTCTCACCGGATAAGCGATGTCTAAGCCTCTCACCAAAAATGAGACTTAGTACCTACGATGCTATAGAAATCAACAAGGGAAGCCAGTCCGAGGAGGAAGATGCTTTTGAAATTAGATGCGGTTGTTCGGATACGGAAAGGGAGAGGAATCAGGACTAGTTGATTGCTATGGGGTCAACTCGGATGAAGGGCTCATGGTGAGGACGTACGGATACGTCAGCGATGAATGGAAACATTTGTCCAAAGCAGCTTGGATAGAGCGGCGTACGATCTGGGTGGACATGTGGGCAATCCTCCATCAAGAGGAAATCAAGAGAATAACCAAGAAGTAAAAGCAATAGCGGTGGAGTCAAAGTAAAGAAAAGGAGGAGGAGGATGCAGCCCTTGCATCTAAGGGACAAGGGCAACAAGGGAAGAGGACCTATCAAGAGTCCCGAGTGCTTTAAATAGCGAGCTTGGACACTTCGCTAGCTCTTGTTGAAAAGGACAAAGGAATATTTTGATTCCAAGGCGACAACAACGAGGATGATGGCGGTGACGATGACGTAGCCATTAGTACTCATGAACCAGGAAGTGAGGGGCGTCATTGATGCAGCAGAACAGCTTCTGATGATGGGCTGGGTCCTTGAAGTGCCCAAGCTCTTGGATCACATCGCTACGGGAGCCTTAAGACGATAGTAGGACTTGAAGGCGGTGGGTCTGCCCGAAGATCATGGAGTGGAGAAGCATAGGCGAGATGGGATGCTGAAGTTTGAGTGCGGCGCAAAGGAGGCGAAACAACGTGGGAGAGACGGCGGCGTAGAGGGCGTGGGATTTCAGCGGCATAGACGAACCCCGAGAGAGACAACGCGAGCGACGACGAGAGGTGCTTCGATGAGATGCAACCCAGCCCGGCCCATGCACACCGTGAGTGATTGGGTGATGGTCCTTCGGTTGTTTACTTCTCTGCTAGCGGGATTTGCGATGTAGTAGTTAGCGGTGGCGGTGCTATGGGCAACATGATGCAGCAAATTGAAGAGGAGTTGCGGTACAAAGCGTGGTAGTGTCAATGGCGAGTGACATCGTGCTTGTCTGATGTGACAACGCGATGGATGGAGGCGGCGAGGCCAAGCATCAATAGCGCGAGACCGATGCCGGGATCGGACAATGCTTGATGTGGAAGTATTTCTAGAGCACTCCTCGCTAAGAGGTAGTGTTGAGATTTTGGGGTAGCACTCAGTGTGTGCTCTAGCTCTGAAACTTTGTGGAGGCTAAGACACACGGATCTCCAAGACCCAAAAGTGTTTGGAGAAATTTCATCTGTGTAATAGTTCAAATAATTAAATTTTTTTAATGGGGACCTTAAATTTTCTACTAAGTCTAACTTAGGAAGTGAAAAAATTAAAGTGAATTAAATTACGCATGTGATGAAATGTTCTACCAATGGATGAAACTTTCTTTTAATCTGTTAGTTGATAAGGGTGGAATCCCGCACGTTGGTTTCCCAGAGAAAGGAAGGGCTCGGGTTTAGGTTGGAGGACACACACATTAACGAGCAAGCCTAAGTCAAATTTGCAGGGCGGGGTTTGATGAGGAATTCAAAGTGGTTGCAATGTAGTGAGGGCGAGAGATCGACAAGGGATGATCTTGACGACCTATAATAATTTGTCAAAACTGGTGAATTTGTAAACCTTCAAATTGACAATTCCTTGAAATCTAAAGCCTTCATGCTTTCCATCCTTTAGAGAATTTCAAAGCTGTTGTTTCCATTAATGAACCACTGTTGTTTACGAAAGGAAAAAGCTGTTCATGAACTCCATTTTCCATCATCTCACTTCTCTTTTCACTCACAAAAAAGAATTCCATTTTTCACTCTTATTCCCCTTCACAAAATTCTCTATAAACCTTCATTTTAACCTCTAAATCATCCTAAACCCCTTTTAAACTTTATATTTCCCTTTATTTGGTTTAAAAATCCTTTTTCTATCTAGAAACCTTTATTTGTACTTAAAATCCTATTTTTTAGGCCTTAAAATTAGTATTTTGCACTATGAGCTGTTAAGCCCCCAAGGGCTTATAGCTCTTAACCCCTTTTCTCATATATCCTTAGCCCTTAATCGGGCGCTAAAGGAATAAATCGTCATAACCTTACCTTTCATTTATTTTCCATTCCACGACATTCTGTTTCCCTTACTTAATTTGGAATTTGGTAATCTAAGAATCAACGGCCATTGGCGCCACTCCTTCCGCTCATTCACACAACTCATACACTTCTCGTCCATTTCATCTTTGAATCGTCGTCGCTAGATCATCGGATCAATGGTCGAGAATAGAATCCGTCTTTGTGCTCTAACCCAACCCCTTTCCACTACGCGACAAGCCACCTTACATCCTTGCCGGTCCGCACCATTTGTTCGCCAGCGCACCTTATCCTGGTCGCGCTCTCCCACGGCCGTAGATCTTCGGCTTTGAAGATGCGATGGCAGCACGCATCATATCGTGCAATTTTGCCCCCTTCCCCACGGTGCGCACTGCTTCCGCGCGATAAAAGTGGTTTTCCAAAAGCCACGTGTGTCGATCGCTCTATAAATTGCGTTCCAAATGCAAATTACCGGCTTCCCCATTTCGTTGCATGATAACCACCGGCGGTTTGCAAAACCAGCATTCCTATTTCTACCCACGCCATAATTTAAATTTAAACTTTAGTTTCGTATACATATGATTTCGACCCTTCGGCTTGCTGCATCTGCCACATCATTCCTCATTGCTCCTCCCACCCCCACGAGCCTACGAGTCATTTCAGCAGTTTATAACGTATTTATGCGTGTTTTGCGGGTTCAAAAATTGTCCAATTCATACAGTCCCCGCAGTCTGTCAATTTGACATAGTCTTGAAAAGACTATCACGAGCCGAAGATCGCGAGAGGAAGAGAGAAATCAGCGAGAGGTGCAATAGCGAGGTTTTCATACATGAAGATGGGGTTATTGACCTTGACATAAACCCTCCGTGCCCTATAACACCTTTATATTCACAAAAATGGATTAGGTCTAAAGAGTATCGGAGAAGAGATTAGAAGAGGATTAGTGCATGATATTGAAAATTAAGTATCTAATTCGCGAGCGAGAAGGACAATGAGGAACTTAATAAAGCTCGGACCATAAAATAATCAAGTCATATCGGTTTTCAAATTTATCGGTGATTTGATATTAGCGAGCATTCTTTTCCTAAAGGACAAATTCACATAGCCTACTCTTTTCCTCGTCGAGCACCCGGAAAGCTGATTATTATTTTGACGAAAGTCCTACGTAATCGGTGCATTGGTTATAAAGTATGGAGACTTGAAGACAAATCTTCACATTTCTTGTCTTAAGAGTATAAGCAGTACTACAGCAGGAAAGTATCTCCAGAGCATACAGTTATTGTCAACTTGACAAAGACTTAAACCGACTAAAGGGTACCAACCTTGATTAATGCAAACATTAAGCGAGTGGACATCCCAAATACTTCTTCCCTCTGTATTAATGAATCATTTGCAGTTCTATCTACCACTACTATCACCCTTTCACCTATAGAACCCATGAGAAATACATTGAAAATGTTGTTGAAAGTTTGGGATTTTATTATTTGTTTAATTTGTTATTGGGGAAGTAGCTTAGTAGTTTGTAATATAGTAGAGGCTGGAGAGAAGTTTAATTTGTAAAGCGGACTCGAAGTATGTGACTGGTTTTGCACATCAATTGAACAAGTAGATTCCACGGGATCCTGGTTTATATTATTGGTGATGTTTTTCTTACTATAATTGTCTCCTTTCATGTTTTTTCATATTGTCCATTATTCTCTAGATGTCAAGAACAACCTTTGTACTATTGTTAGGTACCCTGAAATCTCACTTGATAAGCTTTATCTTTTATGTTTTAAATATTTCTAATTAGCACCGCTAATTGGAATATTAATTTTATTATATTTTGCCGCCTATAGTTAATTAATAAATAAAAGTGAGAAAGAGGGTCAACTCACTTAAATAAGTAAAGTGCTTCCCTAGTAGGAACGCGTTATAGCAAGGGGCCGCAGGGGTCTATGTATGAGAGGAGGCTCCGTAGCCACTAGAAAGCACGCGCGCGGGCCATGAGCCACGTGGGAGGCACGTAGGGTTTTGAGGGCCGGCGTTATAAAAGGAGGGAGGCTATCTCATTTGGGCATTATTGATATTGTTGATGATATTGAGCTAGACTTCTGTCTATTTGAGCAGGCACGTTTAGTCGGTGCAGCGACGCGTTTATGCGGGCCCCGGAGGTGTCTAGGTCGGAGATCTCACCCTTGGCCCCGGGGACTTCGGAGTGCACTGCTCGGCAAGGGTTTCAGTGGCCCAACGGGATATTTGCAGGTGTTTGTTGGGGTTGTTTGAGAATTTGACTGTTGGGTGAAGCCAAAGTCCTTGGAGGGAGGACGCGGAGTTTGAGTTGGAGGCACATTCGGTGTAGAGATTTCTGCAGGGGATTCGGGCCTCTTCGATTGTGGAGGTTCAGCATTTATCATTTGGTGAGTTTCTGAGGATTTGTGGCCCCATTTCAGTCTATTTCATTTGGTGGCTCTGCTTGGTCTTGGAGGACAACATTTTTCTAGGAGGAGGGTTTTAAGGGAGTTTCGGAGGTGGTCCGTTTGGTATATGGTTTTTGGGTTTGTCAGGGGTGGTGAGTTGAGGTGGTTTGCCCGATTTTCAGCTCATTCCAGCAGGGGATCCAGCCCCTGCTTCAGTTCATTCCAGCGGCTTGGCCATTTACGGCTGAGTTTCTTGGCCAGTGGGATGCGGTTTCTTGTCATGACCATTTCTGTTTACCACAGAGGTTCACTTGCCTTGAGCAAGGATAGGTGCAGTATTCGATTATCCATTGTATCTCATTATATTCTCAGTTAATAAAATGGCTTAGCATTTCCGACATTTTATGTGTGTTGCTTGTATATTTAGAGCATTTTTCTATATTGTCGTATGCTTGTCTTGTCTTTTTCCATTCGGGATATTACGATGGTATCGAATAGTTACGCTCCTTTGTGGAGCGCTATCTATGGCAAATATGAGGGATCCTGGCCTACATTCTTACGAAAATCTGAAATAGCATGATGCATTGTTATACCTCTTGAAGAAGATTATTTCGATTATGGCGGTCAAGAGGAAGACTTCAAGGCAGTTGTGCCCTTCAAGATTCTTGTCGGCTCAGGCGGGATGGAAGTAGGGGCCGGTAACGGTGGATTTTCTACCTGCGAGTTCAGATTTGCGGCGTACCGTGGGAGATCACCTCTTCCCATGCATGAGGGATCCACTAGTCCCTGTGAGTCTAAGCCCGAGAAGACTAGGACGGTGAAAAAGGATAGTTATTTCTTTTCGGATCCGGGAAAGATACATCTTCACCTCTTGAGGAGGCTTGTAGCTCTTGCCTGTCCCACTTGTGGAGGAAGCGGCCATGCATGTCGACGGTTAGGCGACCAACACTTTTTGAATGGGACTCTTGTAGATCAGGGTCAAATCTCATTTCTTTTGCTATAAACCACAGTTTGCCTTGCGGCGTGCAACATGGAGACACTCAGGAGGAATCGAACCATCATTCTCATGAGCCATTGGGTTGCAGCGTGCACTTGGAGGATGGGCACACGAGTTGGGGAGTGCGGGGGTTACACCTAGTGTGACCTGGATTCACCACGTGGGGCCTCCTTGGCCATGTCGGTTGTCATGGTAGTGGAGAAGGTAGAGCCTACCTCGGTAGAGCCATCCATTGGTGATGACGGAGTCGTGTCGAGTCTTCGGAGTGGTAGCGCTTACCGGCGAGATGGAGTGAGCGTTAGGAGTCTCTGCCCACCTTCGATGAGGCACACAAGCGGGTACGGAGGTATTGGATGGTCGCGGCCGGCGGTATCATCGGCTTCGGACGGACTTCGAGTTTTGAGAGGGAAGGCCGCGTCGGTACGGGAGGCCATTTTGTTGCGGGACAGAGCTGGAGGGCATGAGAGTGGCTTGTGCCGGGAGTCAGCTGCAAGTAGTCCGCATTGGGGGGCCTTGGATTCTGATGGTACAACCCGGGGGCACATTCTGTGTCAGTTCCCTTCCCGGGCATGGACGGGACTAGCGGCATTGTTGGGTCACCTCTTCCCATTGGAGAGAAGAAATGAGCCACCTGAGTCAGTCTCATATGTTGACTTGGATAGTGGTATGAGACGTCCGAGTTGCACGAGTACAGCATCCACATGTTGTTGGTTGGATGAGGGTTACTGAGTTAGTACTCGATGGAGTGGATTATGGAGATAGTGGACCCGGGTATAGTTCGACGGGGCTTCAGTGCGCTGGGACCTCTGAGATCCCAGTTGGCAACGCAGGATCCGGGCGACCTAACGGTTCTGAGGCGGGTCGGTCGACCCCATGTCTTGATTGGCCTAGCGCGGTAGAGCATGAAGCCGGTCGGCTCCGGTGGCCAACCGGTTTATGGGGCGGACTCCTAGGTTGTCTTGGCACGTACGCCACGGGATCACGCGGGGTGGTCAACATAACTTGGCGGGAGCTTGTCGGAGGGTGGCATTGCGGGCACGGATAGAGCGTGTGGGGCCAAGTTCTTCACCTTTTGTGTGGCACGGACGCGGCGGAACCGGCCGGTAGTGGTAGCACTGCGGCCCCATAGGAAATTCACTTCTCGGACCCCTCCCGAGGAGGATTTGGAGTGATGATTCGGCAGGTATAGCGATGCGATGGTGGAGATGATGATACCGATTGGTGGTAGTCCGACAGAGGGCACAACTCTAGATCATCATCCGAGGAGTGGGAGCCTCTAGCATTGAAGCGAGGGGTGTCGGTGGACATGCCGATTGCATGGCGGTGTACCGTAGTGTGTGGGACTTCCATTGTGGAGCCTACATCATTGAGAGCCTGCAGTGGCCGTGCGGGACACGGTCGGGGTGTGAGACGGTATAGGGTGATACAATAGTAGCAGGGTATCCCGGCGGTCTCTGAGAGTTGCCTCGGTGTAGGTGGCATGTCGAGTACACGGATGATCGGTAGTATGTGAGGGCATATGGTGCTGCACGAGCGGAGTTTTAGAGTATTGCATCCGGGGAGACTCACGGATAGGGACACCCGGCTTACCTTTGGGAGTAGTTCACCCGGGATCGATGAGGGACATATGCGCGATACTTGATGGTGATCATCGGGAGGGGACTCCGTATCTAAGACCCTCTTCTACATCACTCACTAGCACGGTCGATTTTGTTGTTGTCCTTTAGCACTTTGGGCATGAGAGAGAGCGGCGGGGTACGCGGAGGCTCACCCAAGGTGGGTGACCTCGGTACTAGCTATGGGAGAGACTTCTCGTCGATGGCAGGTCGTACGCTAGTTGACGGCCCACGGAGTTAGGGAAGGATGAGGGCATTTGCGGGCGGCACATTAGCCCATTGCAGCCTACACTTGGGGAGCGGGTCATGTAGAGAGAGACATGCATCATTTTTTTCCCTTAGGGCATGTTGAGATCATGCATGAAGCGAGAGGATATTGGGTTGAGCGGGGTAACATCCCGGTATGTGTTGGGCTCCGGACAACATGTGACACTGAGAGGGCGGTGGCATGTTCGATGTAGATGAGATGGCGGTAGAACGGGAGGGCATTCTTATTATGCGGGGTGGACTTTTTCATATGAGTCCATAGAGTTGAGGGCAGCCTGCAGGGGAGCAGTCATGCATGGATGAGTGACGGTAGACAGTATATTCTAGTGTCGAGTGGCAGTCATGGGACTCTGCCGGGGAGATACTCTAGGTGAGAGTCACTTTGACAATTCGGCGGCAGTGATGGAGCCTCAATCGTGAGAGGAGGACATACTTACATCGGGCATGATGGTGTCCTTTGAGAGCGGATGGGTGCCCACATTGGGTGTTGGGGATATGCGGCAAACATTGGGAATTCAGCCATCGGGTGGGGCCGGTGATATGCGCGACATCGAGTACGGTGGCGGCGAGTACTTGAATCCATATTCTCTAGGAGTTTTGGGAGTCGATGGGATTGTTATTCTGCCCAGGGGACTTGATGGAGAGCCCAGGCGGGAGCATGACATTCTGATCGGGAGTGGGAGGAGTTGTTGGGTATGGTGGAGCATCCATCACATTGGGTCGACACGGGGATGGGAAGCCTTGGTCGTGCACACACGGTGGCAAAGTTTGTAGTGTTTTTTTAGTGTGCTCTCCGGTATCGATGGAGCTTGCGTATCTTGCCCACTTTGGCCCATTATAGAGAGAGGGCTTCCTTCGGGCGACTTTCAGCTGACGGGGCGAGCGTGGGGTTGATTACGGGAGTTAGTGACAACCTCCCAGGGCATGTTCCATATGCGGTTCGCTACATCGAGTTCTTCTTCCATGACGGACGGCGGGGAGATCGTTGGTACCCTCTTGATGTTATGAGTATTCGTCGAGAGGAGCACAACGGGCAGGGCCCATGGACATAGCACATGTTCTGGGTCCCGGTGGCGGGGGACACGGAGGTCATCATTTCTTCAACACCCATCCGTTGGAGAGCGGGATCGGCATGCTGAGTCTTGACTTGGAGAAGTGATGGAGTTGGTATGCGGTTGGGAGGGGTAGCATATGCGGCTAGGTGCAACGCGGCCCGGGAGCGGGGCATTGATGCTTATTGGTGGTCTTCACCTCTCTTGAGCAGTAGTCATAGCGAGGAGAGCGGTCACCGGTCTGACCGTGGGACTTGGGGCGATTATTGGCCATGGTGGCCGATGGGATCGAGGGGGGATTATTGGTTGGTCTTGTGAGAGGTCACTTTGGGATCTACGGCATTGAGATATCCCTTCGTATCGGGGTGATGCGAGGAGGTCGGGGAGAGGTTCGAGTGGGACCCGGGCACATTTTGCGGTATCGGTGGGGAGCATCGGCTAGAGAGTAGGCTTGTTCAAGTGTTGTAAACAATTTTTGCCGGATGAGGATGCCACTTGGAGGCGAGCGATTTTACTGACATCCATCACTTCGGTTAGCGGGGACAAACAGCATTTTGCAGGGGGCAGCCAATATTCCTAATTAGCACACCGCTAATTGGAATATTAGATTTTGTATAATTTTATAGCCTATATTGAGTAATAAGAAAAGTGAGAAAGAGGTCAACTCACTTAAATAAAATAAAGTATACTTCCCTAGTAGGAGCAACGTTATAGCAAAAGGGAGCGGGGGTCCACCACGTATGAGAGGAGGCTCACGTAGCCACTAGAAGCTTAACGCGCGAGGCCCATGAGCACGTGGGAGAGAGAGGGACCACGTAGGGTTTTGAGGAGGGCAGCGTTATAAAAGGAGGAAGCTATCTCATTTTGGGCATTATTGATGTGTTGATGATATTGAGCTAGACTTATTTTGTCTACTTGAGCACGCTAATTGTTTAGTCGGTCAGCAGCTTTCTTGTTTAGTGCGGCGAGTGTCTCAGGTCGGAGATCTCACCCTTGGCCACAGGGGGACTTCGAGTGCTGCTCGGAAAGGTTTCTTCAGTCTTTAGCGAGGATATTTGCAGGTGTTTGTTTTGGGAGTTTGCTTAGGAGGGCGGCAGGCGTGAATTGTGGCGGCCAGCAGGAGGAGGACGCCGGTTTGAGTTGGAGGCTGTTGATGGTGCATTTTCTGCGGAGATTGACCTCTTCCGGTGTGGAGGTTCGAGCGTTTATCATTTGGTGAGTTTCTGGTGGCCCCAGTCTATTTCAGTTGGTGTCTGCTTGGTCTTGCGGGGACAAAGTTTTCTAGCGGGAGGGTTTGAGGGTGATTTTCGGAGGTGGTCCATTTGGTATATGGTTTTTGGGTTTTGTCAGGGTGGTGAGTTCAGGTGAGTACGCCGATTTTCAGCTCATTCCGGCAAGGGATCAACCCCTAGCTTGAGTTCATTCCGGCGGCAGCGGTGTCTGGCGAGTTTCTTCCCGAGCGGGCGGATGCGGTTTCTTGTAGCAACCATTTCTGTTTTCTAGAGGTTCTTCACTTGCCTTGAGCAAGGATGATTTATTCGATTATCCATTGTATCTCATTATATTCTCAGATTAATAAAATGGCTTAGCATTTCCGACATTTTTATGTGTATTTGCTTTATGTTCTATTTCCGGCATTTTCTATATTGTCGTATGCTTGTATTGCTGCCTTTTTCCCATTCGGGATATTACAGTTTTCCTCTGATTGTGTATTTAAGGATAATTCTATAGAGTATAAACGGAGTCAAGGTATTGTGCAGCCATGTCTTGTGAGTAGAACTTGAAACATTATTCTTAAATGATATTTTCATGCTAAGTAAAGTTTGAACTAGGGGAAGTCTATGGTTAGCCTGTTCTCTAGTTTCTTCTCAGGTTTGTCTTGAAAGTTTCTGAGTTGATTGTCCTAAAAAGTAGAGAAGGTTAAAAGTCTTTCTCACGATCTTAGGCCTTGCTTTGTGTAAATCTTAAATGTTTTCTACTTTACGGCGGTTATGAGGACTTCTTTGGATTGTTTCCTTGAGAGTATCTTGAAAGTAGTTTAGGTTAAAAGTCCTTACTTGATAGTTAGCCTGTCCTCTAGTTTCTTCTCCCAGGTTGTCAGAAAGTTTCCTGCGAGTTGGTATCAAAAAAGTAGAGAAGGTTAAAAGTCTTTCTACGATCTGGCCTTATACGTGTTCTAATCTTAAATGTTTCTACTTTACGACGATTATGAAGGACTCTTTTGGATTGTTTCCCTTGAGAGTATCTTTGAAAGTAGTTTTAGTTTAAAAGTCCTTACTTGATCAAGCTGCCCTTTGTGTCTTTGTGAGAGTTTCCTTTATGAGTATGTCAAGTCGGGATAGGACAAGTCCTTACACGATCTTAGGTGTCCCCTTTTTCTTTCTTTCACCTGCGCTTCTTAATGTTTCATACCACAAAATCGACTTATCTGGTATAGATGACTTGCCCTATGGAAACCCTTGGATAGTTATCGCAGAGTAAACCCTTTTATGACTCCATAGCCCAATGGATTGGCACTTCTCATGCCTATCTTCCCATCTGAAACATCCTTCTACTTATTCCCTTCTTCACTTCACATAACCTTCGTTCAATGATATCAACCAAACAAACAAATCAAAAATGCCTTGACTGCTTCATAACTAGCCTAATACTTAAATTGACCTTTAAAGATATATTCTTCTTTACCTTTATAAGTCCTCTCTGGATCGAGAGGGAGCTAGATCCTAGGATACCAAAGTGGTTTGATGTTGTCTTGTCTTTTGGTTTGCCAATTTGGCCAAACACGGGAACCCCAACGGATACGTGCGGAGTCCAAGAATACAATAGTAGAAGCAACATTGTACCGAGCTGATGCGAGACCCGGCGGAGTGGGGACGCAACCCGGCCAAAGACGTCACGAAGTACCCGCCGAAGGGTAGCGAGGTAGCGAAGACTTCCCGAGTGACGCGGGGTAGCACAGCGAGAGGTGCGTTGGGCAGAAAGGTTGGTAGAGTTTGGGAAGCATTCCTAGTGGGGCGAAGAGCTCGTTATGTAGTCTGATTGAAAGTGTGATTCAGCCATATTCTGTCTTGATGAAAATTTCTTGTTATTCTTCTCTGTAAAGGCTTGTTTAAGTGCCTCGATTGTTGTATTTAGATTTGCACAATAATTAAACCTTCTAGAGTTCTTGCCAACATTTCCACATTGGGTTTTCCGGGGACATTTGTCAAAAAATTTGTGTTAAATTTTGTCACATGTGCGTGTTGTTCGGTAAATGATCTATAGATGTGTAGGATGCGGTTGTATTTGCTTTAATGTTTTTGAATAATTCAGTTAAATAACTTGTTAAGTTAATTATTAGGCGAAGTAAGTCAAGAGCCTTGCTGATTGGTTTTGTTTTGAAACTTTTCACAAGGGCTCCTAGAATGAAAGATTTGGGCATATGCTGAGATGATTGATAATCAAATGTATGCAATTTTATTTGATAAATTAATTATTTTTAATGAGGACTCTAAGTCTAAGCAGGAAATTCATAATTAATGGGTATTGAAGGAGGTGAAACTTCTGAAAAATATACTTCTAAATGTAATCTTAGTTGTTGTCAGATATAATCTCGGCTGTTAGGCGAGGTCATTTGTAAAATACACGAAATCTGAGCGTCGAATTTTCGACGGAAGCGGTGCCTGGGGACGAAACTTCGATCTAAGTGATTCTTCCCCGGTGCGGTTGAGGGGAGGAGAGACAATGTGTAAAGGGGATCTTCTATGGGGCCAAGATCCCATCCAGAGCGGAGAAGACAAGAGAGTAGCGCAAAGCCTAGAGTGGGTGATGCGGCACCGAGAAGGGGTGATGCGGGCTCACCTTCGAGCCACACGTAGATGCGGCGTTTCTCGGCGGCTAAGTCTAACGTTTGACTAGGAAATCGGAATTACGGCGTTTGGGAGGTTAGGATCGACTTTCGAGAGGCGAGATCATGCGAGAGGAGGTGACGTAGTTCTATTTTCCCCACGTAGGCCTACATATCTACTATGCAAAGGCAGCATAGAGTCTTTGGTGTTTCATTAGTTCAACTACCGAATCAACGGTACTTGCGAGTGTGAGCCAAACTCACTACTTTTTCTCACAGAATTATTCTACCTTAATGATTTGTACGGTGGGGCCGATTAGAGATGTATTCGGGTTAACTATTGCTTAATATCTTAGATCTATTACATCGGTTTTCCCACATTGGGTTTTTTCAAGGGACGTTTTCCAAAAATAACGGCGTCTCGTGTGTGTTATTTCTCTTTCTTAGTTTACTTTTTTCACATATAATTTAATTAAGTTAAGGCTTCTTGATAGCACTACTTCAATGTTTTGAGTGTCAAATAACTTCTTGTTAATCATAATTTACAAGTTGGAAATGGAACTGATTTAATATAGTAGGATGCAGTTATTTGAGACTGATTTTTCACAATTGTGTGGCGTAATATTATCTACTTCTGCAGATATCTTTGACAAATCCTTCTTCCTCTTGCGTTGCTTTAGTACCTTTGATGCAAGGGTCACATTCTCCTCCTCCTTCCTTCTTGATCTTCGAACCCTTTGACAGCTGCCTCAAGTTGACACTTGAGAAAGTCTCTCTTCATCTCTTCTTATTTGAAGAGCATATGACTCCAGTCAATGAGTTCTCTCTACTATGCTTTCTGGAAAAAGACTTGGTAATCCTGAGACACTAAGTTGAGGTCAATCGACCATCTTTGTGGGAGAGCTGCTCTCCTTTTATCTGGGGTCCACATTTTCTCCTCTAAGTATCTTTATTTGCTTAGAAGACCCCTCATACAACGTGGCCAACCCTTCCCACATCTCCCTTGTAGTCCCTTTCTTTGGAAATGTGAGACAAAATGTGATCCTTCACTCCATTGTGGATCCAATATTTTGCCTTTGCCATATGTGCTTCTTGAAGGCCGAGTAGATTGTTGCATCCTTTGGTTTGCTTTATTGCACTTTCGATAAAGTGCTTGAGGTCATGCTCATCTAGAAGGAAGGATATCCTTGCCTTCTAGATTCTAGTTGGAGGCACCCTCCAACGGTCTTAGTCACGCAATCCCATTTTGGTAATACATCTAACCCAAGCATTTGTCGATCTGCTTTACTCTCACCCTCGGCCACACTGGCTAGTTGCAGCCTCCTTGTAGGAGCAAGCCACAAATTATCACTCTTTTGCACGATAGATACGAGTTTCTTGGGCAAGCAACTCGGGAGTCGGGGCTCCCAAAGGCATTTTGTGTTTAGCTACTCTTGATGATTAAACACGGCAATCCTGCTGCTTGTGATCAAGCGTTGCATCACTCCCGGCGGTGATCTATGTAGATTTGTTGCGCTACTCCCTCACCGCCTCCGGACTAACGGCAATCACAGACAATCCTACCTCTCTGTCGGCTCACTCGGAGAGAGATTTTCCTACTTGGTCTATTCACTCTTAGCTTGAACACGTAATCAATTGGGAGATTGATCATTTAGCATTAGGCGATCCAAACTTCCCTGGCCTTCATCTGCTCTTAAACTGTTCCTCCACACTTGACAAACAGCTCTAATATCATGAAATTTTGTTAACCTGGAATCCTATTGCTTAAACTGGAAGATATTCACCTAATTGTTAATTTTCTAATTAACATAGCCATATTTTATGGACTACTACAGCTATCACCGAATACATCACACTACATGCACACATATAAAATGCGGAAGAAATACAAGAAGTACGAAAACAAAGGCGGAACAGAATAGATCACACACATTTGACACAACTATTTTTGGACTCGTCCCCGGAAAACCCAATGCCGGAAAACCGGTGCAACGAATGCGAGGTGTATATATTATGCGACAAATATTTACGAGAGTCGTCTATGGTTGACACATCCGTCAAATCATACGAGCCCACGACAAAAGAGATCTTATGAAACAAACCTCACTCCTCCATGGGAACCGTCTTGATTAGCCAAGAGTCCAAGATTGGATTGCCCTACGCTACCTCTGCACGATTAGCTAGTGTCCTCTACACGGTCTCTGCGTCACAACATGTGCCCTCGCCTTGCACGCGGTCTCTTTGCTAGTAGGCCCCGGGGAGGCCTTCAGCCTCAGGAAATATCTTTGGGGTCCTTGCGGCCCAACCTCTCTCCTCGGCAAGAAAATGGCTTTCCTTCATCTCTGTGCAGTGACTACGTAAGCCTTTGCGTCTTGGCTCTGTGTTGCTCTTGTGGCTCTCTCATTCTCTCTTTGCTTCCCCATGCACTCTCTCGCTCGGGGATTCCTTCCAAGTTTAGATTCTTGCCCCTCTCTTGCAAATATCAGTCAAATGTTCTTCACAGACATTGCTCCTAAATCGATCTCTAAGATCTCCTTTAGTCAAATTTGTTTTTCCAAATGACCTTTCCGGCCATTCTTATAGTCTTCTCGTTGAGACTTCAACGACTTATATTAGATCTCCTAATAAATGGCTAAGATTAACGCCTTTTGCATTGATCGCCTTTTACTTGGAACATTCACACCCATATTCTATTAATTCACTTTAATTATTTTATTTTCCTATGTTAGACTTAGGGTCCCTTTAAAAATAATTAATTGATAAATTAATACGGAATGGAATTTCACCAAACGATTTATGGGTTATCTGGAATACATGTGTCTAAGCCTCTCACAAAATTTGGGGCTTAGAGCACATCAGATGCTACCCCAAAATCAACGGGGTTGCCTCCCCTTCTCGGTTCATCAGAAAATGAGGCATAGTGAGTTGGCCTAGGCTGGCCATGGGTATTTTCGGTGGTTGGATTCTTGTGATGAATGTGCATGGCTTCTCTCTTGGTGTCTCAATGTCCCCATCATTTTTGCATCTGGGGTTTGGTGGTTTGCATCCTCAAGCTAATGGGTCTACCTCATCAACTCCTCCATGATCCTCTGTACGTACTCTCCTTTTTTGTGTCTGCTTGCAGGTGCCATAAATTCACAGTCACAAACCATGTATGGCTAGGTATGATGTTCCTAGATTCCATAGTGGCTATGATCATCTCTGATACTGCTAACTAATATTCAAATGGAAAAGAAATACGGTAGATAACATAAGTAAAGAACTAGCTACAACTATAAAAATTCAAGCATGCACAGCCATACAAATAAGCAAAATGTTGGAAAAAACTTTGAGATTAGTGTATTTAATATAATAAATTATGAGTACAATAATTGTGATAAAAGAAACTGGGCTTGCTACAATAAGCATGTCAAACCTAGGTGTCAAATCAATGGCTCCAAGGGTCGGAAAAACTCCAAAAGAAAGCTGTGCTCACTTTGGTGTAAACTTCTACACCAGTGGAAATAACCATATGACCCCTCAAAGTGTCGAGAATTTCACAAATTTTGTTCAGATCCTCCCATAAAACCCGAAGGGTTTCGGGCAAATTCCCCTGCCAAGACACGAGGACCAAGTTCAGTTCACACTCCTCCCAATTTGGATGCCAAATAACTATGGAAAAATTATGCTGTTGGGGCCCCAAAACTCCAAAAATTTGCAAAATTAGGAGCAAACTCCTTGAGCTAATCCAACAAACCTAGAAATGATTTGGGCTAATTCGACCTCAGGTAAATTTGGTGTTGTTCTCTCATGATTGGTTATACGTTCTCCAAAATCTACTACTACTAAATATGCAAAATCAGCTTCCTCATTGGCTGTAGGATTTCCTACCCAATTCTCCTCTTGGAAGGAACAGGTAATTCCTCCACAAATACAACACAGAGGTGAATTCTTCCCTACGAATTCCGTTGATGTCTACTCTGGGTAGACCCCAAGTGGTGAGTTATGCCCCACGAATTCTGCCCGAGTAATACCTCTGGCTAGACCCTAAATTGGTGGGTGGCTCTCTCTGAAGCAACAACCTCTAGCCCTGAAATTCTCCAAAAACTGTAGTCCACCCTCAAGGAGATTTCTCCTAAATTCGCTGCCACGAAACTCCCTTGAAGCCCTCAGCTCGGTGGAGCAGGTCTACTAAAGTGTGTGTCCTCCACCTTAGCTCAAGCTGCTTGAATCAAGAGCTGATATGATCCACGAACTCCAGCAGATCTTCCTAAGTTCTGAAATTCTATCCTGGGTGGCACTCTTAAGTCCACCGAAGAAGAGTTTCCGCCCAGAAATCTCCTTGTCTGCTTAACACTAGTCTTGGCTAAGCAGCTGAAATTACTCTAGAGTGTAAATCAAATGCACAATTTGTCAAAGGCCCAAATGATGCCTCTTCCTCTATTTATATTTTCTGCCCCCTTTTCTCTTGTAGGCCCCACCGACCTCCTTCTCCCTAGCTCAATTTTCCTAGGAGTTCGAATGCCTCTTTAGGTAGCCCCACATCCCACCTACCAATTTAATTTTTCCTTTTCTCTAATATTGGTGGCCTCCATTTCTCCAAAATGAAAGCGGGGACTCCTTCCACCCTTTCCTGAGTTTGTACCAAAATATCTCCGAACACAAAATTGCAAAGATGGAAATTCTTCTTAACAAAACCCTTAGTGAGGACATTACGAAATAACAAAGCACAGCTTGGAAAAACCATTGAAGAAGGAATATATAGGCCTTGAATACTTGTTTCAACTTTTTTGTGGTTGGAAAAGGTTCAAATTCAAGTTGACAGTAGCAGAAAATGTGAGTAATAACTTGTATTTATGTAGTTTGGCGATATCAATTAAATATCAGATTCAACAACACAAAGACAACTTATCTCAACAATATCCAGTCCATCAGATACAAATTTTAAAATGAAAGTTTGGAAAAATCATAGGGAGAGAAAAAAATAGACCACAAAACACTTGTTTTAGGGACATTCTTCGTCTTTAGATTTGGAAAATGTTTGAATGACAATAATGCATGGCAAATGAGATCGTCCAGGAAAACTCAATTCTGTTTTAAAGGATTCCACCTTTTCTGGAAAAACAGATGGTACATGCACACTATGGGATGAGACTGTCCACCTATAAATTGTTATTTGGACTTCATTTGAATTCCAATACTTGTCCAAAGAGAACCTCTTAGAGGGTGATAGCAAATATTAACACTGCAAGGATATCCTGTGAACTGCAGTATTCAAAGTACTTGCAAAGGAAAGCAATAGAGGAAGACTAAGTTGTCAGTGCAATTGCACAAGCTTATGCAAGAGCTGAGAATAGGGTTACTGGGAACAACGAAATCTGGGGTGAATCAGAGTTTTTCTTTGAATTAATTGGAAAATGTGGCATGCTGCCCAGTTTTAAAGAGAAAGACTCTTTCCAAATCAATTGAAAAATATGTCTGAATGATTTATTTGTAGACCAAAATTAACTGAAGGTAAAGAAGTTCCCGAAACCAACAATACACTATTTTTAGATTTTCTTGGGCAGTTTTGAAGCCTCTGACAACTTCGAATTTGAGTTTATAAGTCTAAAGTAATAATTTCATCTAGTGTCCTTTGTAGTTGCTCTCTGAATGCTTGGTTGGATTTATCTGTGTTGACATGCTTACGCATTAGATGTCAAAGAAGAATATATTAGAAAAGCATTATATGCAAAGTTCCGTTCACTAATGAAATTTTATATCACTTTGTTCTTTGGCAGGCAACTTGATAACCACTTCACAAAATATTGATACCTCATATGTTAACATGATAAAATTGTTGAAACTGTAAGTAGTCTATATCTCTTCATTCTGGATGATTGATGTTTCCAATTGCTATGATATCATCATGCACACATCCATATCATTTAATTTTTGTTTTTTCCAAGAGGTACAATGTTGATTATGTATGAGTTTCTTGCATCATCTATTTTTCCCTGGCAGTGTGGCATACTTGAAGAGTAGTGTGAATGTTCTAATTTTGAGAATTGAAATTCGCGCTTGAGCATTTTAAAAAATATTGATTTTTTATTTAAAAGAAATGCAAGTTATTTTTGCTCTTTGAACAAAACATTCCTTCGGTGCTTTATATTTTCTTAAAGATTACTTAAAAAATGTAAGGAAAAAAACCTTCTGGCTGGAAAGTTGGCCAACATTTGAAGAAATGAATATCATCATCTTTGGTATGAATTATGCATATTTCTGAATAATATTTAACATAGCATTAGCAAAAAGGCATCATTTCAAGATTCAAAGTTGGGGAATTTCTCTTAGTCAAGTTGGAGGTTCAAAATGTTTCACTTAGTAAAACAAACAACCTTGCAAATGTGTGTCAATCAAGAATGGACACTTGATGTGGATTTTAACCAATTTGTTGGGATCCACGTGACAATCAAATTTGGCTCGTGAATAAAATACCCAAAGACTTGGAATATAAAGATATCTATTAGTATAAATAAATAATATATAAATGTATGAGTAAAAATGACATGATATGATATTACAAATGAGGGCCTTGTTTGTATCCTAAAGCTGAATCCTATTGTAGCAGGTTGGTATTATTTCTCTATTGCTAAATTAATTATTCATTTTGTGCTGTAACATCGAAATAAGCCTGCTTGCAACCTTCACAAATAAAATGCGGAAAAATAAATAGCAACGGCCCCGAGAAAATATTAGCACACACACACACACATAAAATGACACATAGTTATTTTGGACAATCACGAAAAAAAAGCCCAACTTGGGAAAAACGAGTGCAATAATTGAGGGCTTTTATTATTATGCAACGATGGTCCCAGTACAATCACACAGATGCTTGAAACTAGCAATCCACAACAGAAAAATCAGACAAAATTATCTAAGGCGTCTCTACAAGCAATCCCGACACAACTTCCCTTGAAAAATCGGCCTCCTATACCCTGCGTCTACCTGCACACACTTGCTTGCTGCTTGCTGTAGTGAACCCTATGATATCAAGCCTCAACCTAACTCTACGATGAAATAGTTTTTTCTACATCCTTGCTAAGGAAATCGCCTCTGTCAGCACGGCCCTCTACCGACCTCTAGAGCGAGAACAAATTTCTCTCTGCTCATCGAAGCCCCCCGCCTTCTCGAGAAGAAACTACACGATCCCCTCTGTCTTGCCTCAGGAATAACTCAACCCTCTTGTTGTTGCCAACCGGATGCCTACCACCACTATCTCCTATTGCCTCACGCTGACTCGAACTCTCTAAGCCCATTCTGCTACTATGGAAAATCAAATTCTCCAAGTGACTCTAGTGCATTCTCCATTACCACATCGATCGCTATGTCTTTCCGTTGGGACTCAACGGCCAAGATTAAATCTTAATCGATGGATCAGATCATTTCTAGATCGATGCATTGTGAGTTTCTATAGAATTCTCACCTTGATTTAATTAATTACGATTAATTAACAATATTCTCTAAGTTTGGGCCGGAAATATTTAAAAAAGCTTGGTTAATAATGCGATTACATCATTTCTAGGTGGAATTTCCAAAAGATTCAGGCTTTGGATATCTTAGGTATTCTAGCCTCTCCACTAAATTTCGTAGCTAAATTTTATCTAATGCAAAAACTAACATTGTTGTCGCTTGAAGTGTACCTAAGCCAGGAAAAGGTTACCCGGCCCTACAAAGGTATATATCTTGAGGAATTTTAGCAGCTGTGAGTAGGGGTATCCTCTAATCCTACTCTCTTTTCTTAAACTCTCTCGTAGGCAATCTAAGGGGTAGTCCCTAAAGGATATAGAGAGTGCTTATTCAACAAGTCTAAAGAATCAAAAGGCAAGGGAATCACTTCTTTGAATAAGATTAGATGGAAAGTTAGGGTTACCCTCTTTGAGCAATGCGATATAGATGGATTCAATTAAATAAATATGACACTTAAGGTGAAACAATGAGAGACCAATTGTTAAAATTGGATGCTGAGTCAAACTCTGCAGGTTGTCTTTTGCTTTCAGTCTTGATCCCAATATTTTATTGGATTCCTCTTTCGGAGAGGTGTAAGATTGATCACAAGATCATCGATCGGATGAGTAGAACATATACTTTGAATTTATTCCACTTGTATATGTGCTAGGTCGGCTGGAATATAATATAGACTTAAATGTCTTAAAGGAAGTGTACACACCCCCAAAGATGCCTATATGTGGAGAGACTTGGAGTTCATTTGACACACAATGTGTGGAGAGTTTTCTTCTCTCTTGATGGTGTATTCTCTATTTGGGTTGTGCGGTTATGTGTGACACTTGGTTGAATGACTTATTGCGGACTTTGCTGGTAGAAGCATCTGTTGGAAGTCGTCATGCCACCATTCATCACATTCTGTTTTGGCTTGTCTCGATCTATTAGTATGTTCTATCCTTGATGTGTGCCCTAATACGAAGCCTTTAAGACATGTTAGAAATGCTGCAATGCCTTGATAACAATGCCCAAAAAATTAAAGAACTAGCACAATAATGAAAGATATTTCAAATAATAAGATAAGCTAATGTTGCGAGAGGAATGTTGAAGTAAGATAATCGAGGAGATATGAGCGATAAAGAGAACAATTGCAATAGAGGCTTTTAAGAAGCATTAACATAAATAATGAAAGTTTGTAATTATAAATTTAGCTCACAATTCAATTACCAATGATGATGAAATGCAAGATCATATCTAATATGAGATGCAAGATGCAGGTTGATTTTAATGAAAGATGCCTAATCTAAATTTATTCTCCTCAATTGTTTGGCTCAGTCTCACACAAAGTTAAAAATAGAATCTAGGGAAGGAAGCTAAGTACATTAATGATACCTACCATGGAGTTCTAACAACTGACGGATGCCTCCATTCCTACAAGGGATCGCCTAAGCATAGGGATAGCAGCATCGTTAATTTCTTAGGGTCAAGCCCATAGAATTGGATGAAAGAAGGTTTCCCTAACTTCTATCAACCAAGCTTATGCTTGGAGGTAAGTTACAACAATACACTCACAATCTAAAATGAGGATGAAAATGTTGAAAAAAAATTAGGTGCTTCCATGAGATACAATTATGTTAAGATGCTAGTAAGACAATAGAAAGTACTTACAACCAAGGTACAATATCTCTTTCAACGCACCAAGATCACAAGATGCCAATAGCAAGTAGAGTGAGAGCACACAAGATTACTCAATGTAAACAATGATGACAATGATATCAAATAATTATTTGTGCTTATTAGAATCCGTTCCCGCCCCAAGTGATGTAGCAATTAGAACAAGTGAAATTTTACAATGATATAAGCACAATGAGGTGCTAACATTGATTTTGGAAATAAGAACTATATCTAAATGCAAACAAGAAAGCAACACAAATGAGATGGTGCAAAATCTAACTAGGAAAAAATTATCATAGCAATGAGATCACAAGAGAACAACCAATGCAATTACTACCAATCCACTACGCTTCTAAATATCCAAAAAATACAAGAATGCACAAAGAAGACTAATAGTATTTCACATAGATAGAAAAGCACTAACCTTAAGAAATTCTGTCAAGAAATATCAGTGCACTATCAACTAAGCCATCGATCACCAAGAAGCTCACGACTATGAAGTAAAGATCTAGGACTTATTAAACTAAAAAGTAATATGCCAAACTGAAATTTTTCAATCTTCACAGCGAGCAAGCGCTCCATATAAAAATTCCATTCATTAACAGAACATTGCCATGTAAAATTCAACAACATAGAACAATAAAATAACCACATAATGGAGCAGAAAGAATCTCAACTTTTTTAAAGAGAGAATCCATACAGGTGAAGTAGATTAAAGATAAGAGGAATAACCTGTTATATAGTTTTTTAAAAAACTATATAATCTCAACTTTATTTATCATATATATAAATTGGGGGCTTTATGTGAAAATTTCAAGCCCTAGATGCGGAATCCCTCACCCAACAAGGCGAATTACTTCTCCTACTTAGCAAATTACATTAACAAGATTATTTTGCGAATTACTTGAAAACATTGAAACCATTATTGAAGAAACCTTCATAATTAGTTAGATGCGGAAACGAGCCCGAGCAAAAGAAAAACATCACATAGGACACCGTTATTTTGGACAAATGTCCCCAAAAAAACCCAATGCGGGAAGCAGGTCTTTGCCGATTCGAGGTTTTATTATGACGGCAGTTAATATCTTAACATCTGAATGTCTCACCGGACAATTCACTTACGAGAGAATACCCGGCAGAGAAAAATAGTGAGATTACCTCACTCTGCCAAGTCTCTTGCTGATCCGATGTTGGAAGCTGATAAAACCCCGGCACCCTCTATGCGGTAGTTGCGTAGGCCTTCGTGGGGATTTCTCTGGGCTAACGTCACCTCCTCTGCGTGATATTTCATTCCTTGAACGATTGTAGCCTCTAGGCTCAAAATCTCAATTTCCCCAAGCTTGGAACTCGGACTTACGCTCGGATTCTACGTTACCTCCTCTCTCAGTGTAGCCCGTAGTGGCCATCCTTATACAGGTGTTGTGTATTCTAGCCACAACTAATTGGAATATTCGATTTTGTATAGTTTTGCCGTCTATAGTTTATTAATAAATAAAAGTGAGGGGGTCTAACTCACTTAAATAAAATAAAGTGTTTCCCCTAGTAGCACAACGTCATAACTATGAAGAGTATGGGGGTGCAGTTTCCGCCGGGGGAGGGGCCACGTAGCCTCTAGGGCTTGCAACGTAGTTTGATGGGGGCACGTGGAGGAGGAGACCATGTTAGGGTTTTGGAGAAGGGCCAGCGTTATAAAAGGTGGGAAAGCCATCTCATTTTGGCATTCTTGTTGATGATGGCCAGGCTAGGCTTTGTCTTCTTGAGCACGGCAGGTTTTAGCACATGCACCGGCTTGTTTAGTCTCGTTGAGTCTCCGGTCGAGATCTCACCCTTAGCCCCGGGGGGACTTCGAGTGCACGCTCGAGTAAGGTCATTTCTTCGATCTTTAGGAGTTTGGTTGGTTGTTTATTTGAGGAGGCACGCTTCTCTTGTATTTGCGCGATCCCCAGGAGGCGCGGTTCTCGCACTTGGAGGTGTTAACGGTGCGGGGTTTTGCAACGGAGTTTCGGTTGATATCCGAGAGGATCTTTGCCGGTCGGAGGTTTCTGAGGTTGTGGCAGTTCCATTATTATCATTTGTATCTGGCGGCAGGCCTTGCGAGACGTAATTCCTTGAGGAGGGTTTCCTTTGAGTGATTTTCGGAGGTGACCATTTTGATATGAAGTTCTGGGTTTTGTCAGGTGGTATAGGTGGTCTACAGATTTTCAGCTCATTCCGGCAAGGATCAGCCCCTAGTTTCGATCCATTCAATGACAGCCTACGAGCGGATTTTTCAGCTGATTGGGGCCTTTGAGTTTTGCTTATAACGACCATTTCCTCTTGCCTTTTGAGAGAGTTCTTACTTGCCTTGAGCAAAATTAGGTGCTATCATTTTGATCATCTATTGTATTTCATTATATTCTCCAGTTAATAAAATGGCTTAGCATTCTAGGCATTTTTATGAGTATTTGCTTTATGTTCTATTTTCTATGTGTACTAGTCGTATGCGCTTGATGATGTCATTTCCCTTTCGGGATATTACATTGTGTCACCCTCTTTAGGCTCTGCGCTTCTTCCTTTGCGTCTTTCTCTGCCTCTCCATTTGCCCAGTCCTTGGCCACGGAAGATCCTCACCTTGCTTGTCTCTGCCCCTCAACTGCGTGAAGAATCTCTAGATTGAAGTTTTCCTCCGAGCATTTCTCCTTCAAAAAATTCGATCACTTGATATTCTTGATGTATTTTCCAAATGACCCTCAAGCCTTCTTTTATAGTCTTCTCGTTGAGACTTCAATGATTGAGATTATATCTCTAATCAACGGCGAAGATTACATTTAGACTTGATGCCTTTTCGGATTTCCTTACGGTTAATTAATACCCATTAATTATTTCTTCTAGTTACACTTAAGTTCTCATTAAAATAATTAATTTATCAAATAAGCGAATTTTCTGGTTATGAATTTCCGAAAACAATTTTATGATTTTCACGGAATGCGTGTCTAAGCCTCACATAATTTGAGATAGACCACATCCGATGCTATCCCCATCAACACTCCCTCTTAGCGAGTCATGCTCTAGCAAATATGCCACGCACCTTGCTATGACTCTGTAGCATCTCCTCTGTAACAATGATGTTTGACACATTGTCCACCAACCAGCATTAGCCCCATAGCGCATATCTTTGTTGACCCTACATGATCATCACTTTGCATCCGTCGCGCAGCTCCTCAAATGTTGCATCTTTTGCCCCAACTGCTTGCTGCTAACTCTTCAACATAGCGCTCGAAGCACTATTTGAAACCTTCAAAAAACATCCAATGAAAAGGTTGGTCATCTCGATGCTGAAACTCCTATTTCTTTGCTAACCCCAGCTATCTCTCTAAAACCGCTGCTGAATTCTAGCACACTCTGCGCCTTTGCGTCCCTCTACGTTGCTGCAACTCTGCTCTGTGCTACTCAGATTTTAGCGCTACTAACCATTGCATATGTCGTTTCTGCATTCCTCTGCACCGACTAAAAAATCCTCCAACATACTACGTTGATCTTGGGCACCCATAGCAAGGTCACCCATAGCAAGGTCATGATCCAAGAGGTGAGCTCCTCGATCCTGCCCAAGTTTGAAGTTCTGCTACAGCTCAATGTTGCCTATCACCCTCTTAGAGGTCGCTGACAATCCTTAGCCTACTCATCCTGGTCATCGTGGTGGCGGCCCAGCCAGTCGTGCTTCTTGTCCCTTGTCCTTTTTCTTCAAAGGACATTGGATATCGTAGTGACCAAGTTCACCACACCTAAAGCATTTTATCTTTGATACGTCTTTCTTACGTCTCTGCTTTGCTCCACATTTGCCCTTTGGATGCAAAGTGCATTTTCCTCCTCCTCCTTCGCTTTCGACCCAGTACCCACTTCTTGCCATCAAGTTTTCCACTTGACCCAAGTCCTCTCATAGCTCTTCTGCTGAGAGAGCAACCCCACATCTCTTGGCCTTTGGCAAGGTTGCTACGCAGGATACTCTGGGCCAGACACACATATGTCGATCCAACGCATTAAAGGCAGTCTCACCATTGTTGTAGGAGAAGGGTGGACCCCACGAATTTGCTAGTTGATCATGGATCTCACGAAGTCGTCTGGAATGGAATAATGCGCTCCCCTCTCTGCATGCACCATCCTTAGTTGCTTCTCTAAGTACATCTTCCGTTCCTCGGAAGATCCTTCTCTAACACTACCAAGGCTTCCCACATTTTCTGGCAATGTCCTTCTTTGGCTATATGGGATACAATATGATCTTTGACTCCATCAGGAGCAGCCTTTTAGCCTCGCCATGTCGGTGTGTAGTTCTTCCAGCAGTCTAGTTGCGGGGACGATTCTGGTACTCGTCACGAAGAGAGCTTGAATCGTATTCATCTAGAAGGCATTGAATCCTCGCCTTCCATATTACATATTTGGAGGCTCCCTCCAGCCGGTCCCAGTGCGCCCGTGAGCTGCCGCACGCGTAGATGTCGAATCTTCTCCTCTTTCCCCTCACACACCCTTTGGACGGGCTTACACACTTCTAGCTAGAGCTTGTAGATATGTCACACAGTTAACATGGTCGGAAGAATAGAGTTCCTCGACATGAACTCCACGAGGAAAGAAAATTCCATCGGTGTGTTGCTTCTTTCATTTCACATTTAAACAAATATGCCCTCTGAAAAATTGTGTCCCCACCGGCTTTGTGGTAAGGCTTTTGCATTTCTCCCTTTGGCCGGAAAAATTTCGTGGAAGCCCTTCCTCTCTCTATCGTCTCACTCAAAGAGAGACTTTCCCCATTACGGCGGGCACAAGGTTAGCAATCCCTCTAGGGATTCGAGCTGTACTTTTACGCAATTATTCGGCCTCTAAGTCTTTGGATCTACTCTCTTCCTATTCACACCCAACGCTCCACAAGCCTACGATACCATGTGAAAATTCCAAGTCTTAGATCACGGAATCCCTCTTTTAACAAACCCAAATTACTTCTCCTACTTATAGAAATTACATTAACTTAGTCCATACATAGATACTTTTGAAAACATTAGGCAAATTCTTGAAACCTTAACACTTAATTAATTTAGATTTAGGCAGAGCGAGCAAAAGAAAAAACATCACATAGGACACCGTTATTTTTTTGGACAAATGTCCTGGAAGACAATGCGGGAGGAAAATCGGTCTCGGGAAGACAAGGTTTTATTATCAAACAGCGAGTTTGTATGCGGAATACATCTTTGAATGTCTCCTTTGGACAATTTGATTACATAACAGAATCTTGTGAGAAAAAAAATAGTGAGATTACCTCATTACGCCAGTCTCGAGTGATTCGGTAGCTAAAGCTGACAAACCCCAACATCCTCTCTGTCTTGCCTCTTGCATGTAGTTACGTAAACACATTACGGCTTGCTCTAGAAATCACCTCTTCTACGTGATCTTTTCAGCCCTCGAAACTCAATCCCGGCCCTCCGGCTCATAATCTCGATTTCTCGACTAAGCTTGTGTTGCCTCTGGAGTGTGGCTGTGGCAATACAGTGTCACCCCTTCCCAGGTGCTGACATCACCCTCTTTGGGCTACTGCTTGGCTTGCTTCCTCTCTCGTCTTTCTCACCTCTCCCCATTGATGATCCTTGGCCCTAGAGAGATCCTCATAGCAAAAATACGCCCATACTTTGGAAATCTCTAGATCAAAGTTTTCCCTATGAACCCTGCTGCTCCTTCAGAAAATTCGATCACTTGATCTTCTCGGTGTATTTTCCAAATGACCTTCTAAACCTTCCTTTATAGTCTTCTCGGCCGAGACTTCAACGACCGAGATTAGATCTCCAATCAGCGACTCTAGATTACATTTAGACTTGATTGGCTTTTCCTAGAAGTTCTTTAGCACAATTTAAATTAATACCCATTAATTATTTTTAATTTTCTAAGTTAGACTTAGGATGCTCATTAAAAATAATTATTTAATCAAAATAAAGCGTTGCAGGTGGAATTTCCAAAACAATTTTTGGGTTATCACAGAATGCATGCGTCTAAGGCTCTCCACAAAATTTGAGACTTAAAGCACGTCGATCTTGCCCCAAAATCAACACTTTACATGTTGAAGAAACTATTATAGGATGGAAGGCGACCTCAGGAGAATGCTGCTCAATGTTGTCTTTGGCCCTCCAAATTGAACTGAAATTTCGTTGCTGAGCTCTCTTGTGAATTTTGGATGAATTTGCCGAAGGGGAGTGTGGGTACTCGCCCATTCTCCTTGAATCCACGCGAGGCTTAAGTCCACTGGGCTACAATGAAGTAAATTCTCAAACCTCTCCTTACAAGGCCATGCTCAAATACAAGATGTATCTATTGGCCTCCTCCTCTCTTTTTATAGATCGATAGATCCTCTAGAAGCTCCTATTTTATTATTATTTTAATCATTCTTCCTGTTAAAATATTAGCCACCATGCCTCCTCAAATAAAAATCACTACTAACCATCCCAACTTTGTAGATATTCTCGTTCTAGTTACAACGAGCTATTACATTAAGGTGTTTTGCCAAGTATTCCTCGAAATGCCATCTTAAGCATAATTAATTGAGTCATGCCCATTAATAACTCTATTTTTAGAATTTGTCGAGATGCAACGGAGCCGAAAGGAAAATTGTGTGGATGATGGAATTTACCAAGCGAGATGCCATCGGACCCCATAAAAACTCCTCATAACAATTCCAAAGCCCCATGGGCTTAATGACGCCAGCATTACTGTGACTGTGTACCCCAACTCACAGATGTCCATCCTAACCATGCCATAAGGAACATCAAACTTCTTGTGATTAGTATTTAATTGTTTAGGCTTTATTATCAATTACAGGTGATTCTGATTTCTTATTGCAGCTTCGATTTGATCAAATTGTAAAGTATGCAATAGTTCCGCAGTGGGAAGCCAAGGCTTCTAGGCCTTGTTGCCTTGCTCAATGGTTTATGTATCAAGTGAAAAGACCAAATAGCAATGTTTTGACCATAAAATAGCATTTAACCTCTCCAAAGTTGCAACACTAACCTATGATCTCACAAATGTTGAAGGCCTGACAAGAACATACGCATTAAGAAAACTGAGATTCTGCGGCTAGGAAGAAACGCCTCTAGGCCTAAAGGAAGGCTTTGATGGATCCAACAAGTTCCCAAATCCAAAAAAAATAGCAAAAACCCTTGCCAATGAGGATGCTAAGCATGCAAATAATCAAAGTTAAGTCTACAAATCGAGATAATGAATTTACAAGCCTTCCAATGGATAAAATTGTAATAAAACTTCCACGTCAAAACCAATGATAAACCTTGTCAAAATATGATTAAGCACACAAACAAGTAGAATTAGTCTATGGATCAAATGCAATGAGTTTATTGAGCCCTCTAAGCACACAGAATTAATCCCAAAACCCTAGCGGCCACCTTCCAAAGCTTGTATTCAAACTTTGGCCTTCAAATTGTCAACGAGTCTACAACAAAATCGGATTTGGAAAACAAGAAACCAAGCAAATAGTTATGGAGATTATTTGCAAAAAAATTATTAGGTTAAACCTTGATGGAATTTTGATTTTGCAATGTGATTCGCTCTCTAGGGCTTGTGACCTCCAAACCCTTAAGAGGCTAGATCAAGCCTCCAGGCGCCCTTTGGCCTTGGAAAAGATGTTGGAAGACTTCCAAGAAGGCAACGTTGCCAACCCTAACCATCTAGGCTAGGTGAGGGCTAATTCCTTCAAAACATTGAGATTTTTCCTTTGATCTTGAAAGTGGTAGCACTGCAAAATAATAAACCTAGTCGTCCCTCAAGATCTACAAAGAAACGAAAAATATCAACCCCAATTGACTATAATGTACAATGGACAAATATAAGGGTTAGAAAATTAATATACAAATTATCTACAATATTCACAATAAATTTATAGCTCTAATTAGGAGATCTATCTTTATTTCACAAATATATTGAGAGATAGATGAGTAAAATAAGATTTTTTATATTTGAGCCATGGCCAAGTTCTTTGCAAAACAATCGTTAGATATCCTAGAAATTTAACACAATGGATTCTTGAGTTTCTTGTCTTGGGAGTTGGTTGAGTCGTGTTGTCGTCCATATTGTGTACCGGGGAACGCGACAACGCTCAAGACGGGGGGCTGTCCTCTCATCCCTCCCACTTCATTCTGGACATTTCCCAACAACGAGGCTATGAGTAGTCCATATGAAATGAGGCGATGGAAGACAAGTTGGGAACCAACTTGTTTGGAAGACACATGCAAAATAACCCTAGCCATCCCCGTCTCTGAAAAAGAAAAAAAAAAGAAAAAACCTAATTTTCTGTACAATGGACAAATAAAATGCAAGGGGTTAGAAAAATAATATACAAATTATCTACAATATTCCTGATAAATATATAGCTCTAATTAGCGAGATTTATCTTTTATTGCACAAATATATTGAAGATAGATGGTAAAATAAGATTTGTATATTTGAGCCATGGCCAAGTTCTACGCAAAACAATCGTTAAATCTAGAAATCTAACAATGGAGTTCTTGAGTTTCTTGACTTGGGAGTTGGTTGAGGGTGTTGTCGCCAATATTACGGGCAACACGACAACGCTAGGCGAGGGCTATCACTCGACCCCCACGCTTTCAGTTCTAGCTATCTCAGCAAAAACGAGGCTATGGGGTACCTATGCAATGAGGCGAAAGGAAGACAAGTTGGGAACCAACTTGTTTGGGAAGACTTACGAGGCAGTGGCCTAGCCCTTGTGAAATTAAGCAAGATTGTTATTAGATTTAGATTTTCTATTATGAGACCAATGCCTTAATGGAGTCACAAATTCTTGTTTCTATAAATTGGAACCAAATGACCCGGATAAACACTCACTTGCTTAAATGCTTCAATAATCTATGATATATGCAATGCCTAGGACCTATGTAAGTCTGATGGTGATCTTGTTAAATTTTAGTATAATACTAGTCTAAATGTATTTTTCCCCAAGCTTGTTTTGAAGCAATTCTCAAGTAAGTGCAATGAGAAATGAAACCAGGAAGCACATGTTAGCTGGTCTTTCTTACTTGTCGATAAATGCTTTCCCCAACTGTTTTTGAGAAGCAATTCTCAAATGCCAAGTTGTAATAATGGGGGAAATAGCGAGCACAGTGGCACGATTAACAATACCTCCCCTGTCTTCCTCATCGATTACTTACTCACTTGACGCGCGAGCTAACCGACAACACGCAAGGTACTTGTGTTAACTACTAGGAGCTTGGATCTCTCAAGCTAGTGTGAAAATGGTTGCCTATATCTTTTCCAACCTAGCTTATGTCGGAAATTAAATTGTCAAAGCAAGCTAGATCTAGGATGCTAAATGCAAGATGATAGTGAGATTATCTTGAATTAAGATTGTTTGAGTTTATTAAGTACTTAAGTTGAGATTACTCTTTATGCCAATAGTACTTAATAACAATAGAACGTGTTAAAACACTAGGGCGCTAACGACTACAAATGGCATTCAACCTGCGGTCAATCCACAAGATGCCTAAATGCAAATGAACTTATCCCACCAATGATTATCAACACAAGATATTATGTCAATTCAAGAAGCTTAGAAGCCCAAAGATAACTCTATCAACAAGATGACTTCATTTGAATGCAAAGTTAGACAACCTTTAAAACTAAGATGAGATAAGCCAATTTCAGATTTATGGCTTGATCTATATCAGCAGTAATAATTCAGAAATTCGATTATATTAGTGTTATGATAGCAATAAACCCGCACAATAATAAAATTTGCTCAACCATGAAACACAAAAATTTCCAATGACTAGCAAATGTAAATTAACTTGTTTAGCGCATACTTTGATGAAGTATTGATGATGTCTAGATCGATATGTTTATAATAGTAGTAACAGATCCTGAGATCAACAAACTAATGAGGCTCAAAGCGGTGCCCAAAATGTCCAAAAATAGTAAAATTTGACCAAGAGCTTGAAAAATATATATATATTTTTTATGGTTATTTAATGTGGATTCAGAAATTTCAGATCTGATCATATTTATTACAGCATCATGAGATGACAAAATCACTTGACCCGGCGATGCTCAAGACAATCCCCAATATACCAAATATAGTAAAATTTTGTTGGAAATTGAAAATTCAATGAAAATTCAAAATTTTTGGCCCTCTTTTAAGTATTTGATTCAGAAAATTTTGCAGGCTTGATTCAACAATTTACACAGAAAATTCCAGCAAGAAAAAATTTAGATTGTAATATTCAAACTAACAGTCAACTAATTGGAGATATTAATTTTGATTAATTTACAGTATTTCCTAATCTTGGGCGAGAAAATAAGGTGGGGTAGGGAACCCCCAAATAATAATTAAGCCAAATAAAGTCTTTTCCTAAAGTCCCTAAGGGAAAATTGCGGCTTTAGTGGTGGGGTCGAATTGGCCTTAGGTGGAAGCATAGAAGAGGCACGAAAAGGACAATGTGGGATTGGTTGGAGAAAGGAAACGTATGATTGGCCCAAGGGGAGGCAGCACAGGCCAAGGTGGGGCCCAAGGAATACGTTGGGCCTCAATGGACAACAGGAAGAAGGAAAGGCTCATTTTGGTAATCATTCAGACTAATTTTCTTTGTCATCTTGACTGAGCATACTTGAGTCGGAGAGCCAAGTCTGCAGTGTTGTTTAGCACACGAGATCTTCAAGCGGAGATCTCAACCTCTACCTTGGGGGACTTCGAGTGCCCGCTCAGGAGAGAAGTTCTGCATTTTGGGTGAAGGATTGACATAGCAGCAGCAATAGGAGTGCGTAGTCCCTTCAGGACTGCGTGGAGGCAGCATAGATTGCACTACGCAAGCACAGTGCAATCTTGGTGGGGTGTTGGGAGTGGGTGACAGAAGAGGAGTTCAGCAGGAGGATTTGGATGTGAGGTTAGCCACATCCTACCAAGGATTTTGGCAGCATTTGGGAGGCATCTACCAGCAATTTCCTTCAGGAGTTTGATTTCCCGAGTAGAGCAGCGTACCAAGCCCAAGGGGGTCAATTTCTACGGTTGAGCTTTCAACAAACCCTTCGTGGGTTATTGTGGGTTTATTGAGGAGAGTCTAGTGTCCAATTCCCGAAATTTTCTGAGCTCGGGAGGCAGCCTAACCAACAGTCTAAAGATAGCCAGTAGCAGCATTTTCTGGGCTAGGCAGCGCAGTCACTGAGCCACGCAGCACCATTTCTAGCAAAATTTTTGCTTGGGTTAACTTTGTCTTTTAGCTTGCCTTGAGCAGGCCCAGGTGCAATCCTTTCAGCACCTCACTTGTACTCTTTCACGACAAATAATAACATGGCTCAGCATTGTTTCATGACTTCCAATTTCTTTGTTTAGTGGTGTTTATTTCCGTTTGTTGTAGTTTCTAGTATGTTTGCTTTATATTACTGTTTAATCCCAATATGGGATATTTTAGTGGGTATCAAAGCACATAGACTTGGCTCAGCCTGTGGAGCACGCAGTCTATGACACCAGAAGATAGACAGAACTTTTCCCATCGAAGGCACTAGAGGTGGAAAATATGGGGGAGTTAAGGAGCAAGGGGGAAGCAACATTTGGTAGCCTCAAAAAAGGCCCTGAATGATATAGCCAAAGGACAAAATGGGATGTTGGAGGGACTCAAGCAACAGAATAGGGATAAGAGCATCCATCATGAGTTCCTAATTGGGGAGACTTTAAGGGTCTCACAACAGTGTGACCACCCTTCACCAGCCACTCACCCAGCAACCTTCAGTAGGCCAACCAGGACCATGTTGCCTACAATTTTACCTCTAGCACCGAGTGAGCAAGGTAGGCGGGATGATCAAATAACCATGGGAGATTATTTCTGAGAATGGCAGTCCATGAGGTAAAACTTCAGAGCGGCTTTGTCCTTCAGAGATTACTACCAGCTCAAACAAGACGAGAAAGGCAAGAATAGTGGGGTGTCTAGCACACAAAGTTCAGAGTTGCAGTTTACCATTGGGAGGATACCTTTTCCCATGTATGATGAATCCACCAAGTGCACGACACGAGCTCGGGTGGAAAAGATGGATACCTCTTTCCAGCTTAACCGGATTACAGAGGGGGAAGCCATCAAAATGGCTACCTCGCACTTGGAGGATGAGGGCACACAGGATTTTGGGGAGCATGTAGAGACACCTAGTGTGATGCAAGAGTCACCTTTGTTCGAGACTCCTTTGACCGCTCTGATTGACATCTTAGAGGAGAGAGTGGAGTATACACCCATAGGGCCATCCAATGATGAGGTGCCAAGGGATACAGTGGCATTAGATGATGGTCGCCCACAACAGTTTCATCAACTCCAGGCAGAACTTCTTGCACGGAAGAAGAAGGCCACGACAGTGTGAGAGGTTGTCCTACAACAGAACGAGTGTTTGGAGGTCACAAAAGCAGTTTGTGCCGAGTCAGAATCCAAACTGACTCACGTTGGGGGACAATTGGATTCCCTAATGGTCTAGCTAGAGTGCACATTAGGGAATCAGAGCAACCCTCTTCAGACGTGTACATAGATGGAGCTTATAGCACTAGTAGGTTGCCTCGGCACAGTGGAGAGGGAAAGGCAGAGTTACCTTGATAGATTTTGGGTGTTGACCAAGATGGTGACATAAGTTGCACAAGGTGCAGCACTCGCAGGATGGAGGGCTTGTTCTATGTGCGAGGATTCTTTCATTCGATTCCCTCTCTCGAGGTTGGATGGCGAGATATTCTGAGTCGGTCCCAGTAGAGTGGGATGGACTCACGAAGGTGATAGTAGTTTGGAGTAAAGCACAGTGGGGGCTTTCAGACACCGAGGGCACTGGAGGTCCAGGTTGGAATTGGGATCCAGTTGGGGCATCCTATCCAATATTAGACATGCGATATGGCTATGGCATTGATGAGGTAGTCGATCTAGCGATTGAGCACATGTGTTCCTTAGGGAAGTTCCAGTCAAAACTAGCGTTCAGGAAGTTTGTCAGCATACTCCATGGGCTGTATTGGCATGTTGTTTGAGCATGGGGTCATAAGATGATAATCATTCCCTGGCAGGAGCTGGTGGGAGGAGGTAGCATGGGTAGGCCATCGGGCCGGGCATTGTATGGAGATGATGTTCTCCCATTGTGGTCTTGGGTACATGAGCCACCAAAGATCGACACAACAGAGATATCCCCTCTAGTAGGTGTGGCATTGGGCTGCTCAGGTATACATAGGTAGTTGAGGAGGTGTAGATCACATCAAGGCGGATGTACTAGTGGGATGATGGGCACATGGGCACATATGGGATTCCCTATGATACATGGGGGAAGGGCATTGAGCGTTGGTTACCAATGGTGCATGCAGTTGTGCCACGGACTTCATTTCTTTACAGAAGATTGCAAGGGTGTGTACTTGTGTGCAGCCAAACATGATGATACACCACAGGTTGACGAGGTGTTGTTGCCAAAGAGATCTCCTGACGAGGACATCATGCACACCATTGGGCTTGGGACACTCAGATTTGGAGCGCGAGTTGATCACAAGGTCGACCGTGAGCTTCCATTTATCACTCCCCAGCATTGCACACTGACACAGGAGACCTGGATATCATCTCTTGATGCTCTCATCATGAGCCACAGGTCCCAAGGGGATTATTTGGGACAGTTGGACAGGTTACGGTATATTGGGAGAGAGGTTGTTGAATTGTGGCATATGGTCAAGACACGAGTTGGTGGATGCAGCCTTGGGGGTAGTCCGATCTTCTGCAGAGGTAGCACTTGCACCACCTTTGAGCCCATGCTCAAGGAGATGCATGACCCCCTTCTGGCGAGATAACTAAAGGTCTCACAGGAGCCTGAGGGACGATGGATAGTAGACTTCATCTACAGGAGGGCACCCAGACTCTGAGCAGTGTCCAGGTGTACCCTCAGGAGTTGGGATAGCAGATTTCACTGCGTGGTCTGGCAAGGAGTAGGGCAGATTGCCTTGCATGGGACAGACTCCTGATACTTGGGGTCAACCCATGGGTTACATGCAGGGGCCAGAGATGAGGGCCACATGGGTTCTAGTAGGTAGCAGCAATACGCAGCATCATTCTGCGAGGAGTCGGAGTTATGAGCTCCCAGTATGGTTAGGTGATCCAAGGATCCAGTTGGTAGGTGGATCACTCCACTGTGTGATCAACAGGGTCATAGCAGAGGGTAATCCATTTCACCTTGGGTTTGACCCATGGGGGATCACTGAGACCACCACTTCTTGGCAAGGCAGACTTATCCTGTTGTTACTCAAGGTCAAGATCGGCAGCGTAGGGGTAGATGTTGGCATCATCGAGATGCGCGGGTAGGATGAGCTTGGGTCTCATAGACCATCCGCCACTAGGCCTCGAGAGAGGAGGATACAGTATGCACATGGTGGGAAGTATGGCATAATCAGAGTAGCGCAACGTCAACATGGTGGCACCACTTTGAGTTTGGCTCTTCACAGCTTAATACCCCTTAAGGATGAGCTAGCTACTATAGGGGGAGATCATGAAGATCTTCCATTGGGCTTTAGCGAGTCACCCATGGCGCGGGGCAATGACTGCATCTTCGTCGTAGTTGATCAGTTGACGAAGTATGCACATTTCTTTTCTATTTTAGCTCGGTACATAGCTTCACAGGTGGTCGAGTTGTTTTTCAGAGATATTTTTTGGCTACATGGTCTTCCAAAGACCATAGTTAGTGACCGGGACAAAAGATTTATGGGAGGATTTTGGCAGGAGCTATTCCGACTGGTGGGCACAGAGCTCGCACCAAGCACGAGCTACCATCCGCAGACCGACGGGCAGACGGAGATAGTGAACAAGTGGTTGAAGGGCTACTTATGGAACTATGTTACAGGGCAGCAGAAGGCCAGGCTGTGTTGGCTACACTTGGGGGAGAAATGCTACAACACCACTTTCCATGTCTATTGGTATCTCCCCTTTTCGTGCTTTGTATGGTTATGATGCATTAACATTTGTTGATGCTATGTTTGGGGCAAGTAAGGCCCCCAGGGCCAAAGACTGGATCCAAGAGAGTCAAGACATCCTCAGGGCTCTCAAGGATAACTTGAGGAGCAGGGTAGTGAAGGAGTATTTGATCAGATGGAGGAACCTCCCGAATGAGGATGCCACTTGGGAGGGGGAACAGATTCTTCAGCACCCACCTTTACAGTTGCTTAAGGACAAGCAACATTTTGGCGGGGAGGACTGTAATATTCCAAATTAGCAGTCAGCTAATTGGAATATTAATTTTGATTAATTTTGGCATTTCCTAATGTTGGGTGAGAATGAAGTGGGTAGGGAACCCCCAAACAATAATTATGCCAAATAAAGTCTTTTGCTAAAGTCCCCAAGGGAAAATTGCAACTTTAGTGGTGGGGTCGAATTGGCCTTAGGTGGCAGCGTAGAAGAGGCACGAAAAGGACAGTGTGGGATTGGCTGGAGAAAGGCAGTGCGTGATTGGCCCAAGGGGAGGCAGCGCAGGGCAAGGTGGGGACCAAGGAATACGTTGGGCCTCAATGGACAACAGGAAGAAGGAAAGGCTCATTTTGGTAATCATTCATACTGATTTTCTTTGTCATCTTGACTGAGCACACTTGAGTCGGAGAGCCAAGTCTGCAGTGTTGTTTAGCACACGAGATCTTCAAGTGGAGATCTCAACCTCTGCCTCGGGGGAGTTTGAGTGCCCGCTCAGGAGAGGAGTTCTACATTTTGGGTGAAGGATTAACATAGCAGAAGCAACAGGAGTGCGTAGTCCCTTCAGGACTGCGTGGAGGTAGCATAGATTGCACAGTGCTTGCGCAGTGCAATCTTGGTGGAGTGTCGGGAGTGTGTGAGAGAAGAGGAGTTCAGCAGGAGGATTTGGAGGTGAGGCTAGCCACCTCCTACCAGGGATGTTGGCAGCATTTGGGAGGCATCTACCAGTAGTTTCCTTCAGGAGTTCGATTTCCCCAGCGAAGCAGCGTACCAAACCCAAGGGGGTCAATTTCCAGGGTCGAGCTTTCAGCAAACCCTTCGCGGGTTTTTGTGAGTTTATTGAGGAGAGTCTGGTGTCCAATTCCTGAAATTTTCTGAGCACGGGAGGCAGCCTAACCAACAGTCTAAAGACAACTAACAGCAGCATTTTCTGGGCTAGGCAGCGCAGTAACTGAGCCACGCAGCACCATTTCTAGCAAAAGTTTTGCTTGGGTTAACTTTGTCTTTCAGCTTGCCTTGAGTAGGCCCAGGAGCAATCCTTTCAGCACCTCACTTGTACTCTTTCACGGCAAATAATAAGATGGCTCAACATTGTTTCACGGCTTCCAATTTCTGTGTTTAATGGTGTTTATTTCCGTTTGTTGTAGTTTCTAGTTTGTTTGCCTTATATTATTGTTTAATCCCAATCTGGGATATTAAATAGATTGATTTGTGGAGGTGAAGAAATATTTTGTCGGAGCTTTGTCGGGGTTTGGCAAGCAATATCGTAATATTCATCAATTGCAGAATTTGTTGAAGATTAATAAAACTCTCAGATCTGAAAATTTGGTTTTCCCTTCGGAGTGCTTGGTTTATTTTTGGTGAATATTGCAATCAGGTTTTTATTTAGTATTTGTAGTATAATATTTTTTCTCAGAATTAAATACATTGGATAATTACTGGTTGATTGCAATAAGCGATATCTTTATTGATTTTTCACATTTTGTTTGTTGAAGTGAGACTTCCAAAGCCTACCAAATTTGCTTTCCATCACAATGGAAAACACTTGTAAGCAGGAGTGTGGAGTTTGCTTAGGAAGGGTGGTCCTCAAGATCACAAGATCCTCACTATAGTGATTGAAGAAGGTGAAACACTTGCTCCAGAATCAGATTTGAAATTAAATGAGAATTCAAATTCAGATTTTCAAGAAATTAGCAACAGAAAAGAGGCCTCACGACTCTCTAGTTCAACCAGAAAGCTGACATGGCTTGACCAAACATTACAAGATGAATGGGAACAAGTTGGAGAACCTAAATCTACATTTCAGGTGAGTTATTCCCCAAAGAAATTTCCTAATTATGTTGCATTGATGACTTCTATTCTTGAGACTGCACCTCCTAAATTTGAGGAGGCAAATTCACAAGAAGTATGGCATGATGTCGTGTTAGGGGAGCATAACTCTATTCTCAAAAATGATTTTTGGGAAATAGTTCATACACCTATTGAGAAATTAGGGATTGATTATAGACGGCTTTACAAGATCAAGCATGTAACTAACAAGAACATTGAAAAGTACAAGGACAAAAAAAATTCTTGAGGACTCCCTTAGAAATAGGGACTTGATTCTGACAACAATTTTTCTCTAGTTGCCAAGTATACCTCTTTGAAAATTTCCATATCTTTAACTTCATGCCTTGGTTTGGTTGGCATGATTGATAAAAAGGCATATATAAATCAACTAAGAGGTTTTACCTATGTTGCACAAATTTCCGGTACGCGGGTACTTCTGGTATGCCGGAACAACTATCCGGCACAGCTAGAAGTTTTGCCAAAATTTACAGGAAACGTCAAGTTGGGAGCGACAATAATATAACATATTAAAATTTAATATATATTAAAAATAAAAATAAAATAATTTATTTATTTCCATCCAGATCTTGCCAATGAAGATTGACCAGGGGCCTCATCTTCATTTGGATAGAAGGGCTTTCCATAAACGGGTTGTTTCGCTTAGTTCCAAACCCATATCCAAATCTAGACCTAGCAGCATACCCTTCCCTTCGCACAGTTTCATCAGTTTAAGCAGCACCCAAGCTCGCAGCATCAAATACAGGTATGTTTGCACTTATTCATTGTAGTGAAGCTCCCAAAACGTCAAAAATTTGTTGCACCGAAGCTCCTGAAAAGCTTATTTGGTTAGAAGGACTTTCCATAAACGGGTTGTTTCGCTTAGTTCCAGACCCATATCCAAATCTAGACCCAATGGCATACCCTTCCCTTTGCACAGTTCCATTAGTTTAAGCAGCACCCAAGCTCGTAGCGTCAAATACACGTAAGTTTGCAATTATTCATTGCAGTGAAGCTCCCAAAATGTCAAAAATTTGTTGCACTAAAGCTCCTGAAAAGCTCCAATGTACCCGTTGAAGCTCCCGACGATTTTGAAGTGTTTCCTACCAGCTCCCAAGCTCACAGGAGGAGGGGAGCTTGGGGTATGTGCTCTCCAATGCCTGGGAGCGATACCCGTGTAACTATGGGTTTTACGATCTATGGGTGAGACCCATGTTTGCAGGTCGAAGAAATCCCTTTATGCACCCATGTAGACACCACAAGCTTGGTATTCCAAGATCACTGAATATTTACTTGCACAAAGTTTGATCTCTTTCTTTATGTGATAATGTAATGTCCCCTTTCCTCGTGTTCCTTATGACATGGTTAGGATGGACTTCCAGAGTTGGGAGCAGACAAGTCACAGATACAGGTTGGTATCATCAGCGGGCCCAGGAGCTTTTTGGAGGAGTTTTGCAGAGTTTCTCTGAGGATCGGTGGCATTCGCTTGGTATATTCCATCTTTCACACAGTTTTCCTTTCGTTTCAGTGCATTCCAACAAATTTCGGAAAACTGAGTTATTTTTTGGCTTAACATAATTAATTACGCTCAAGGTGGCATTCCAGAAGAGATACATGATATAACACCTTAGTGTAATAGCTCGTTGGAACCGGAACGAGGATACTTACATGATGGGATGGCTAGAAATGAGTTTCAGTGACCTGAGGAGGCATGGTGGCCGAATTACTCTTTTCCCGCATTAAAAAGAATATTTTAACTGGAAAAGAAGAGGGAAAAGTTCTCCATGATTAAAATAATAATAAAATAGAAAGCTCTAGAGGAGGTCCATGAGATCTATAAAAGAAGAGGAAGAGGCCATTGGGGGATATCTTGGATTTGATATCTTTGCTTGTATGTTAGGTTGAGAACTCGGTTCTCTACTCCATTGGTAACCCCAAGACGGAAACCCTCGGGTATGGTGTTGAGTGTTGGACGAAAACCCAGCTCTCTTTAAGGAGACTTCATTCAGGAGTTTCACAGAGCTTCAGGGATATTGGAGTGAGGATCATTCAGATCCTCAATTGGTGCTTCATTGCCTTCAGTTGATTCAGTGGTAGCTATTGTTGGAGGGAGAGTGCAGTTGTTCAGTTTTGGAGGCCGGTGCAATGTAGCAGATTATATTGGAGGCTAGCTCTCCATCGCAGCTATTTTGGGTCAGATATGCATGTAACCCCAGTTTGCCATTTATAATAAAAAGTTGAGATTCTTTTTGGTTCAATGTGTTAATGGATTGTAGTGCTCTATTTGTATTTATTTAACATTGCAATCTTTTGTGAAATAAATGATGATTTTCTGTAAAATTTCTGTTGAAGTGAATTTCTGCAAAATTAGTCATAATATCCCAATCGGGGATATTACAGTGATATCAGAGCCTTGGTCTTGGCTCAACCTGCGGATTTTCAGCTTTGATTGAGGTTGTTCGTGGGTCTATTCTGAATGTGCCAAAGTCTATTGCCGGAGCAAATCTTCATTCCTGGGGAAAAAAATTATTATGGCAGGGCCACATTTTAGATCAAAGTTTATTATTTGAATTTTGGGACATTAGATCATAATCGATTTATTTAAAGGGTCCCATTATTTTTTCAAAACGGCGTGGAGAATTTTAGAAGGGTTTATTATTATAAAGGTTAATCACTGAAGCAATTGTGTCAAATATTCACCAAAACCCAAAATTATTGTGGGAAGCAAAACCGGTTCAGTGGGGGCCATGGAGTTAATTTCTAAAAAGTGTGGCCAAATCTAAGGTTACGAAGGCCATAATTTAATTTTTCTCAAAATTCATAAAACTTGGTTGCCGTCAAAGAATTTTGAGGAGATGAGGGTCCTTTTGGCTGCACTCACTACCACTATCGAACCTCAAATTTGTGGCTGCATCTAAGGCCGAGTCAGAAGGGTTGTGATAGAGGCAGTGACAAACGCCATCGAAATTCACTATTACCCAGACGCTGAAGTCGGAATTTTCTGAAGAAGAAGCCGAATTTGTTGGGAGCAGATTCTTGGGGCACAATTAAAATTTGACAAATGAGCCACGAGCATATGATTTTTTTTATCAGGCATGTGATTTTTTTTTAAAAATCGTGGGTCAAGGGGAGCCGACTGTCATCGTGGAAGCAACATTTGTCTAGCCAAGGGGATCGTTGTTTCCAGGGAGCCAAATTTTCCATTTGCCAAGGACAGATTTCTAAAGGGCTGAGCCTGAGAATTATCTTGCAAGAAAATATCAAGCCAAAGGCTGAGTTCGATCTGTTTTCCTCAGGGCCAAATTTCTGAGTACCCTGGGCCGAAAATTGTCTTCAGTGGCAGGTCAAATTCACAAGGAGATTCTTGAAGACGCAATTAAATTGTAAAAGTGGGCTCAATCGAGGGAGGCAAATATTATTATGAGTTCCATTTAAAAAAATTATTGTCGTCCAAAATTTTTCAGTTGACTCAAAAATTATTGCGGCCAGTATTGAAGAACCAATTCGGTTCCGTCTGATTATTTTTGCAGAGGCTGCATTCTTGTATCGTGATCAAATCCTCGAGGCAGAGGCTCAGGGAGACCAGAACTGAAAGTTAAGAAGCAGACACATGAGTTTCATAGTGGGACGTTGTCATTTGGATGTTTGTACGGGTGTCTTCTCAAGCTAAGCAGATCCTTGTGGCCTTAATGTAGCTGTAACAAAAACAGAACTGTTCTGTTTTTCATCATTGTTTCATCGCTGCCTATCACTGTTTCCAGAACCGATATTTGTGAATTTATTGTTGGCATCCAAACCAGGTTCAATCGCTCTTATCTGTTCACCGTATATTCCTGTGTCAAGTTGAGGAAAGACTGCTTAAATTGGTGTTATTTCCATATTGTCGAATATCAGTAATATGTTAATTTTTGGGTCTGATATGAATTAGAGCAAGTCTATTTTTGAATTCTGATGGGCACTTATCGAGCACTTTGTAAACTGATCTGGAAACAAAATTATGAAAGTCACCTACAGCATGTTCATCATCTAACCATTTGACAAATTCTCCCAAAAACAACCCCAAGCACACTCAGAAAATTATTGACATAACACAGATATTGACAGGGATTTCAATTCAACAACATTTTTTTGTCCTTGTATGATGTGGATCTGAGCAAGGAAAGCATGTAAGCTGCTGTCATGAGCAGAGAATGTATTGCTGAGTCTGTTTTAACGCCATTATGTACGTCAGAGCCTTAATTGGATGAGAAAAACTGTTTGTCCGTGTGGTGCTGCTAGTGTCTAGAATTGATTACAAAGCAGAAAGAGAGGTGGTTGTTGAGAAAATCTTGTATTACAGGAGGAAGATCTCATATTGTAGAATTCTGCATCTGTTATTGTATTTAACCTTGTATATGTTGCTGAACAATGGAGTATTTGAGACACCTCATAAGCCAACACAACAACATTTCAATGGACTATGATATACACCAAAAACCCACACAGAACAGCAAGCCATGCTCAAAAGAAATCCATTCAATTCTTACCCATGAGCAGCCAAGAGATTTGCAGAAGGAGCCAAAGATAGGACACAAGAATTTTGCTCTTGGGACAGATTTGACACGCATGAAGGTCACAAGGAAAGTCCTTTTCAAACTGGATGAATTGGATGCTCTCCTTTCTGAAGTAAACCAGTTGGAAGGGAAGAAACTCATGTGGGCTCTAAAACCAGCTATGTTTGCTCTCACACAACCCAAGTTCTTGGAAGAACCTTGTGAAGGGTTCAGACTTCCAGTTGCATCATGCCTCAGTAAAATTATGAGGTTGTCCGCAACTATAGCTACTTTCAATGATGATGTTATGAGGGAAGTTTTCAAGTTAGTAGTGGGGACTTTTCAGGACTTGGACAACAATGTAGGCTCTACCTTTGGGAAGAAGCTTGAGATTTTAGGAGGTATGGCCATGTTCAGAACGTATGACATCATGCTTGATTTGGGGTGTGTTGACTTGGTCCGTCAGCTATTCCAATGTTTCTTTAACATTAGAAAACATCACCTTGATACAGTCAGAACAAATATGTTGTCCATTTTGTCTTTAATCATGGGAGATCGTGATGCCATTTGCAGGGAGTTGTGGGCTAGGTTGTTGGCCATTTGGAGGAGAGAGCAATTGGTTTCACCTGTTGCTTACGAGCTAGCCCAAGGGTTGGTTGAGCAGAACATTGGGCTATTCAGGAGACAGTTGACCAGGGAGGAGTTGCTTCAGTTTGGTGGATCAAGTAGCAAAAATGAGCTGAGAAAAGGATTTTGCTTCATCTACAAAGAATCTTGGGAGTCGGATCACTCATGCTTGAGAGATGCAGATGAGGTGGCAGACGTAGAGCAGAGGGACATTCCTCCTATATCTCAAGATGAGAACACTTCTTTGGATGAGTTCCATGGGATCATATGAGGATTCCACTGAGGAGCATGAGCAATCACGTGGATTTAATGACAGTAGGGCCGGATTTGTATTCCAGTAGGTGCATGGTGAGAAATTAGGGGACTCTATGGGGGATATTCAGGGATGATGAGTCTCTTGTGATGATTCAATCGAAGAAGCATAGGGTGAAGTAGGAGCTAGCCGAGGAGGAGTATATGCACGGTATGCATGGTAGCCCTTTGGGGGAGAGCCGGATGGAGGTTCATAGTGCGTTTTTGATGGATGTGCAACTACCCTTGGGGTCATTCATTGATGAGGAGAAGACGAGATGTTCGGATTTCTAACGGGGTGACAAGTAGTTTCGGATACTTTTCCTCTGAAGATGTTGGAGATCGATAGGTAGTTCTACTGGGAGGCTAGTAGACAACAGGGAGTATGAAATTCTTGATCGGGAGAAAGGGAGGAGCTATTGGAGATAGTGGTGCATCCATCTTTGGGCCAACCCACCGATGAGGTGTAGGTAGATGCACATGTAGTTAGAAGGATTGCAGTACTTTCGTGGTGCAAGACTCTCCAGGAGTACATCGATGGGGCTTGCAGACATATCTTGCCCACTTCGGCCTATTATAGAGAGAGGGGCCTTCTTCATCGTGGGAGATCTCGTGGACGGATCGGGACATAGCATCCTCGTGTTGAGTATGGGTCAGCGACAACACACCGATATTTGTCCCGTATGGAGATGTCACCGCATTTGATTCTTCTTCTAGGGGATATATTGGCGGAAATCATGAGTTGGTATCCTATTAATGATACAATCTTCTTAGTCAAGAGCATAGCGGAGCAGTGGACCCTTAGACATGACGGGACACTACGAAAAGTATCCGATTGACGAGGGTGTTAAAATTGGACAACTAGGTCCAAACTCCATGTTGTGATGCTCGGATGAAGATACCGATATTTTTTATCGGGTTCCTCTTTCGGAGAGGTGTAAGATCGATATAAAGTTGATCTTAATCCGATGAGCGTAACATTTATTTTGAATTTATTATTTATAATAAATTATATGTGCAGAGTCGGCCTTAAGGTTTTACACCCCCAGCAGATGTGTCACACACCTCAATGATGGATATAAATACGATCAACGTTGGAGAGCTTTTCACTCATCTCATCACACATCTTCTCCTCACGATTATCTACAAGCATTTGAGAAGCAGTTTCATCTCCCACGTGAGAAAGAAGGACGAAATCTATTGCGGCTAAAGGGACGAAATTCTACCGTAACAAATTTTCTCAGTTAGCTAGGTTTACTGAGCAAGTTTGACCAAAGCATTGACTTTGGTCAACGCATGGTCCGTTTGAGCTGAAATTTTGTGGAGAGTTCGATTTTTTGTAGGCCGTACTCATTGGCACAAAAATCGAGGTCAAAAAGTTGACCGAAGTTGGATCCGCATTGACTTTCTTGTTGCTGCCTTGCGTTGACTTTTTTTCTGAGGGTTGACTTTGAGTTGGTCGGGTGACTCGATTTGAGGATTGTTGTGACACATTCCGGGTTGGCTGACCAAGAAGACTTTGCTGGTTGAAGCATCCTCGCGACCGCCGTGACGCACCAACACATTCCTTTGTTTCCGGTTTGTCTTCTATAGATCCACCGGTATGTTCTATCAAGCATTTTACTTAACTCGTTTGTGTGATTGTTGTAATAAATGTAAAGTTGCATCAAGCATAGAACATCTTCAAAATTTTACATGGTATCGGAGGTGAGGTGAAGACAAGCCCTAACTTATAGCAATCACCATCTAAGAAAATGGGTTCCACAAGTTATGGCTTCAAGGAGGATGACAAGTCAGATCGGAAGGGATGACTTCCATGCTTGGAAGATGATATTAGATCTCAAATTGGAAGACCATGATCTCATGGACTATGTATCGGGTAAGATACAAGAACCTCCATCCACTCACTATCTTGTTGCTAAAACCAAGTATAAGAAGGGGGAGATCAAAGCAAAGCTAATGATCGAGGGAATCCATACATAAAAGCCCGGTTGCCTACATATCCGAGCTAGGCACATCCAAGGAGATGTATGATAAGCCGATACAAATATTCAAGGTAAACAATGCAAACCAAGTGCTATTCTTCAAGAATCAATTGAAGAATCGAAGAAAAGGCAGGGGATGAGTCTGTCCAAACATACTTTCTGAAATTGACCGAGATCAGGAACAATCTGCTGGCTATTGGGGAGACAATAACCGATCGTGAGATGATACTCACCGCACTTGGAGGGCTCCCACATGAATGGAAAATATTCAACACTACCATTCTCAATAATAATACAATTCCTAACTTTGACGAGCTACTCTGCCCGTATGCATGCAAGAAGAGACAAGAATGAAGGAATACGAAAATGAAAGAAATGCTCGCCCTACGCCGCTTCATTCTAGAAAGAAGAACTCCTGGTGGTCCTAAGAACAAAGGAAGAGCAAGGGCCCAAGGAAAGAAGGGCAAGTGTTTCACTTGTCATAGGCCCGGTCACTATGCTAGAGAATGTCCCTTCAAGAAGGATTCTCCCAGATAGTGATGACAACAACAACAACCTAGAGGAATGGAAATCAAAGAAACGATAAGTCCAAAGGAAAGAGGAAGGCTCTCTCTCGGCGGAAACAATCAACCTTTCAAAAAGGTCTAGAAACTCCCTGCGTATGAGGAGTCAAATGTTGTTGATAAAAGAAATGAATACATTCTTGTATCCGCCCTCTACGTTGCATCCCCGCCCGACACTATGGATGTTTGGGTCGATAGATAGTGGTGCCTCAAGACACATCACTCGGGTTCAAGGAAGCACTCTCTCGACATGGTTGAGAAGGATACTAATCTGGAAATTATCCTTGGAGATAATGCCACATATCCCGTGAAAGGGACGAGGCTCGTGACCCTCCACTTGTCTCAAGGACAAGTCCTACATTTGCAGGATGTACTCTATGTACCAAAATTGAAGAAGAACCTTGTGTCTATATCGGCCATCGAAGACAAAGGCTTCAATGTGGCATTCACCGATGGAAAGGTGCACATGTGGAAGAAGAATCTCCAAGGAAGCTATCGTGATTGGTTTTAGAGTTGGAACACTCTACCGAAAGTTGAAGGAAGTCCACTAGGAGCTATGACATGTGATACTATTCGACAAACCGAACTATGGCACCTGAGGTTTGGACACCTTCATTATAAGGCCCTTCCCCGAAGCAAGGAAGGTGGTGACAGGGATGCCCGATTTTGGAAATAATCATGAAGGTGTATGTAAGGGTTGTGCTGAAGGAAAGCATACAAAGGGACCTTTCCCCTCAAGTGTCACAAAGACATCTGATATTTTGCAACTGGTCCATTTTGATCTATCTAGTATGCTACTCGTGACATCCTTGGGAGGATGTTCTTACTATATGACATTCATTGATGACTTCTCCCGCAATACCTGGATATACTTCTTGAAAAAGAAGGATGAGGCTTTCATGTGGTTCCGTACCTTCAAAGCCTTGGTGGAAAATATGACAGGGAAGAAGATCAAGATTTTGAGGACCGACAATGGCACTGAATATGAGTCAAATGAGTTTAAGGACTTTTGCAGAGAAGTCGCATTAAGAGGGAGACTACTACTCGCCTACACTCCCCGTAGCGTAATGGCATTGCTGAATGAAAGAACATGACCATTGTGGAAGCTACCCGTGCCATGCTATGTGACCGGGGTCTACCGAAGTTCCCCGTGGGGAGAAGCCGCGAATACCGCCGTATACATTCAAAACCGATGCCCTCATTCTCGCTCTGGACTCCAAAACTCCCAAAGAGGTTTTCCTCCGGTAAGAAACCTAACGTCTCACATTTTAGAATTTTTGGATGTCCTGTTTATTTTCATGTGCCAAAAGAAAAGAGAAGTAAGCCGGATGCTTCGGGAAGAAAGGAATGTTTGTGGGCTACGACATGAAACCCTCTAAGGCCTATAGAGTCTATGTACCCTGTCAAAGGGAAGTATAAATATGCCATGATGTCACTTTTGACGAAGATGCTTCCCTCTGAAGAAAGTAGTAGATCTTCCCGAGATCGCGAGGAAAATCATGAAGCAAGGCACTCGAAATCAAGAAGAACCACAGGATGAGACAATGCCCGATGTTGAAGGACCAATGGACCCAATCGATCCATCTCCTTCATCGAGAAAGAGACCATCATGGCTCGTGGGACACTCTCGAAGATGTCGAGGGACATGCCGCCTCGAGGGGGACATTCCAGAAAGCAAGAAGCCGTGTAGATACCAAGGGTATCTCGTCGCCATGAGTACCATTGTACAATCCGAACCCGGATCTTTTGAGGAAGCCGTAAAACATCAAGTCCGGAAGGATGCTATGCACGAAGAATATGAGTCCATAATGAAGAATGATGTTTGGGATGTGGTTCCAAGACCGAAGGACAAATCAGCTTGTCACCGCAAAATGGCTCTACAAGATCAAGCATGGATCCGATGGAAGTGGCTTTCGAAAAGTTCAAGGCAAGATTTGTTGCCCGTGGCTTCTCTCAAAAAGGAAGAAATAGACTATGATGACATATTTGCACCGTGGCACGATATACCACCATTCGATCAATCATAGCCCTTGTCGCTACGCAAGGATGGAGTCTTCATCGATGGATGTCAAGACTCGCTTTCTCGCATGGTGCAATAAAAGAAGATGTGTATGTAGAACAACCTTTGGGGTTTGAAGTTCGGGATCGGGACACTCATGTCCCAGGGTTGAAGAAAGCCCTCTATGGGTTGAAGCAAGCACCCGCAGCTTGGTACGAGAGGATAGATAGCTACTTGATGAAGCCGGGCTTCGCCGAAGTAATGCCGATCCGAACCTTTACTTCAAGGTTGTCCAGGGGAAGCCTCTCATTCCGGGTGCCGTATGTGGACAACCTCTTCCCGACAGTGGCCGACCCTCTCATTCATCAATGCAAGAGGGAGCTTGCCGCGAGTTCGAGATGAAGGACCTAGGGACCCGATGCACTACTTCCCTAGGCCTGAGGTCCTGGCAGACATGGAGAGATTTTCCTTTCTCAAGGAAAATATATTGTGAAACTTTTGGAAAGATTTGGTATGGTGGATTGCAAGTCCGTGACAACACCAATGGAACTCAATTTCAAGAAGTTGAGTGGCGGCGCCGCTTTGGGCTCGTATTGGCAAATCCCTCACCGAGTATCGTCAACTCGTAGGGGGCTCCGATGTTCTTAATGAACACCCATCCGGATATATGTTTTGCGTGTGAACACTTTGAGTCAATCGGATGGTTGAGCCTCATCACTTTCACCGGGTTGGTGCCGTGAATCTTCCGAGATACCTTCTGGGCACGATAAACCATGGGCCGAGATACACTCGCCGGGAGCGTGACACTCCTTGGATATACCGATGCCGACAATGGGCAAACGGTGGGTGGATCGTAAGAGCACATCGGGATGTCGTTCAATCTTAGTTCTCGCTTCGATCTCATAAATGAGCAGGAAGCGTGAAGTCGGTGGCTTTGAGCACCGCGAGGCCGAATACATTGCAGCCAAGTATGGCTCGTTGTGAAGCTGCTTGTTGCGAAAGCTCTTTAGTGAGCCGTTTGGACATGTGCTAGATACCACCTAGTGATACTCTGTTATAACTAGAGGGATTCGCTTGACCGAGAATCCCGTGTTCCACAACCGATCCAAGCATATTGATATCGGGTACCATTTTCATCCGGATATGGTGCAGCCGAGGTGCTCGTAAGGCTCGATCATATAGGAACCGATGAGCGGTGTCGCGGATATTCTCACTAAGCCCCCGGGGGAAGGTCAAGTTCCTAACCTTCCGTGAGAGACTTGGTATCGTGGAACGACCCTATTCCCGAGGTCCCGTTGGACGATCGACTCCGGGGGCTCTGGGGACAGCCTTCTCGGAGCTATGAGCAACCACAAGGCTAGGCTTGCCGAACCTTGTTGGTGTGCTCGACCCCACCGTTGTGATTATTGAGTTGGTTCACCTCTCATTATCTATGCCCTCGTATGCATCCTACCCATTGAGTTTAGGGCTCATGGGAAGTACCTCTCATTTGGCCAATGAGATGGGAAAAGGCTAGAGACTAGTAGCAAAGATCGATGGACGCATCGGAAATTTGCCGTACTCTATCTAGGATGGCACGGTCCAACCACTTGATCCGGGATCAAGTCTAGTGAGGTCTCGGACCTCCGCCTGACTCTGGGTTAGATGAACCAACTTCGGGTTGGTTGGAGACTCTTTGTGGAGTCGGATAGAGGTTTTGGACCTTCAGGGCCGAATTTGTCACCGGGGGATGATGTCTTTGTGACTCGACCCACTCCCTGCTCTCGAAAAAAAGAGGCCAAAGCAAAGCAAGTTACTGACGAGATGACGCACGATGTTTGTTTGCACGAGTGGATGGAGTTCTCCCTAGTTGAGAGGGAGTGTTAAAATTGGACAACTAGGTCCAAACTCCATGTTGTGATGCTCGGATGAAGATACCGATATTTTTATTGGGTTCCTCTTTCTGAGAGGTGTAAGATCGATATAAAGTTGATCTTAATCCGATGAGCGAGAACATTTATTTTGAATTTATTATTTATAATAAATTATATGTGCGTGTCGGCCTTAAGGTTTTACACCCCAGTTAGATGTGTCACACACCTCAATGATGGATATAAATACAATCAACGTTGGAGAGCTTTTCACTCATCTCATCACACATCTTCTCCTCTCGATTATCTACAAGCATTTGAGAAGCAGTTTCATCTCCCACGTGAGAAGAAGGACGAAATCTACCATGCCTAAAGGACGAAATTTACCGCAACAAATTTTCTCACGGTTAGGGTTTCGGGCAAGTTTGACCAACGTTGACTTTGGTCAACGCATTGTTCGTTTGAGCTGAAATTTTGTGGAGAGTTCGATTTTTTGTAGGCCGTACTCATTGGCACAAAATCGAGGTCAAAAAGTTGACCGAAGTTGGAGCCGCGTTGAATTTCTTGTTGTCGTCTCGTTGACTTTTTTCTCGGACTACGTTGACTTTTCCGGGGTTGACTTTGAGTTGGATCGGGTGATTGATTTGAGGATTGTTGTGACACATTCGGGTTGGTTGACCAAGAAGACTTTGCCGGTTGAAGCATCCTGTCGACCGCCGTGACGCACCAACACATTCCTCTGCTTTGTGGATTTTGTCTTCTATAGATCCACCGGTATGTTCTATCAAGCATTTTACTTAACCGCTTTGTGTGATTGTCGTAATAAAAGTAAAGTTGCATCAAGCATAGAACATCTTCAAAATTTTACACAGGGGACACATGTCAACAACTCTTTAGTATTCTATACCGACTTCAGGAGAGCGAGTGGTTAGCATTGGATTGAGTCGAGTTGGATCGAGAGAGGGTGATGAGTTGGTACGTCAGCTGGTGGAGAAACCTACACGATCGAGCTACAAAAAAAGAGGGGCCATGGAACACTTATTCTTGTTGGCATTAGGATCTAGGTTGGTTTGTTGATGACATATTCACCCGTAGCTTGGTTTGGGATCCCGGTGATTGAGGGGTCTATTACATGTGGCTTAACACAAGAGCATAGCAAAGACCTCAGGGGTTTGTATGGGATTCATGAATTGGATCTCGTTGTGTCGGGCCAATAGGATGGCCCACATATGTGGATTGCTTAAGGGAAAGAAATCTTGGGGCGAAAGGTATGTAATATTCCCTTTTTTTTGGTGTTCCTTATGACAGGGTTAGGGATGGACTTCTAGAGTTGGGAGTAGACGGAGTCGCGGTACGTGTGTTTGTGTCATCGGCGGGACCAAAGGGGATTTTTGGAGGAATTTTGAGGAGTTCCTATAAGGACCGGTGGCATTTGCTTGGCATATTCCATTATCCGCACAACTTGTCTCTCGTTCTAGTGCATTCTAACAACTTTTAGAAAATTGAGTTATTTTTGGGCTTAACTCAATTAATTACGCTCAAGGTGGTATTCCAAGAGTGAATACGTGATAGAACACCTTAGTGTAATAGCTCGTTGGAACCCGGAACGAGAATACCTACATTATGGGATGGTTGGACGTGATTTTTAGTGATCGGATGAGACATGGCAGTCGATTTACTCTTTCCCCAGCATTAAAAAGAGTATTTTAATAAGAGGGTAAAGTGATCCATGATTAAAATAATAATAAAATAGAAGCCTCTAGATGGGTCCATGAGATCTATAAAATAAGAGAGGAGGCCATTGGGGAATATCTTGGATTGGATATATTTTCTTGTATGTGAGATTTAGAATTCGGCTTCTCTACTCCATCGAAGCCCCGTGAAGGAAACCCTCGGGTGATTGAGAGAGTTTGGGCTAGGGGCCCAACTCCCCTTGGTGAATTCATCTTGAATTCACGAGTGAGCTTAACTGCACCATTTCAATTTAGTTCGGAGGCCGGTGCGATGCACTAGATTATATTGGTGCAGTAAACATCGACCAGGGAGAGTGTATCCCCTTCAGATCAGCGAGTAGGCAACCAAGGCTACGCAGATGATTGTGCAATTCAGCTTTGGTGTGGGTTCCCGGGGAGTGAGGAGTGCGGGAGAGATTCAACGAGGAGATTCGGAGGGGAGGCTAGCCACCTCTCTACCGGGGGTTTTAGCAGAGGTTTCATAGGAATTTTTCTCACAGATTGCACCGGAGGTTTGATTTCCCTAGTGGAGCGTGTCCCAAACCCAATAGGGCCAATTTCCGGGGTCGATCTTTTAGACAACCCTTCGTAGCTTTTTGTGGGTTTAGTGAGAGGAGCCCGGTGACCATTTCTCAAATTTTTTTGAGCGGTGGTAAGCGACCCAAACTAGCGGAACCGAAGTCAACCAACAATAGCATTTTAGGGCGATGCGATGCAACATCAAAGCCACAGCAGCCATTTCAAGGGAGACATTCCAGACGTAATTTTTAGATGTATTCTAGCCTACCTTAATCGGATTCAGTGCACCCATTCTAGCATCGCTTTGTACTCATTTCAGAGATTAATAAAATGGCTCGAATCATGTTTTTGGCTCCGGTTTTTCATGCGTTAATGGTGTGATTTCATTTGTTGTAATTTGTAGTCTATTTTTGCTTTTATTACTATCATTTTTTCTATTTTGGATATTACAATGTGGAACACTTCGAACAACGAAGGAATATGATCAAGGCTTAAGAGTGCGCCATGCGCTCTTAGACTTAATGGGTTAACTTGTACACCCAGCTTTTTTTAAAGTCCGGAAGATAGAAAAAGGGGCGAACACAATGAGTCTAGACGTTTAGATCAAGTGTAGACACATACCAACTCATTAATAAGACTTGACAGGACTTGAAAGATGAAAAATACACATCAAAATGCCGCGTTTACAAACACTCCACAATTACAATGAACAAAGTGTGTGCGACTATAACCAAAAAGTGTTGTTTTACAACAAACAAAGGGTGGCATGACCATGAAGTGCATTGGAGATGTTCTAAACAAAGAGACGACACTTGAGAATGATCAAGAAGACTTGAAACATGTATAAATACTTGAAATGACACTTGACAACCAAAGCGACACTCGATGCGATGGTAAGGTAGGCTCCAAAATTTGAATGTAGTGAGAATTTTGGAGGGTGTTGTAGCGACGACAACACAAAGTTTAGTTGTGATGGTTACGGATCTATCCCAGGAATGGTTGGGGTTGTTGTTCAAAGAAAGGGTTAACGAAAACATTCCCTTGTTGGTTCAAATATTTTAAGCCCTAGCACATTGCAAGAGGCCATTTCCAAGATGAGGGATATGGAGGGTGTGGTGCCTAAAATAAAAGTACCTCACAAACCCCTACCTATTCAACAATCTAAAGATAGGAGACCTCCATAGGACAAGGAGACCAAAAGAAGAAAGTTGGGCATAGGAACTTGAGATGAGTTATGAAGAAAGAAACTCTATTATAGCTACAAGGATCCTTGGGATCCAAGGAATAAAGCAATATGGAAAGGGAAAAAGTGCACTACATTGAGGTTATCTTTGAAAATGGGGGAGAAGAAGAAACATGATTGGTGTAGAATGACAAACATTGTAGTTCATTGGAGAAGAAACCATGGGAAAAGAGGGAGGTGGTACGATAGCCACACTTTTTAGGAGTTCTTAGCTACAAAAATTTTATAGTCAAAGATACCATACAGAGCACCTTTGGGTTTACTATCCTAATCGATGGTGGTTTAAGCCACACATTTATTGACTCAACATTAATAGCTAGAAGAGGCATCCAAACAAGGGACTTTTGAGGCTTTAATGTGGATATGGCTAGTGATTTCATCATGGCCTACATTCAGGAAAGTCCCAAAAGCATAATTAAAGATGGGGGAACTACATTATTGTTAATGATTTTTGTTATCACTCCATAATTTCTAAGGTTGTGAAAGAAATCACAGATTTAACCACAAAACCACTTTGGGAGTTGGCAATCTAGCCTTCCAACTCTCACAGAGGGATCTCTCCATCCGATTTAGCTATGTTATTTTGAATAATATTAGGCTAGCTATTAGGTTCGATGCTTTTTTGATTGATTGATATTGTTTTATTTGTTCGGTTAATTAAATTCATAAATTTCCATTGGGCTATGGAGTCTATAACTTAACTTGGATCTTTTTTAGATTTTCAAAAGGGATTTCACTGAGCAGGGTAGCTAAACTAACTGGATCCCGTATATTTAAATGAAGTGTAAGAGAAGGAATGAAATAAGTTCCATTAGGAAAAAGAGCATTTAAGAATTCTTTAACTAAATTTCAAAAGAAAACATTTAAATCATTCACGGGTTAAAGAAACAGAGTGTATTTTACAACAAATTATGTTCTTCAACTTTTTTGAAAAATAATTTAGATTAGGAATACACAAGCATGTAAAACAAGGAAATAAACACATAGACAATGAGAGAATCACTTCATAAATAGTTAAACACATAAATAGTTAAACACATGAATCCCTGAAAGAGTATTTTTTATTAATGATCAACCCATCAAATTTGAAAAAGTAAAATATAGCCTGAGAGTGCACAAATCAACCCTCAATACTTCGAAATCTGAAGTATTTGTAAAATTATTTACAAAAAATATTTTCATGACAAATCGGGATATATTTTAGGAATACGTAAAACAAATTACATCTCTTATTACAAGTTGGAACTATTCAAATGTTGTACCCGAGTTGAAGGAGGTTATTGTTGATCTCCTTTTTACCTTTGTTGCGTTGTTGATCACATACTATCGAAGATAAAGTTACTCATTTAGCTCTAGTAACTCGCATAAATTTTCCCACCTCTGCTCGCTTAGAGTAGATAATTTAGTCACTCTTCTATAGATCTCATCGACTTCTCGACTAATGGAATATATATCAACAATAGGTGATCCAACCAAGCTTGTGCGAGGATTTGACCTTACAAAAGAAGGAGAATGAAAAGATTCTAGAGAAATTTAGAAACTTAGAAGCTCAAAAGATAAGAAACAAAACCTTGTACATGGAAGAGATGCATAAATCTCACAAACTATCATAGAAGGTTCGGTAATATGGAAAGTGAGCTTTTAATGGTAGACACCTTGGCCCAAGCTAAGGAAAGCATCTAGATCGAAATAAGCGAAGCAATGATAGAAGTATGGCCATCCATACAAACCATTTTTGAGCGGGAGGAACTCATCAACAAGTGTAAAGTAGTCGGTGAACAAGAAAAGGCAACACTTACGGCGAAACCAAACGTAAGCATCGGACATGATTAAAGTAGTTGAATTCAAAGAGAAAGGAAAAAATTGGAACGATTAACATTACGATACGTGAACAACCGCTATTTTGGAGATCAGAAAGTATTGCTAAAGAAGAATCTGTTGAATCAATTAGAGACTAAATGTGAAACTTTGGAATTTTTGTCCAAATATTTCACACCATGTTTAACCTACTAAATCGTGAGGGGATTGCCTGGATTAGTATCTCCCAATGACAAATTGATCAGCTCGGGAGGAGTACCGCAAAAATCTCTACACAATAGTCATTGAAAAATCCAAGTTTGCGTGAATCAAAGATCATATGACGAGGCAAAGATTTTTCCGGAATCTTTAGATTTTGATTTGATAATTAAACATGAAATCAAACGTCTCTTCATCAACAAGCCTACTTTTTGAGAGATACACGAGAAAGTAGATGAAGTTTTCGAAGACTAGTAAATATCGATATACTAATCTCGGGACGGATGGGATCACTTTTGTGAAAGTTGTTAGTGTCAATATGCCGGTGATCAAACATACTCTTTCGGTTAATTTTCTAGTAGTCATAGGTCAAAATTTTTTGTGTTTTCAAACAAATTTTCAAAATAAATTTTGGTCACCGAAGGAGTCTAGGCAAAAATGTTGCTCCCCTCATCTCATCCATGACCATCATCACTTAAAAGGTCATCCCATTCATTATCATTTAGAAGTCTTAGGTCATTCACTCCATCTAATCTAGTTCTCGTTCTCTAGGTGTCATTGTTTTTCCTTTGAAAGGTCCAAATTGTCATCAAACAAGGCAAACAATCCTTCATTTTCACCATTTAAGTCTTCTAAAAGGGAGTCAACATACTTAGCTCTATAAAGGTAAGGCAAGTTATCTTATTTCAAAATTTGTTTCAAAGTCAAAAGATTTCAAAAAGGCAAAAATTGTCTTATTTTTTTCACTATAGGACAAAAATGTCATTTCAAAGCTTATAAAGGACAAAAAGAGGCTCATCCAAACTCATTATTCTCTGTGTTAGACCTCCTCGCTTACCTCTATTGGACTCCTTAATGGTCAAGGGTTTGAAACAAAGGCAAGAAACTACTTCGAACACGAGCTTGTTACGCTTCTAGAGCATTGTGTTACACTTATACTAACTTTGTTACGTTGCGCAGAGCATCGTGTTGTGCATGCGCTACCTTTGTTACGTGAGCACCGTGTTGTGCTTCTCGCTACCTTTGTTATGTTTCGGAATCATTTGTTATGCTTTTGTAGTAGGTTGTTACATTTACTCGGAATCGGTTGTTACACTTTTGGAACCATTGTTATGCTTCTACCGTGGATGTGTTATGCATCCGTAGTGTTGAATTAGGGTATTTTTAGCTACCAATCTACTCAAACAAACTCAAGTCTCATTAGCATCATTTTTTAGAGTTCGACAACTGATAATTCAACTTCTTATACCCTCCCGTGGTCAAATTATCAAGCTTAATGTTGATTCTCCATTATATTTTTCACTTCTTCATATCAACTGAAAGATTCCAATGAAACAAAGCCTAACCCTCTCATCTAACACTACCCTACAACTCCCACATACATCATACTCCCATCCCCCACCATCCATATCCTTCCTAAGAGCCATTTTCACCAAACCCTAATTTTTTAGCCGTTTTCAAGTGTTAAAATGGAAAATTCTTTGTGTTTCCCTCATTTGACCACCTTCCTCACATTCATTTCCCTACACGATTTCACTCCCATATCATGGAGCCAACATACAAGAATATCTCCTAAAATTTTTGTGGAGAATTTTCCTTGGCTTTAAATCACTTCATCTCACCCTCTAAGTCTACCACCCCTATCCTCACTGCTTTTCAAAATTACACTACACCTACACATTCCATCTACACACTAGGGTTTCATCCTTTCATTGATAGACAAGATGGAGAGTGAGAAGAAAAACTTTCAAGGAGGGTGCAACCTCATATTAGAACCACCGCACCATGCAAGAAAACTATTATCCATTATAAAATTTGGTTGGTCTTAAGTTAATTAGGTTGGAGTCACTTAGGAGTTGAAATGGTCTTTTGAATTCATAATTTTCAAAAAATGCACATATGTGAGGGGTATTAATGGTCATCATTCATGTGATAGGAGTCACCGTCAAAGAAAAATCCAAAAAATATCTCATGCATGAGAAAAACGTAGTCATTAGAGTGAATTTGACACTTTTACCCAAGTTCGTAGCGAAATCAGTGTAAAACGAAATCGGGAATTGCTACTGAACTTGCCTAATGCTCGCTGTTTTCCAACTTTATGAGTTTTTGATATTTTTGAGGCATTCAATGCATGTAAGGTCACCGAATCATCAAATGAGTTCAATAAATGTCATTGGACCATTTGTTTAAAGGGGGAACTCAACTATCAAACTTCATGTGTATGAAAAACTCATCAAGGTAACAAAGCATGCCAACTAATCAATTGGAAAACTCACCTTTTCCAATCTAAAGTATTTCAAGGTCTTAACTCCGGTATATCGATGGTCAACACCATGGCATGCTAGTTTGGTTCGATATAGATGCTACAGGCTGAATTGAAGAAAAGGGTCTCAAAGTGATTATGCAAGATGTTGATGTTAAACATGGTAAGCCACAAATTTTTTGGTAACTTTTTGTCTTAAGCTATCATCACAAGACATATGCGTAATGAAAATATGATTTTTGGGTAAATAAGGCGAAATTACAAAAAATCTACCAAACTAGGTGAGTTTGTAGCGTGCTCCGTGCTTGAGGTTGAGTTTTCACTACGAACTTGTTGTAGGTTTACTTAAGTTTAAACCTCCTTCAAAAATACATGGAAGAGGGTTCTATAGGCATGTATTTAGCTTATTAGACCAAGGAAGACCCTCCAACGGTCATAAATTTCAAAGGTTATGCAAAAGGTAGATTTTGGAGTTCGCTACGGAATGAGCGCTATGAAATTTCTCGTACATGACTATTTTTAGTACCAACTTCAAGCTTAATTTATGACCAAATGATTGTAAATATGAAAGAGGTTTTTCTTCATTACAAGCCCATATACAAAACTCTCATCATTTTTTGCAAAGGCATTAGTTTTTAAAAAATTATACACTCATCTTTCAAAGGCCTATTTTTCAAAATTTTCACTAACTACATTTATGTAAAAAATTTTTAAAATTTGACTTGGAAGTGTTCTAGCTTAGCATCCACATGGCATGATGACACATCAACGGTCCATTACACTCAAAAATTAGTTGGTTTCCTTGATAAGGGTTATTAAATAGATTTGTTGAGTTATTTAATGAAATAAAATTCCTTTTTGTATTCAAACTTTGCAAAACAAAAAAATATCCCTAAGAAGTCTCCAAGTGATGTAATCCTATTTGAAATTGGTCTCTCGTGTAGGAATCCTAAGCCAGCTATGGTGGAAAACCATTTGTATTAGTCCTCACTCTATAAATACGCATATTAGAGGATTATAGTAGGTTGATTGATTTCATGCTACAAGCTACTTTTGTAATATTTTTTAGTCGGTAATATACGATGCAAAAAGGCTTCTATCAAACTGCGGATTCATCATGTGTTCTCATATGTGTTTGTCTTATTTATCTATTTGATGTTTATTCAGTTAGATTTATGTGTAATCACTTGGAATTCATGTTTAATCATGCTCTAATTACATGTATGCATATGGTTTATCTGTTCAAGTTGTGTTTCGATGGGAATACACACATGCCTCAGCTTCCATGCTAGATGTTTTTCATGTAATTGAGTTTCCTCTGAATCCATGCCCAATGGTAGCTATTTATTCACATCCTTCACTTGCATAAAAACAATTCAAAATACATAAATAAGACAAACACAGAGTTAGCCATCTTTGTTTCCAAGCATTGTCTATTGAATATCATACATTACCTTGAGAGAGCCCTCTCAATTTGGAAAAGGCTAAGTTCCAAATAAAAGTGGTTTAAAATAGTTACTCGAAATTGAATGTTGAAGCAACCCATCAACCTCAATTTAGTGATAAAATTTTAGTGCATATCTCTGGGAGACCGAAGATACATTTTCTCGAAATTTTGTGCTCAAACACAAAATCATCGAATTCTTAAAGGTAGCAGTGAGCCTCAGAATCATTCGACAAAGGTACGTACTTCTACCTTGGCGATTCCATTCTTGAAGAATTCATAAATTCATGGCTTCATGGTGACTCCAGCACTTGAAGATCGGTAACTTGAAGAAGTTCCGAAATGAGTTCTATTGCAAGAAATAATGCTAAGTATGCCCCTATGAATCGGTCTCACATCCCTAGTTTTCAAAATCATATGCCAAGGGTTAATTGGTTAACTTATCTTCCCATATTTAAAGATGAAAAGAAAGATAATGTTGCTCTTCAATTGGTTAGATTCCATATGCATGTGCAAAAAGTTTTGAGTTGAGTTTCCTAAGGATTGTCGCATGAAAATGTTTATGGCCACCCCTAGAGGATGAAGCTAGAACATGGTATGAAGGGTTGCAACCGAGAATATTGTTCTCTCTTAAATACTTCCATAGAACGTTCTTCCAACATTATGAGAAATATCATTCTTCCTTATCAACGTTACATAGTGTCGTTGTGATTTTTGTGAGATGTTTATTCCATATCTTAAAAGTCTTGGTGATAATAGAGAGTGCATGGATGAGGATATGTTAGAGGCACTTTATGAATTCTCTTCTCGGGTCAATTTTCATGATAATCAAGAAGGTTTCCAACAAGAAGAAGTGTATTCTTTGCTTGAAGACAAAATAAATCAGCAATTTTACATTCAATTCATATTACATGAAATTATTGAGGATTTGCGGCCTTGTCAATTTAGATGCAACCAAAGGTATGAGCCAAATCATTCAAATTGTTTTTCAACCCTTTCCTTTTCTGAAATTTTATGTCAAGAAGAAACTCCTCAAGATTAGGTTGTTGAAAATACGTGCATGAAAATTACGAATGAAGGTGAAGTAACATGTGATGAAAGTTCACTTTTGGGTAAACTCGAGCTACATGAAGGGCTGAATTTACATGTTTTACCTATTCTATTTGGGGACCATAAAAATGACATGGATGATATGCATAAAATTGTTTGTATAGGATTTGTTAGTGTTCGGACTCAAGATGACAATCCTCAAGCAAAACTACCAAAGATTATATCTTCAGATTTGTTTGATAAGAAAAAGAGTAGTTTTGATACACACAATATGGATATCATGTCCGAAGATGTCCAAGGATGCATGGATGGTTTTGTTGATTTACACAAAAGGGAAGACAAATTTATTGTTTCCTTTTTATTTAATGATATTCTTGGAATTGAAGACATAGGACAAAAGAAGCCATTAATTATGAATGAATTCATGTCTCATGGTTTTACTCATCAAGAAAAGGTGACTTTTCATGGTTTCCAAGATCCAATGGTAAGTTTGTTGCGCTCATCGACCCAAGACAAATTTTGTATTTCTTATGGAGTAGGGATTCAATTTTCATTCCGAGTTGCCAATAGATGATTCACTTCCAATGTTGTTCAAGTACAATCAAGAAGCCCGGTGTGTTGGATCAACTCTTTGAACGGCTATACTAGAAATTTAATATTTCTTGAAATTTAAAGCTTGGTTTTCGATTTGTTAGATTAGGATTGGTATGTACATAAATAAGCTTGTTACGCGGGCATATCTTTCAACATTTAGTTTGAAGATTGTAGTTGCAAGTTTTCGGCTGTACAAGTGTTTTCGCTTCAAGAGCATGTCAAGGGATGAATGTAGGCTAAAGAATATGACAAGAGATTGGGATAAGCCTAATGGATAAGGCACACAGTCCGCTGGTTCTTTTACGCACCACAGGGGGCACAACATCCCCATTGGAGCCATCTGTTATGGCATGATAAAATTTGGTTGGTCTTAAGTTAATTAGGTTGAGTCACTTAGAGTTGAATAAGGTCTTTGAATTCATCATTTTCAAAAAAATGCACATATGTGAGGGGTCTTAATAGTCATCATTCATGTGATAGGAGTCGATGTCAAAGAAAAAATCCAAAAATATCTCATTCATGAGCAAATCTGGTCATTAGAGTGAATTTGACACTTTTACCCAAGTTCACAACAAATCGGTGTAAAAAGAGTCGAGTCGCTATGAACTTGTCTAATGCTCTATTTTTTCCAACGTTATGAGTTTGTGATATTTTTGAAGCATTCAACGCATGTAAGGAGGTAACTAAATCATCAAATGAGTTCAAGAAATGTCATTGGAACATTTGTTTAAGGGGACACCTCAACTTTCAAAATTCATGTGTATGACAACTCATCAAGGCAAAAAAGCATGCCAACTCATCAATTGGAAAACTCACCTTCTCTCAACTTGAATTCTTTCAAGTTCTTAACTCCAGAGTATATCGATGGTCAACACCTCAACATGTCGGCTTGGTTCGATAGAGATGCTACAAGGTCGAATTGAAGAAAAAAGGGTCTTAAAGTGATTATGCAAGATGTTGATGTTAAACATGGTACAACACACATTTTTGGTCACTTTTTGTCTTAAGCTATCATCATAAGACATATTCGGGATGCAAAGATGATTTTTGGGCAAAGAAGGAGAAATTACAAAAAAATATGCCAAACTAGATGAGTTCATAGTGTGCTCCGGGAGCTTGAGGCCGAGTTTTGCTACGAACTCGTTGTAGGTTTCCTTAAGCTAAAACTCCTTCGAACAATACATGGAAGAGGGTGTTAGAGGCATGTGTTAGCTTATTAAACCCAAGGAAGACCCTCCAATAGTCAAAAATGTCAAATGTTATGGAAAAGGTGGATTTTGGAGTTCGCTACGGAATGAGGGCTATGAAATTTCCCTGTACATGATTGTTTTAGCAGGTCAACTTCAAGTTTAATTTCTGACCAAATGAAAAAGCATTTTGGAAATTTGAAAGACATTTTTCTTCATCACAATCCCATATACAAAAAAATCTATCAGCTTTTTCAAAGCCATCGGGGTTTGGAAATTATACACTCATCTTTGAGGCCTATTTTTCATAATTTTCACTAACTCGATTTATGTAAAAATTGTAAAATTCGACTTGGAAGAGTTCTAGCTCAACATCCATGTGGCATGATGACACATCGCAGTCTAGTACACTTAGAAAATTAGTTGGTTGCGGCTGATAAGGGTTATTAAATAGATTTGTTGAGTTATTTAATGAAAGAAAATTCCTTTTTGTATTCAAAAACTGCCAAACGGAAAATATCCCTAGGAAGTCTCCAAGTGACGTAATCCTATTTGAAATTGGTCTCTTAGGTAGGAATTTGAAGCTAGCTAAGGTGGAAGACCATTTGTATGAGTCCTCACTCTATAACATAGGGCAAATGAGAGGATTAGAGTAGGTTTATTGATAATATTTTTCAATTAGTGAAGATCATTGTTGCAAAAGGCTTCTATCGGACATTCGAGATTCATCATGTGTTCTCATATGTGTTTGTATTATCTATATATTTGATGTTTATTCGGTTAGCTTTATGTGTAATCACTTGTAATTCATGTTTAATCATGATCCAATTTCTCAGTATGCATATGGTTTATTGTTCAAGTTGTGTTTTGATGGGAATACACACATGCCTCACCTTCCATGCTAAATGTTTTTCTTGTAATTGAGTTTCCTATGACTCCATGCCCAATGGTAGTTATTTATTCACATCCTTCACTTGCATAAAAAAATTCAAAATACACTTAGACTTATCCATCTTTGTTTTCAGAGGCATTGTATATTGAATATCATACATTACCTTGAGAGAGACTCTCTCGAGGTTGGAAAAGCTAAGTTCCAATTAAAATTGGTTTGAAACTGTCACCTAAATTGATTTGTTGAAGCATCCCACTCGCCTCAATTTGGTGATAACAAAATCAATGCTTCACTCCTTGGCCAAAAGATGTTTTGAGAGGAGTCGGATGTTTGAGGTTTACGTGAGAAGATCATGGAGGAAGGATATCATCTTCAACTTACAAGCTTATTTTCTCTAATCTCAACATGGTAAATGTCATCATTTCGGATGTGGAGTTTAACCTATCGCGATGTGATTTCTTCAGAATAGTATTCCTAGTCATGGAGAAAATTGGTTCAAGGGAATGGACTTAGACCTTGAATATTACAAAAAAATTATAAAACCTCTTGCTAGAGAGGAACCATAGTACCTCTTCCCTTTGGAGACACCTCCTTACAAATATGATCCTTTGATGATGTTAATAATGAAGTATTTCACATGTGAAGGAAGATTTTCCATGTTGCATAGGTACCATATCGGACTTTTGTTACATTTCACTTCTGCAAATCACTTGACTTGCCCACGTTACTTGTATAGAAGTTTGATTAAAATGTATGAGAAGGTTCGCAGAAGAAAAACAGGATCATTACCTAATTATTTTCACCATGGCATAGTCAAAATCATGCATCACCTCAACATGACTTGGGAAACCTTCATGGAAAGAGTAGCGAGCGGCGCCACCACTAGTCCTCTTGTCATGCATAGCACACCATCACCATCAGCAGCGCGCAACCAATGGAGTTTGGTTCCTCCGGCATGCAAACTCGGATTTCAAAGGCTCCTGCGGTTGTTGAGTTTACTCATACCTATGAAGGGAAAGAAGACAGGGTTTTTGCGCCCAAATATATCAAAAGTGTACTTTAACTTGAAACTATTAGTGAACAAAGTGAAATAGAGGAGCAACCTCTCATTCATCGAGATAAAACACATTTCGCACCAACATAGTGAACCAGTGCTATTGGAGGTTGAGGTAGTAGAGCGAGGTTGAGATAAAATCTGTGCGAGGATATCATTAGGGAGAAGGATGAGGAAATAATAGAGTTGAGGAGATATTCCTCCATTGCTAATTCTAAAATCACTTTCCTACGGCAACGAAATTTTCAATTGAAGGTGAAGCATCCGACACGAGATAAAACTGGCCGAACTAGAGGTAGATAAAGGTAAAGGTAATCGAGATCATAGATGGTAAACAAATGAAGGACATGGAGGTCAGAAACACGGTCACAAAGAAGGCCAAAAGACAAGAAGCCTCGCAAAGGGCGTTGGAGCTAGAAGACGTTGATCTCATCCTGAAGAGTTGACCTTTGATGAGCTAATAGCTATGGAGATCAATCAAGGCAGGAGAACTCTAGTTGGCAAGGGTAAATGAAAATTTGTAGAATCTCTTGAAGAGAGCTAAGAGAGAAAACAACCTCAAAGACACATGGAAAAATCATTATCGCACAAGGAACAAAATTTCACAAACAAGGCTAAAATAAAAGCGGGAAGAAAAGGCTAAAAGAAAAAATCGAATGAAGCTTAAAGAGAAGGATAGCTTAGATTTTATGGATGAATATTCCTTGGTTGTTTAGCCCATCACTCACGGAGTGCTACAAAATCAATTTTGAGAATTTTTGAAGAATTTTGGTATAATTTTTGCACAAATTTGAAAATTCCCTCCTCACTGAAGTGTAGCAAGATTTTGTTACGCTTATTTTAGAGACATCCAAATGATGATTTTTATTATATGGTTGCTTGAGTTTATTTTTTATATCATAGTTCAAGAACCCCATTTGCATGACAAGTTTTAGTTATGCATAAAAAGCCAAAAAAACACTCATTTTATATGCTTTTGCCACTTTTTTGGAGGCCTTGCTATGCTTCCGGAGTAACCTTCGGAGAATGAACTTTTGGCAGGCCTTCCCATAAGTCATTTTTCAAAACTCAAGATGTTATGGAAACTAGATACACGAGGTCTAGTTGACCTATCTTCCGAAATTATATTTTCACTCCCTAAAATTTCTTCAAAAATGGCTACAAAGTTACGTTATGCTCATAGAATTATGTTATGCATATGTCAAAAAAGTGTTACACATACGCATAGGACTCTTCGTGCGGCACTTGTCAAGCTTAGAAAATGTCAAAATTCGAGGTTTTGTTGTCCTATGATTTGGCATTAGAGTAATTGAGTTGGTTTTTCTTATTATCATGAGGGAACACGTAATTTAATGTGGGGGACACACACTCCTAGTACATAGCTGAAATTTAGGGAATGGTTTCTAACCTCCCTAGAATCTAGGAAATGACTCATATATGTATTTATGATTAATTTTGGATGGGATTTAGACCCTATGATGTGTCATGGTTCATGTTTTCTATGAGTATACTCTCTTTATTATTTCATGGGGTTGGGCGGTCTTATTTTTGCGAGTGGAGTTATTGTAACAACATTTTGGAATGAAATCCAAAGACCAGATCTTGCGAGAACTTGTGTTGAGAATCTTTTGGCATGCATTGGATCATTTGTTCTTTCTCATGATGTTTATCTATTCATGTTGAATGATGTATTTTCCTCTTTTAGATACATGCTTCCATGTGTTTATCTTGTAAGTTTATAGGCAAAAATCATGTTTGTTTATGCTTTCCGTTTTATACAAGGTTTACATGATATGTATATGTTCTTCTAAATGAATGAATTCACCTCGGTGTCTCATTCGGGACTTTCTATCACTTCATCCTATACTCAATTATCAATTAAGAATGCTTTCAAACTACCTATATATCTTCACAAATTCCCCTGCAAATTTACCTTGGAATTCGGACAAATCCCTAGACCTAGCACCACTCGCTCATGACATTTCTAGTTAGCACATGAGCTTAACATCAGGCAAAAATCCAAATTACCGAGAGATTACATGCCTAGCATAACATCAGCTAGATATTTAGGCAGATCCAGTGATCGCAAAGTGAAAACGAGAGAGCCCTCTTTAGTCACTAGTGGGGATAATGATTAGCGACCTAAAGCCTTGTCCGTGGTTATCTTCCTTCAATCCCACTTTCTACCTTGGGAGGCGCGTGACAACATTTTTCGCGTCGTTGCTTTGAGCGATTGCAAAACTTTCTAGGAATATTTCTTTAGTACTCCGCAGTCCTATACTCTGTAGGTGACAAGCTCTAATCATTTGAAAACTGCCTCGAACTCTTAAATTTGAGCTAAAGTCCAAAATTCCTATCTAGGGTGGCTCCCAAAATACATACTAGGTCAACCAGATCCAAATCACTCACCGATTGTAGATCAATACTTGAGAGTCTTTTAAGAAAGCATAAAAACCAAGTCTCGGGGAAAGTTGGAAGAGCTATACACTCCACTTTTCAAATAAAATTCCTTGCCTACTTGATTTTCTTTAGAAAGATTTTATCTATAATTCATAATCTGAAATATCTTTGTTTAGGTCCTAAAGTACGGAACCTTTCTTTCCCGGAAAAACTATATTTTATCATTTTTATTTCTGACACTTTTTGCACCATTTTTCTCGAGTTTTTTTATTTCGAGAGTTGATAGTGAAGTTTGGTCTAATTTCTTTACAAACTTCAAAAGGTCTGGTGGATAAGTTTCAAGAGGCTTCGAAGATGGCTTATTTCCAATATTTCCATGGCTAGGATTTTCTCTTCAACACTCGTCATTACACCTTCTCATACTACTACATTATCATCCCTTCCTTTCATTCCATCATTACCTTTGCAAGTTTTCACTCCATTATCACCTCCCACCACCTCCTCCATTGGTCAACGGCCATATTTGCTTTCATGGACCTGCGCTCAACAACTCACCGCACTTTCACCTCAAAACTATGGTAAGAAATTCTCTTTTTTTATGGAACATCATGGGTTGCTCATCATCGAAACACATTTCCCAGTGGTGGTTGATTTCATAGATCTTGAAGAGATTGACAATGATGATGCCAAGAGTGAGTCATCATTGCGTAGAGTTTCTCGGGAGAGGTTAATAAATGGTTCCGCTCTCTGCACACGAGTGGTTCGCGTGGTATTTACCATATGCAGTTTGGGATTGACTTGTTTATGGAGAAATGGGAAGAGAAGAAGAATCCATCAGCAGACTTACGCGCGAGAATAACGCCTGTGAAAAAGGAATCCCAATGAGTTTGCCCAAGACTTTGCTAACCAGATTCAATAAAATCTATGATTAAATTCATGAGAATATTAAGCCTCCTCTAGGCCTCATGCTTACTTCATTGCTGTGATGTTTTTGATCTTGACGATGGCTTAATCGAGCTGAGAAAGAACCCATCAACTCTTGAAGAAATGCAAAGAACGCATAGAGTAGCGTGGAAGCTAATTTGAGATCATCAAAAAATTTACAAAAAATCAAGATGTGAGAAAACGCGCTACCACTAAAGGTGGAAACATCTACTTAATCGGAGGGCAAAGTAGACACCTTGATCAAGACCATGGAGAAGATGATGGATAAATTTCCATCACCGATAGATCGAGTCGAATCCTCCACTAGAAATCCCAAATTTCGAGGGTCAAAATCGGCCGACCTCAGAGATAGGATCAAGCAAAGGGAAACAAAGGCCGGGATCACACACTCAACGGAGAATTTAGCAATCCATTTCATCGAACCTACTGTGAAGAAGCCCTAATAGAAGAATATGAAGAAGAAGTTTTGGTGATAATCATTTTATTTGTGAGGAAAATCAACAACCTATTTCTTCTTGTTGGAGAAGAATCAATTTTTGCTGCAGAAATTTGTTCACCAGACGATTAGCAATATCTCTTGTCAAATCATGGCATGCTACTGCGGTGGTGCAGAGGTGCCATAGATATCCTCGTTATCTTTCTTAAAGATGTAGAGACGTTATGGTTCTTTTGAGGAGTAGAACGTTCGTGTGACGCCAATCGGAGAAAAAAATAGAATTCTCCAAGTAGATGCCTCATTATAAAGGCACTCGCTACTCCAAATCAAAGTAAACACAAAGGACCTTTTGTTTCTTAACAGCTGCTAAATAAGCGGGTGACTGCCTCCGGTCGCGTCAGGAGTAGGGAGGGAGCTCGCGTCTGACATCTTTTTTCTGCTCTATTGCAGATGACAGCCGACAGTGCGCCGAGAGATCACGACCCGTTGGAGGGAGGCCACCAACTGCGCTGATTTGGCTGAGCCAGGATCAAATGCCTGCTAGGATGAGCATGATCTCAAAGCCTTCGATCGAAGGTGGGGTGGATGTACTTTCGCAGATGTAGATCAAAGGAACACGGAGTACACAAGGGCAAAGGCGAAGACCGGGTCCTCGATTGAGGAGAGAAGGGACTGCGTCGTCAGTGTCCAGCATAGCACAGAAAGTGTTGACTGGCGGTAAGAAATGTAAGGAGGCCTTGGAGAAAGCTATATCCATTAGAGAGACTTTTGAGGTCTAAAATGTGGTCCGCTAAGAAAAATGTACAAACCAAAACCACAAACTTTCTAAGAACCAATCAGGACTCAAAGATGATGATGTCAACCATGGGGATGGTTCACCATTTTTTGTAAAAAAGTAAAAAAGATTGCAACAATAAAACAATAAAACTACTTTTTCCACTCTGTATTTTCAACTTATTTCCGTAGTTTTTACTCAAATTCTCGCGCGCGAGTACTCATTGGATGCAAAATTTAACTCATCCTCCATGGAGTACCCATGTTGGATACTTTTGATGGACCTCCTTACACTAAAAATAGAGAGATACATGGAAAAATGTGATTGCAATCACGTTTTTCAAATATTTACTCATTTTCGTCGTAGAAATATCCAAAGTGAAAGTATGCAACATGGGTGCTCTTGGAAATGAGGAATCAATTTTTGCATCCCATCGAATGTTCCGACTCGAATTTGAGTGCAAACCCATATGGAGATAAGCTGAAAATACGAGTTGAAAAAGTAGTTTTTCATCCCTCTAAAAATGATTCGATCGTAATCTAATTTATGTTATTCCACTATTATTTTATGATTTCTCTTTGAGGAGACCCATTTTTAAAACCTCAAAATTCCCCTAATGAAGGATCTTCCGAAGCGGCTGAGATCTGCTCACGGAGGAGAGAGCCCACGGAACTACTTGGGATGCAGAAGGGTAGAGACGTATTGATCTGTTCTGTTTAGACTTCGAAGAGCGACTCGTGACCGACTGGCAACCGTGGGAGACGGCTCCTCGGGCCATAGAGATGGTCGGATTGGCCCTCGGCTCGCTGTCCGATGACTATTAGGTCTTTGTCCGGGAAGCATCTTGGGCGAAAGAGAGTGCCGAACTCGGGTGTACTGTGGGAAACCCTTCGACGAAGAGATGAGGAAGGCGGCTGAATAACGATGGGAAAGAGGTCGATGCAAAGTGCGGGAGTGAGAAATGCAAACTGTGCATCAAGAGGCGGCGAGCAGACAACACCAGGAGGAAGAAGGAACTTTCCAAAGATCAATGAAATGCTTCGATGTGGCATGATGGGACATTAAGCCACAGCGTGTCCTCTCAAGAAGAAAGAAGAAAAAGAAACGAGAAAGCATGACCTGGGTAGGGTCGCATCACGCGAGGATCGAAGTGAGAGAGGAGTTCGCCATGATTTCCCATATACCTCCAGGAGAGTGTTATGAACCTAATTCATAACTAAAGTAATAAATATAGTCATTAATGGAATAAATACAAATAAATGTAATTATTAACGCTAAATCAATTAGGATTATGTTAAATAATCATTAGAGAATGAAAAGGCATGCTCCAAAAGACATGCCCTTCGATGGAAAAGGTGCTCCGAATAGGTAGATGAGGACCTCATTGTAATCATTCAATGCAGTCTTATATCATATCATATCAATAAATATTTATTATTATAAATACATCTTGTGTATTTTTATAATTAAAGCTATTTACTCGCTATTAGCCGCACAAATCTACAATCTTGTACGCTGCGATGTAACCAAATTTACGAATTCCGCCGTGACAGAGGGTATCGAGCCATGTGGAAAGCCAAGTTGAAGCAATGGGTAACACAACATCGTCTACAAGCTCATGGCCAACATAGCCTATGCTTCATGACATAAACGACCACACTATGTGTCATTACGTGAAGATCCCAAAAAAATTGAGCAACATTAGAGAAATTTCATGAAAAGCTTCAACTAATTAGAGAATTCATGTGTGAAATCTGCGGGTGTCTTAAAAATTTACCACGGTAATCCATACAGAGAAGGTGAAAAAGCGCTGTAATAATGAGAAGAAGCTGATTAGTTGCAGAGAAAATCAAATAGAACATCCATGGTAAATTCAAGTAACACATTCCCCCACCAAATGCGTAAAAAAGGAAAACAACCAACTAATATTGAAAGTAAAGAAGAAGGGAGAAATGCTGGAAATGTGGGGACAAATATTTCCCAAAACATAAAATGTGCCTTTTATTACGGGAAATATCGTTGCACGACAACAGTGAAAAAAATACAAAAAGATAGAAGAGCATCTTGGTCACAGAGATAAAAATAATTTGCAAGATAAAAATGAACTAGAACAATTGCAAGTGAGCATGCCCATGTCACCGATGAAATCCTTTGAGGCTTCAAAAGAATTTAGAAATTGGATCAAGAGCACCTATGCGAATGGGAAAGAACCTCCAGTCGACGGTGCACACCCAAAACATAGGCAACTGCGTGGAAAGCTGATCGACAACATTCTAGAAAGCTTCTGTCTTATTGTCCAAAATGAGGAGGGTGATGAACATGAAAAGGATATCGATCCCGATGGGAATGAAGATTATGAAGATCGGGAGGATACTAGCACTACGAGAAAAATACCTACTACGTTTCGCATTCCTCACGCCGAACGTCCTTAAAACTACCACCCATCACGTCTACAAAAACTTTGGCCATAACCTTAGCAACAAGCATCGTCAATGATAATAATAATAACAATAAAGCTTGGAGATCTACAATGTGGTTGTCATTGGACATAGAAGAAGCTCAAATGCACAAATTTGCATCCTTGCTCCCTTGTAGATCATGGGAGAGACAAACAGCGGAGACCATTTGACAGCGAGTGGCCGGGAAGAGGGTGCTTCACTCGGCTGGTGCAGGGGCTTCGATTCATGGACTACCTTGATGACGAGCAGCGAGCGAAGGCCACCACGCATGAAGAAGCTCCTCACAGCAGCTCGCCGCAGCTTTGCGTTATTTGATTAATCCGATTGATTCCGCCGGTCATAGTGATCTCGCGGCGAGAGTGCCGGCTTGGGCGACGGTGCTGAGCGATGGGGCCTTCATTCTCGTCGATGCCGTCGGAGTCGAGTTCACCTCCAAAGCGCATGTCAGCGTGGCGGACTTGGATAGAGAAGGTTACGCCACCGCTGGTGTTCGAACAAGATAGATCGCCTTGTCACCGAGGCCGAAGCTGCCCTATGGAGGCCTATGCTCGATTGCGAGAACATTGTCCATGATGTCCAACAACATTAGCGTGAGCTTACCAGTCGCAGAAGTATCTCTCTGATGTCGACTCTATTATTGCGGAACGTGTGAGTCCCCCGAGATCGAAGAAGGGCTCGATACTCAAGAGGGGGTGATGAGGATGCATTTCGCCCACGAGAAAGGTAATGTTGCATTTGCTTGCATGCATCGGATGAATGGGGATTGCATAGACTCGCCTGTCTTGCGCCTGTCGTCTGCCAAGCTTGGGGCAAGCTCCACGATGTTGAAGAAGGCCTTATGAGGGAAACCATTATTTTATCCCAAAGACCCAAGATGAAGCTGCAGTGGTAACATGTGTTGAAAACACGTGAGCAAAGTGCAAGAAAGCCCTCGCGGGACCCGGGATACGCAAAAGTTCACTCTTTGAAGACTTCTTCTCAATACTTATTGATGCAGCCGAGAGCGTGATTCGCGCGAAGTTCATCTATAAGTATTGATACACTACCTAGTCAGTGTGCGAGGACCGTAGTTTCAAATTATGCTGTGATGTTTTTCGCGTTGTCGACATCGGGTGAAATTCGCGTCGGAGGGTGCGCAGTTTTTTGGACCCAACTTCGTAATGGGTGTAAGCAATGGGGCAAGTGGACCGCTCTCAGTAAAGCGCTCTGTGGAACCCATGGGAGAAGAGAGTGATCATGTCCATGTACCGCACTATCGCGATGCATTGGGGGTGCCAATTCGAGTTGTATACCTCGATCGAAGTTCATGTGATGTTGGCAGCACGAAGTCGATCATCATGTAGATTTCATGGTGAGCTTTGAACGATAAGTTAGACCTTCCTAGCGCCGTGGGGTTATTCTTTTCACAAGTGTTCTCGGCATAATCGACGTCTTTGAAAGGTATAAGATCACTTCCATCGAGTGTAGTGAGGGGGACTGCGAAATGGGTATAGATGGTGAAGAACTCCGAAGAAAAAGATGTTCGCAGACGCGGGAGACTTGGCAGCGAAAAGGTTGAATGGAAACCCACCGAAGACTTACTGCTAGCACAATCTTGTTGTTAAAAAGTTTTACTGGCAAAAGGCGATTTCAATTTCAGATTCTCAACCATCGGATATACGCTTCTCATCTTTGATCGCACCTTACGCCTTAGTTATCGAAATCGAGAAAGACGATGAAAGTCGATCTTGGGTACCGTATGCTGACTGATATACTTTGAAGAGATTCTCTTACTTGATTCGTTGTGCCGCATTGCTTCCATCTTGCGTAAGAAGTCAATAGAGCCACGGGGAGCGAGCGACAACTCTCCCGCGAGGAAGAACATGTGGAGGCGCTGTCCGCAATGGAAGAGGAAGATTGCCAGACGTATGCTAGTTCTAATGAATACGTGGAATGCGGCTAACCGAAAACCAACAACTCGGAGGGTCGCCGCCAAGACTTTGGCAATACGTACACTGCTTTGGTGGCCTGAAGTTCACCACCCTTTTTTGATGAGCAAAGCGTACTCGTATCATGTGGAGCCTCTCGTTAAAATAAAGCGATATTTTCGAGGATGAATCGGCCTCAAAGCAGGGAGTCGCGTTATGTGGGTTCGCACATACTCGCGTTATGTGAAATGCAGTACCGCGGCGCAAGCATGTGGCCATTTTATCCGATTAGGTCGTACTCATTTCCTGACTCTCGATGGTCAACTCGAGCGTTATTGGTCGAAATGGAGAACCACATGGAAAAGGTCATGCGTAGTGCTCAGAGACCGTTATGGATATGTCGTGAAAGCGCTGGATAAGCGTCCTTGTCACCGCGTATATTTTTCTCCGAATCCAAACGTTGTGCCCCAAAAAAACGTTCAAATCGGCTCAATAATACATCGATATAATCTAGTATGGTTAGACGGTGTTTCTCACACGTGCCGAGGAACAAGGATTGCTCATTTTGTGAGGCGTAAAGGAAAGCTAAAATGAGGCCGACTTCTTATTGGTGCAATTACAATATGAGGTCGGCGCCTTACTTCTATGGGAGGAAAAGTGAAAGGTTCCACTTGTTCCATAATTTGAAACTTAATTAAATTAAATTCAAAAACCATAATATATATATTAAAATAAAAATATATATATATATATTTATATATAAAAGCACAAATACGAATAAAGAGGAGAGGATTTCATTATCAAAAAAAGAGAAGATAAATTATCTACAAAAGAGTTAAATACCATATATATATTCAAGTTCCATTTAAAGGAAGCAAACAAGTTTATAGTTTAAAAAGGTATTTAAAATATAAGTGGACCAACGCATAAGGATTAAATTTTTGGGAGGTCAAATCGAAATTACCAAGTGTTTAACCGGAAAAAGAAAAAGCATCAATAAAGACTTCTTAATTAGAATCCGCTTTCAAGGGAAGTATTATTGAAGAATTATACATGCCAAAGTGGGCCCACTGATGAAGAATGACATGTTTATGCGAATAACTCTCAAGTAGAAGAAAAATTGTCGGAAAGTTAAGCTTTGAGGACAAAGCTTTTTAGGAAGGAGGCAATGTTAAGGAACTCGATTTCACTAGCCTAAAGTAATAAATATAGTCATTAATGGAATAAATACAAAGTAAACGTAATTATTAGCTAACCGACTAGGATTATGTTAAATAGTCATTAGGTTAATGAAAATGCACATGTCTAAAAGACATGTCGCTCAGAAAGAGGTGCTCGCATAGGTGTAAAAGCGAGACCTTCATTGCTTAATCATTCAATCGTCTTATATCACATCATATCAATAAATATTTATTATTATAAATACATCTTGTGTACTTTTTACAATTAAAGTTATTTCCGCTATGTAGCTCACAAATTCGACAATCTTCTCGCTGACGTGACCACCCTTACGTAATTCGCACTTTGCTGACGAGGTGCGAAGGATTTGGAGCACGTAGACCCGAGAGCCATGCGGGATGGGCAAAGATCCCTGAGAGTCCACTTGGATCGATACGTTCTACTGAGAGGCCAACCGGGGGAGGCAGCGGAGATGGATGAGTGCCGCTGGTGTAGAGGAGTGCGACAGTGACAATGCGGGTGGTTAGTGAGCGCCGAGTCTCAAGAAGCGCAGAGAGGCCGTTGCAAACGGTGAAGGAAGGCACGGTCTGCGTCCGCCGACAATGCAGCAACTTCGCAGAGACAACGCGAGAGGCTAGCGACGCCGACTCTTCAAGCGTCTGAGATGCATCATGCTCGAACACTTAGTTCAGTATTGGATGTTTTTCGCCTGTAGCAGCGACGCTGAGGCAGCGTTAGCGTGGTCGCACGGCATGGATGAAGAATTTGAGAGGGATTTGCAGTAGTGGATGCAGAGTTGATAGTGGCAATGTCATCAACAATATAGATGCAACATTTGCGCGAAAGAGTTGGTGGACGAGGATGCTTCGGACATCATCGCTGCGAGAGGAGATGTTACGTAGCCGAGACGGTATTCAACATGGTGTGTGTGACTAGAAGCACATTCCTCGCTAAGAGTGAGTGTTGATTTGGGTAGGCATCGAGAATGTGTTCTAAGTCTCAAAATTGGCGGGAGGCTTAGACACATGTATTCCAGAGAACCTTAGAAAGTGCTTTCTGAAATTCCACTTGGGAGTGAGTTTTGATTAAAATACCCACTATTTTTAAAAAGGGACCCCAAGTCTCAAACTTAGGAAAATAAAATAATTAATGAGTATTGATAGAAACAAACGAGTGTGAATATTCCTAGAAAAGAGGTGGAGATCAAAGTCAGAACCCAATCTTTGTCGTTGATTAGAGATTTAATCTCGACCATTGAAGTTTCAACGATAAGATTATAAGGACTTGAAGGGTCATTTGGAAATTACATTGAGACGGAGAGAAGAATACATAAATCGAAATTCTTTAGTGAGCGCGTAGCAGTAAAGGTCGATCGAGAGGATTCTCGTAGGAGAGGCGATAATTACGTTTGGAGAGTCTATTCCCGCCCATGGGAGAATACACAACAGAGAAGACAAGACGAGTAGTGCTAAAGCGAGAGGTAGCACAGCGGCACACGAGCCGGCCATAGGCGACGTAGGTAGCCTAGAGGAGGATTCGAGCCTCGCCGAGGATCGCCGGATCCGCGTCTTAGGAGCCTGGGTGTGAGGCGGAAGGGGCCGTGTCGTCCGGCCCGCCGAAAAGAGCCGGAAACGCGGAAAGCGTAGAGAGTGACGTAGAGATCGCGCATAGACTAGGTAGAGGCAAAGGTGGAGGGCTTGCACGATCGTTTTTGGTCAATCGAGCCTAAGTCCGGGTCGATGTGTGAGGTGCACCACCAACTTCTCTCGCTGTACGTGGAGTCACTCTCGTAGGATAGACAGCAAGGCATCGTGTTTGTATTCGTAAAGTGATCGCATAATATATAAACCCTTGACTGCGACCATAGTCGTTTTTCCCGCATTGGGTTTTCTCCGGGAATATTAGTTAAAAAATAATCGTAAGTTAGATTTGTCTATGATTTTCTATTGCTCATATCTTGCTTATGCACTTGTTTTTCTTTTAGTGCCTTTTATTTTGTGAAGGTACGCTTAGTGTATGGATTTCGTATATTTGCTCGTAGAACTCGCAAATAATTTGTTAAGTAAATAACAACAGAATATTTTCCATCGATGCCACTGCTAATAGGATTCCGAGGTCATGCGAAATTTTCACACTCGAATAGTTTATCTATGTCAAAGTGGAAGGTGTCAAATTAGCCTTTCTAGTATTCTACCTCATAGCCTACATCAAAATAGTTGTTGGTGATAAATCAATCTCATTCATTTTGGAATGTTCTCATCCACTCCATTAGCTCTTAGATTGATAGGCACTTGTCCCACATCATTTCATCCCTTGTTTCTCTTTCTTTCTCATACCTCTTTTCCATTTCCACTTCGCTCCCACATACTACATGTGTCACTGAGATTTTCACATGAAGTTGTGGTAGGAAGAGGAAAAGGTCCGTATCTGCATGAGCTGGGTCTTTTAGGGTACGAGAATCTAGCCAATGCTGTACCCGAGAGGAACTCTCTCTTTGAAAATTTAGCCTTTGCTTTTTAGAAGATATTGAGGCTAGTTATAAAGTCCAAGGGTTTTGTTAGAATTTGGGTGGTGGAATTCAATAGCCGGGGGCAAGATTTGAGTGTTATCAGGGCCATTGGGCCATGGAGCTCAAAAGATGGCTTCACTAGATTAGGTTTATCAACAAAAGATGGTTTGCACGCAGATACCCAACAGTGGAACAAGTATAAATCTTTAAATGAATGAAATGGATTTAAATGGATGAAAGGCAATTAAGAATCTTTCAACACATTCATAAGAGGAAAATTGAGTGATTATTAACAAAGAGCAATTAAGTATTCTTTATTAAATAATCAAAATGCTTAAACTAGTAAAATAGGAAGCGCTTAAGAATTCAACACGTTTAAACCTGGTTTAGAAGAAAACATTTAGAATAACAATGATTGAAACCAGTATTACACTTAAGTACTCTTCGGTTACTCATTTTCATTAATCATTCGTAAAATGAAACACGGTGATATAATAAACGAGACACAAAGACTTTAAAACATAAGAGAGATGACTTATTGATCCGTAAGTCCGACACATGAATTCAGAAAAGTCTTTCGCTTCAATTCATCATCCACGCTTGTGCTACAAAAATTTCCTCCAATAACATTTTATTCCAAGATAGTCACGTTAAGCAACAAAGTCTCAAAAAATCACAAAATACTCTCAAGAGTGAAGTATTTATACAAATTCTAAAACTAAAATATCTTGAAAAATATCAAGATTAGTTCTACAAATCTCTCCAACTATTTTACATAAATAGAACTTAAGTACAGGACACTCAAACTAATGCATCTAGTTTGGCACTATCTTTTATGGATAGTTGATGACAAAGAGGAGAACTCGAATTTGATCCAACTCTTAGCTGATGATGAGAGGCATCCAAAGTCACTCACCTGCTTACTTTCTTTGTGCATTTTGCAAACTTGGGTCCAATGATGTCTTTGTATTTCTCAATCCGTAATAGATATGTAAAAAGAGTAGAGAGGTTATTGTGGATTAATATGTTGGTGAGATAAACCTCTTTCGCCTTTCCCAAAATTCCTTTCTAGGCAGTGCACACATAGCTCTGTAAAAGTGTAAACAGTACGTGCTGCGGTCCGAAAAATAGCTGTAAAGATGTGCATGTATCTCCGCTCGATTCTGAAATCCATCGTGCATAAAAAGTGAGACAGGTTTTTGTAGATGGCCTCTTAGGAACAAAAACCCTCCTTCGGTTCTTGTATGATGTATTTTGGATTGGCCACAACATTCTCTCATAAATGATGACTTAACCGGAATTTTCTGCAAAAAAGTGCTTTCCAACATTGCGCAATATTTTCCAAAACCATAATAGGCCCATTTAGAAAAGTGAGAGAGTGTTTTTGTAGATGGTCCTCTTCAAGAACGTAAACCTCCTTCGCGCTTTTGCAAAATTCATCTTGGATTGATCACACTAGTTTCCCGCAAAACAATGACTAAAGCATGAAATTTACTGCCCATGTTCCTTCTTGTTGTGTTTCTATCTTTTCACACATTTTTGTTTTCTTTTTAAGCACGTTTTACTTTCTTACCTTTAGATAAAATTCTGGTCGTTGGTGAAAGTATTTTCACCTCTTTTTTACCATTTCTTGCACGCTCCTAATTACTTTTCTCGTTTACCTTTGACCTACTCTCCGTAACTTCATTTTAACTTTCACTCTGACTTTTACCTCGATACACTTTAACCACCGATACTCTTTAATTGTTTTTTATCGTGTCCTTTTACCTTCATGTGCAGTTTAGGTTTTTACTCTTTGTCTCCGTTTCTGTGATCGTACGAATGCCATCCTATTTCCTTTCGCTCGTCTTTCAACACGTATGCTTTATCTTCCATCTCCGTTTGAACAGATTTGATAATTCGCTCTTGGAGTAAACAAGTCTTCCACTTCTTAGTATTAGGCCCGTCTACATCAAGGATGACGGTCTTCTAATCACATAGCAAAAACACATTGCTAAGAAAGCCTTGGTTTTACGGCGTAGGTTTCGTCGTTTCATTTTGATGTTGAGAGGTTTGTGGAGTGAATCTCAGAATGATTTCTTGGGAGGTAAACAATGCTCGGCGTCGGTTACCGGAGAGGCTTCGGGTGGCGCGGCCATGGTTGCAAAGGGTTTTCTCGCACAATCGTGCGAAAATGAGCAACTCCTTTCGGGTGTTTGTGTTTAAACGGAGCAAATCGGCTGATATTGGCGGTAAGTGCTTTGAATGAACAAAGTGGACGGATGGCCGCGACTTGACGATGTGAAGTTTTGTCGTTGGTGGGAGGCGGCAGCGGTATGCGATCGCACCGCTTTTGAAAGGTGGTTTTTGGGCGTAGGAGCAGCGATATCCATACGATGAACGACGCATGCAAAGCGTGCATCTTGTTCGTAGAAGCCGCTTTTGGCCATCGCGCGATTATCGTTTCGGACGAGGATGGTTAGCGATAATGATATCAGCACGTAGATCTTCGATCCGTTCGATCGTAATCGGTGGTCGTTACGAGATGACGTGAAAGATAACGACGAGGTGTCCAATGTAATTTATTTTTTGAATTAATCTCATCGTGATTTGATTAGCGGATTCAGAAGTTATTAATTAATTATGAGGATTAATCAAACCCTCATTGATATGTGCGGAGAAATGCGCTCACGATTCAACAAAGATTTCGACTAATTAATCATGATTAATACATTAATATGGTTATTTTTCAACCAAAGGGGCGGGATATTATTATTTGGAGAATTTTATTATTAAAATAATATGGGAAAAGGAGTAATTTACAAGGATTTAAATAATAAAATTAGAAGTTAATATGAGATGAAAGAAGCGCTAAGTGTAAACATTAGGTTAATGTTTTTAACTTATGCTTTTATGAGAAAGGGTTTTTATGTGAAATATTACATGATTTTTTCCCAAGTAAAAATGGGGATTTTACTTAGGAAAAAGAGATTTTTAGAGAGTGAATGAATGACATGATAAATGATTTTAAGTACTTAGGCTTTTTCTCAATTATTGGGCCGAGGGTCCGGTCCCTCTAAAAGTCAGGGAAATGCCTTGGGCTAATTTTTCAAATACCTTTGTACTTAGGAGAGATTAGTGGAAATTTTTAGAAGATGAGAAGAGGAAGTTACAATTTGACTTTTGTTTTGCTTGAAAATCCTTCCAATCGTATTGTTCGTTTTATGCACTTGTGTGATGAAAGTAAAAGATTTAACACATCTAAAGCCATTATTCATCACACGTAATTATCGCAACATCATCTGCCCAACCTACCTACTTTACTACTCATTTTTTCTTCTTTAGTAGGGTGCACTTAGACCGACAAACCCTTATCGCACTGCTACATATGGAAACCTATCTAATTCTAGCTTATTACATCCAAGAGCTCGACTAAAAACCGTTGAGCTCGCTTTTTATTCACTCTACCTATCTACTTATCCGTCAAGTTTAAACAAGCCACGTGATTTGTTCTCTATCTCTAAAACATGAAATTAAAAGATGAACCAGACAAGCTTAAACTATTTGACTGTTCATAAATTGTGGCATAGAATGCAAGTTGCAATAAGTACCTGTTTTATTTACATCGAGCAAAAAGTGGTGGCATTTAGATTTCTGCACACTTTCCTTTCTTTGGCCTCTTCTTTTGGTGGGCTCATTTTCTTTCACTTTTTTTGAGCCATTTTTATTTTTTTCACCCTCTTTTGATTTTTCTCTTTTAGGGTATACCCTCTTTACATTTTTTAAATTTTTTTGATTTTTTGAGAATGTGAAACACCTGCAACAAGAGAGAGTATGTATGAACATATTACATAGCTCATCAAGTCAATTATGAAATATGACACCTATTGCATAGGAGTCTATGCACCGGCTCCACTGGGGATGGCTTTTTCCCCGGTGAAAAGTCAGAACAAACTAGGCCGCCTTGCTGTAGAATGATTTTTGTGACCGAACCATGGAATCTTCTTCTACTTGTTGCTTTATTGTATGTATGACAGTGATACTACGAGCTTAAGGGCCTTCTCCTCGGGCCTCTGGCTCGGGTAAGTTACCATCCACTCAAAACTTAAAACTTTGTTTCCAGGTTGAAATCTTTACGCTCTTTGGTCCAATCCCAAACATGCATTTGCCGTGGCTGAAAATCTTGAATTGAATATAGTCCTTTTCTCGACAGCATCCGAAATCCGATCCGAAACTAAAACAACACACAAAATTTTCAAACCAACTTAATGAAAAACTATGGCTGAAAAGTGAAAACTAAAAAAAGAAAAATGCTCAAAATTCGAGCTTGTAGCACTCTATCCATAACTACTCAATCTACTCGATTAATTTTATTGAATGCGGAAGTGTGCACAAAATGCCAGTGAAAGAGCCGCCAAGTAGTTGTGAAATGAATGGATAACTCGACTGCTTGTCATCAAACTTAGAAGTATAACTTGATCATGTGTCTTCAAAATCAATGATAAGATGCGGAATGACAATTCTAATGATATATTTAGATCCTCATAGATAAAATAAGTTTGTAGATTTGAGCTAAATATTCTCCATATAATTTGCTATAGGATCATTAAAAGCATAATGTATGATTTGTGTTTCTAGGCCTTCAATGACTAGTTGCTTAGTTGTATTACGAATATTAATCCTTGAAACTATTTCTTCGCCTCTTGTGTTTGAAAGAATAATCATCCTTAATATGCAAGTCAAAAGAATAGTACAATTTCCTCTTCGCTTAGGAGAAGGAAGATTTTCAAAAAATTCTTTAGGATTTCGGAGAATTGTGCGACTAAATTTGAAAGGAATGCAAAAGTTTGAGTTTCATTTTCACAATTTTCGAAATTATCTTGAGAGCTACATATTTTTCGCCTTTAGGAGAATATTTTCTTGATTTCTAAAGAAGAAAGAAAGTCTCGTAGAAAATCCCTCATCAAGCCGAAGTTCACACAACTCGCTCCCTCAAAATAGCTATGTGATTGCCTCGTGCGAAATTATCTTGAATTGGGAGAACATAAATTATCATCATACCTTGATCATATTTTCTAGGCAAAATTTTTCGGAGAAGAGAATGTCATCAATTATAAAGCAAATGGATTCGTATTTTTCTTCCAACAATCCCACATATCTTGATTGGGATTGGTTGCATCTACTGTTTGAAAATCACTGTTTTGTCTCACTAGTGCGTGAAATCAAGCAATGCGCCTTTTTGGGAAGGTAGAATAACCATGTCTATGAGCATCAACTTGTTCTTCCGTCCCTTCATGGATAAAAACTTTTGTACATTCATCAACATTAGAAGATGTAGAAACAATTTCTTCATTATGTAAATATTTTGAGGATGGTTGCATGTTTAGAAAGACAAAATTGATTTCTTCTTCTGGGTGAGGGGTGGGGTTTCTACGAATTTTTAGATTGAAATGACAATTGTTTTTTCCCTTATCTAAAAGTTGATCATGAGGTTGATTATAACTCATTATAGCTCCATTCAAAACATTAAATGAAACATCATTTATTAACACGAAGAGGGGTTTTTGTGGATCTTTGATTTATCTCTTGATTTATTTCATCTTTGCTTTAACTCCTCTTGATTATTATGACATTTAACTTGAGAATGAAAGTTTTGGACTTTCTTCTAATAAATCTTCGGAAACCACTCCAAAATCTTCATCAATATTTTTAAGGTACGTATAAGATCTTTGCACTTGATCACAACAATTTTCAGCCTAATGATAAAGATGGAAAATCTTCTTTGTAATGCTCATAAAATACCTTATGAAAATCTTTTAGAAAAAATATACTAGCGGGTTTGAGAGCTTCGTACCATTCCCTTGCTTTTCCTTCTAAAGGATGCCATAAATATCTTCATGGGGCCAATCCTCATGCCAATCACCCTTCAATTTTGATGAGTGTATGTGAAATTTAATGAGATGCAACAAAGGATTACTTCGCATTTTCATCTTGAAACTACGGCAAATTGCTACCCCATCTCTACCTTTGGTATTTTGTGTGGAAATCCCGAAATATGTGATTTCTCGCTCATAGGAGTACATGTCGTCGTTTATTCCTGGATCATCTTGAAAATCGGCCTATACGAAAGGCCACGTATACAGTACAACCAAGTTAGATCCTTATGTAAAATACAATACATATTGAAAAACGGCTTCTTAACGAGAAAGAACATAATGTCTCGGATTAAGATCGAGTTGAAAGTCCGATCTTTCCATATTGTTCGTCCGAGTTCATTCCTCCAGTTGGATTCTTGATTGTGAAATGGATTTGGAGTCGCTCGAGGTGGATGATTTTAACGCTTTGTGCGTCCGATCATTGTCCACCATCATAGATCGGATCCGAACCTGTCAAATATTTACGAAGAAAAAGGTTTAAATGGAATAAATAATACAACTTCAACAATCTCTTTAAGAAAGTTTACGATATTGGAGTTTAAATTTTCTTAAAGATTTATTTAACTTAGAGTGAACCGATCAAATGTCGCAAACCAAAGTTCGGTACCATAAACTAGGCGGAGATGGGCGAGTAGCATTTGTTACTGTGCGGTCGGCAGAGCAAGCGCCAGCTCAAAGGCTACACGACTAACTGCTGAGCTCCGTCTCTATAGCTTATAAAGTAAACAAAAAGCAACAATAAAAAATATTCGGATCGAGGAGGTCGCCACTATGTTGTCAATCGTACTTTTCCTTGAAGTTGTTAGGAAGAGGAAAGAGGTCCGTAACCACAAAACCACCTTTTAGGTACTGCACCTAGCCAACTGCACTCGTACAGTGGCAGACTCTCTCTTTAAAATTTTAGCTTTGTTTTTGAAAGATATTAGGCTAGTTATGAAATTTTAGGGATTTTGATTGTGTTTGGGTGATGGAATTCAATAACAGAGGGGTAGGACTGATTAGTTTAGTCCATTGGGCTAATGGAGTCAAAGAAGATAGCTTAATTGGATTTAGTTTCTTAACAAGGGATGGTTTCACAGGGCAAGGTAATCAAATAGGGAACAATTAAAGATCTAAAATGGATGGAATGGGCTTCAAAATGGATGAAGGGAAATTAATAATCCTTCAACATATTCGAAAGAATGAAATTGAATGATTATTAATAAAGATCAATTAAGAATTCTTTACCAAATAATCAAAATGAATAAACTAGAAAACAGGAGCAATTAAGAATTCACTGTTCATACTAGTTCAGAAGAAAACATTAAGAATAATAACGATTGAAAACAGATTGCAGTTAAGCACTTTATAAATTATTCCTTTTCATTTATCATTCAGATATGAAACATAAATGGTATAATAAACAAGTATAAAACTTTAAAACATAAGAGATAGATGACTTATTGATCCGTTTTTTATTCAAGAATCCTGTGAAAAGTCCTTTGCATCAATTCTTTATCCAACTAGCCATGCGAAATTTGTCCAACAAAAATTTATTCCAAAATAATTAGTATTACAGCAAATTCTAAGAATCCACCCCCAAAATACTTCCAAGAGTGAAGTATTTATACAAATTCTAAACTAAAATATCTTGAAAAAATATCAAGATTAGTTCACAAATCTCTCCAACTGTTTTACATAAATAGAACTTAAGTAAAGGAAACTCAAACTAATGCATATATTTGGCACTATTTTTTATGGATAGGTGATGACAAAGAGGATAATTCGAATTTGATCCAACTCTTAGTTGATGATGAGGCATCCAAGTCACTAACTGCTTCCTTTCTTTGTGCATTCTGCTCCAACAATTCTGCAAACTTGGGGTCCAATTATATATTTTTATTTCTCAATCCGTAATAGATATGTAAAAAGTGAAAGAGGTTATTTTAGATAAATATGTTGGTGAGATAAACCTCTTTCATTTTCCTAAAATTACTCTCCAGCTATGCACAATAGGCTCTGTAAAAATATGTGTAAAACAGAGTTTTACAGAGTCTGAAAAATAGCCTATACATATTCGCATGTATCTCTTTTTCTGTAAAACTTGTGAGAAAAGTGAGATAGGTTTTTGTATATGGCTCCCTTAGGAACAAAAACCTCCTTAATTTTTTTAAAATGTACTTCTTAGTTACCACAATATTCTCTTCAAAATGATGACTTAACTGGTATTTTCTGCAAAAAGTGCTTTCCAACATTGTTTAATATTTCCAAAACCATAATAGCTGTTAGAAAAGTGAGAGAGGTTTTTGTAGATGGTCCTCTTAAGAACATAAAACTCCTTCAGTTTTGCAAAATTAATCTTGGATTGATCACAATAGTTTCTGCAAAACAATGACTAAAGCATGAAATTTCTGCAAAAATGTTCCTTCTTGTTGTGTTTTTCATCTTTTCACCTTTTTGTTCTTTTAACTGTTTTACTTTCACTTTAGATAAAATTCAATGTTGGTGAAAGTATTTTCATCTCTTTTTACCATTTTACTGCCTCTTTAATTACTTTTACTGTTTACCTTTGACTGCTCTGTAACTTCATTTTAACTTTCACTCTGACTTTTACCTGATACACTTTAACCACTGATACTCTTTAACTGTTATGCTCTCTAACCTATGTTTATCCTTTTATCCTCCTTTATCATGACTTACTATAGTAAATAATCAAAAATTCATGTAAGGATAATTTTACAAAAGTTCAAACATTTCTTTTCACCATTTAGCTTCCGGTATTCTGGTTTTTTGGAGCAACAAAAAGTTCGAAGAGGATTTTCACTGAGAACAAGGTTTTTAATTTGGAAATCCCTATCTACTAGAGGTAGATAGTCTAAACCTCTGTGAGGGGCATTTAGGGGTGCGACATTCAAAGCCACGGGAATTTCCATTTCTGGTTCTTGTGGATTCAGAAAGGAATTTGGGTAAATACTTGTTTTCCGGGAACTAAACAGTGATGAAAACAGGTGCTAGTTCTGGCGGATGAACTCTGAATTACTCCACTGCAACTTTCTTCGGCAAGGTAACGGTTGGAAAACTTCGACAGTTGATTTCAAAATTCGTTGCATGGGACACTGGTCATTGCATGAAATAATGAAAATGACATGGGTTCTTTGGTTTATTCACAAAGTCAAAGGTTGGCAGATTTTTTATTATTTTAATTGATGATGTCAGCAAGTATGGTGGTTTCATCACGGGAGGTAAGCGGTAAGCGGTTTCCATCGCACCGCTTTTGGGGAAAGGTGGTTTTTAGCAAAGGGCAAGAAATTCCATACGATGAACGACGCGTGGCGCAACACTGTTCAGAAAACTGCTTGGCCATCGCACGTTATCGTTCGGATGAGGATGGCTAGCGATATTGATAATAACCATAGATCTGAGATTAGTTGATCGGATGGTCATCAGGAAAGGAAGGTGACAGGGAATTAACTGGCAGGCCCGACGTAATTTATTATGAAATAATCACACCGGGGGCATTTTGATTGGTGGATTAGGTTATTAATTAACCATGGGGGTTAATTAATCCCTTTATACGGCGGAGTATCGATTTTGTTTATTAATTGGAAATTCAACCAATTAATTAAATTCATATGGTTATTTTTCAACCAACGGGCGGGATATTATTATTTGGGAATTTATTATTAAAATAATACGGGAAAAGGGAAAATTTACATAGGGATTTAAATAATAAGTTACAAATTAATATGGAAATGAATAAAAAGCGCTAAGTGTAAAACATTAGATTAATGTATTTAACTTATGCTTGAATAAGAAGGGTTTTTATGAAATATTGCATAATTTTTCTAAGTAAAATAGGATTTTACTTAGGAAAAGATTTTTTAGAAGTAAATGAATGTCATGATGAATGATTTTAAGTACTTAGGCTTTTCCAATTATTGGGCCGAGGGTCCGGTCCCTCCGAAAGTCAAGCAAATGGCTTGAGCCCCTTTAATTTTCAAATGCCTTAGTACTTAGGGGAAATTAGTGAATTTTTTAGGGAAAAATGAGTAGGGAATTTAATAATCTGACTTTGCTTTTCTTGAAATTCTTCCAGTGTAGTGTCTGCCTTTGCACTTGTGATGAAAGTAAAGATTTAAGACTTCTAGAATCATTATCCATCACATGTAATTCTGCAACATCATCTACCTACCCTACCTACTTTACCCTACCATTTTTTCTTCTTTATTAGGGTGCACTTAGACTGGCAAACCCTCATCACACTTTTTCTTTTACATTTGGAAATCTATCTAATTCTATCTAATTCTATCCTTATTACATCCAAGGGCTCGGATTAAACTGTTGAGCTCCTTTTATTTACTCTATCTATCTACTTATCTGCCAAGATTAAACAGTTTGGTCAGATTTTATTCTCTATCTCTAAAACATAAAATTGAAAGATGCACTAGCCAAGCTTAAGTTGTTTGACTGTTCATAAATTGTGGCATAGAATACAAGTTGCACACAATTTTATTTATTACATAAGAGCAAAAGGTAGTGGAATTTAGACTTGCACACTTTCCTTGGCCTTTCTTTTGGTGGGGTTCATTTTCTTTCACTTTTTTGGCCATTTTATTCTTTTCACCCTTTGATTTTTCTTTTAGGGTATACCCTCTTTACATTTTTTAAATTTTTTGATTTTTTGACAATATGGAAAACCTTTGCAACAAGAAATGTATGAACATATTAGATAGCCCATGAAGTAAATCATGATATATGACACCTATTGGTATAGGAGCATAGCACGATCCAATGCGTTATACTCAACGATATTGTTTGTTGATCTACTAATACAAATCCCTTGAAAACTCACTAACTCATCGTTCAAAGCGAAAATGGCCCACGCTACAGAGGATAGATTCTGCATACTACGACTAGCACCATCAACATATCCAAAAAATGGTTGCAAAGATTTAGACATCTACGATAAAATGTAAAGCGGATTACTAACGTCAAAAAAACTCTAAAAACAAATTAAGATAGTAAATGCAAATCAACAACATATATACAATATAATACAAAAAAATACTACGCTCATGATTAAGCATAGTAACGTTTAAGATACAACCCATTTCTAGGCTATGCCAATGGAATCCCATCTTAAACAACTAACTCATAGGCACCCTTAGCAAGAACTCTTTTGACAATATAGGGGCCATGCCACAATGGCTCGAATTTCCTTGTACCTATTACATCAGCTTCTTGATTGTAAAGAAGGACCAAGCCGCCCTCTGAGTAGATGTGAGGTTGGACATTTTTTTCATATTGTGACTTTATATGTCTCTTATGCGCTTTGTTGGCTAATTAGGCTTCATGACACATTTCATCAAGATGGATGAGGTTAAGGAGATGCGCTTCTTCTTCTAAGGTGTCAGGTAACAAGTCTATCGCGAGTTTTAACATTGATATTTCGCATTGGATTGGTAAGATAGCTTCCAAACCATACACCAATTGAAAAGGAGAAAATACGGTTGCGTTTCTCACTGAGGTTCGATATGCCCACAAAGTGGAGTACAGGATCAAAATCCAGTTCCTTTTACGGACTCCTATCATTCGTTAAAGCATTCGTTTAATAATTTTGTTAATAGCCTCAACTTGTCCATTTGATTATGGATATTAAGGAGTATAATTATCATGTGCCAATCCTATATTGGTAGTGAATTCAGACATCATATGGTTGCAAAAATTCTTCCCATGATCCGTAACTATAGCCTGTGGGACCCCAAACCGTGCAATAATGTGGTTGACGAAAAACAATGCAATTGTTTGTCCTATGTTATTGAATGTAGGCATCGCTTTGGCCCATTTGGTAAAACAGTCGATTGCAACAATAACATAACCATTCCCCCTAGATGAAGGAGGGTTACGGGTCATGAATTCAATACCCCATTTCGTAAATGGTCCAGCAAAGACAACAGGATGCATTGGTGCTGGCAGTTTTCGGATTTTACAATAAAAAATATGGCATGCATGACAACTTCTAACCGCGAGGATGCAGTCTCGAAAAATAGTAGGCCAAAAGTAACTGGCGCAGAGTATCTTTTGCACGGTAGCATATCCAGATAAGTGTCCACCACAAGCCCCAACATGACAATCATTTAATGCTTTTTCGGCCTCCTCATGAGTGAGGCACTTCCTTAAAATTGTATCGACACCACGACGATAAACTGTATTGCCGACGATCAGATAATCTTTGGCTTGGTATCGAATACGTCGTTGTTTAGAGCGAGAAGTATTAGGTCGAAAAGTTTGGGTTTGGAGATAAATGATGAAATACCCATGCCAAGGATCATATGATCCGATCAGAAACAGAGACTCATAAAGAATTAATGGTTCCGATGTAGTTGCAATGCTATCAGAGGCAAGGTCACAGAGAAGCTCAACCAAAACTAAAGACTTCTTTGACTTGGATTTTATGAATTCCAAATCAAATTCCTACAAAATGACAATTAATTTTGAATATTCCCCCCCAGAAATTGACGTGATAAGATATAATTCATGGGGTTGCAATCTGAAACTATTGTTGTTTTTTGAAGTAGGATATAATGGCGAAATATTTGGACAGCTTGAACAGCTGCCAAGGCAAGATTTTCTACATACGAGTACTTAAATTCCGTATCATTGAGATTACTACTCAAATAATAGATCGGATGTTCAATTCCATCTTCTACTTGGACCAAAACCATGGCAATGGTCATTTCAGCCGTGGTGATATATAAGATATAATCATTTTGATAGTTAGGAGGATACATTAATGACGCTCGGACAAGAGTGTCCTTAACAGCATAAAAATAAGCTTGCGCAACGTGATCCCAATGGAAGGGAACCTTCTCGGGGAAGTTAACCTTTCCTTGAAGTTTCTGTATCTTAAGTAAATTTTATAGTGCAAGAAAATCAAGAATGGCATGTACCTTCAATGGATCTATTCAAATTCCTTCTTTGGAGACTATGAATCCGAGAAATCAACTAGAACCAACACAAAACACATATTTATGTGGATTGAGGCAGATTTTGTAGTGTCGACAGCGTAAGAAAATGGCTCTCAAATTCATCGGGTGATTAGTCCGATTTCGTGAATGCACTGGTAAATCATCTAGATATGGTTGAACAATGTGCTTGATGTCATTGAAAGCATAATTCATTGCTCTTTGAAAAGTTTACCCAGCATTCTTTAAACCAAACGGAATTTTCTTATATGCGAATTTGCCCCAGGGACAGATGAATGTTGTCTTATGTTGATCATCCTAATGGATATTGATTTGATTGTAGCCAGAAAATCCATCCATGAACGAGAATATTTTGCAACCAGCACAATCATCAATAATTTGGTCGATAAAGGGAGTAGGATAGTTGTCTTTTGGACAAGCCATATTGACATCCTGATAATCGACGCACACTCTAATGGTTCCTTGTTTTTTCATAACAGGAACGATATTGGAAACCCACTCAGTTAGCGGAACAGGGTAAACGAAACTAGCACGCAAAAGTTTTTCAACTTCTGCTTTGATGGCAACGACTTTCTTTGGATGAACAAGATGAAGCCGTTGGCGCACCGGTTTGACATCAGGATACATATTAATAGTGTGTTCAACTATACTAGTATCTCTGCCTGTCATTTCCTCATAAGACCAAGCGAATATGTCACTAAGTTCACGAAATAGAGAGCGATATGAATCAAGTTGTTTGTTAGGAATTGGCTTCTGTGATCCATAAAATTGTGTATAAAATCTTTCGGCGAAAATCACATTCCAACAGATTTTGTCGACGCGTTTCGAACCAGCTATTGTGGTTCATCATCAGGACAAGATAAGAAATATGATCTAGGACACAATTTAAATAAATAAGAAACTCTAACTAGTCGTTATCTCAAAACAGATAATTGGACTAAATCAGGAACTCCAAAGATAAAATAATATTATAGTTATTATTACTCCATAACTAATAATTTGACTAAATAAGGAGAAAATAGTTGAATTATTATTATTGTATTTTATTAATAATTAAAAGAATTAAAAAAATAAATAAATAAAAAACAAAAATAAAAATAGAATCCACTAAGGAAAAATACATAAATAAATAAATAAAATATAAGAAGTAAAAATATAAATAATCAAAATGAAAATGAAAATAAAATATAAAAACAAAATATATAAATAAAGATAGATAAAAATAAAATCAAAATAAAATAAAAATGACGAAAAATAATAACAATCTTTATTTATATATTTTGTTTTTTTATATTTTCATTTTCATTATTTCTTATTTATTTATTTATGTGTTTTTCTTGGTGGATTCTATTTTTATTTTGTTATTTATTTATTTTTAATTATTTTTTATTTTTATTTATTTATTTATTTTTTTAAATATTTTAATTCTTTTAATTATTAATAAAATACAATAATAATAATTCAACTATTTTCTCCTTATTTAGTCAAATTATTAGTTATGGAGTAATAATAACTATAATATTATTTTATCTTTGGAGTTCTTGATTTAGTCCAATTATCCGTTTTGAGATCACGGCTAGTTAGAGTTTCTTATCTATTTAAACTGTGTCCTAGATCAGATTTATTATCTTGTCCTAATGATGAACCACAATAGCTAGTTCGAAACACGTCGATAAAATCTGTTGGAATGTGATTTTCGCCGAAAGATTTTATACACAATGAATCAGATTACGATGGAGAAAAAGATAGACCGACATGAATATTTTCTACAATGCCAGGTTTGGTCGAAATATCAATAAAAATGGTTTCTTCAATATTTTATAAATTTTTCTCGAAATTGATTGCATTAATCGGTAAAGAATTCGAAAAGAAAGTTTTGATGGATGGGTGATATAGTTCACTGAGATTTTTTTCTTCATAATCAAGAAGATGGGAATGATGATGATAATATTCCCATGGTTCTCCTTCTGACATCATAGCTTCCAAAATATTTTCATCTGTTAAAAGCTTTGGGGAAAATGGATCAGATGGAGTACCAAAATCTAAGGAACGATCAACCCAAACACTCGATGACGCCGATTTCAGATTTTCTGCCCAAGCCAAATATATTGATTTCTATGCCAGCTCAATAGGGTTGGGCAGTAAAAATTCATCCAATGTAGAAATACTAGAATCACCCGTACTCTCCCTTAAGCCAGATAGAGTGGAAAAGATCATGCAGCAGATCTCTATACTTGCAATTTCTGCCGACGTCACGAGCGGTGGTAATGCAAAGGTTCCCATAAGAGTGGAATTCTTTAAAATTCCTACACCAATGTTCTGAATTTCTAGTTGGGGTAAGTGAAAAAATGGAATGCTTCCAGTTACCTGTGAAGCGGAGGCACAAAAGGATAATTTATTAATGACTGTGATTGTACCTTTATGTGGAAAGGCAATCATTCTAAAGTATGTAGAAACAATGGCATTCATTGCATATATCCATGGTCTTCCAAGTAAGATATTATAGTAGAGGGGTCTGTCAACAACTTCGACATCAATATTTACTATTTTTCCCCCTAATTCAACATGCAGGTTATTGATAATACCACAAAGTTTATATGTTCTTCCATCAGAAGCCTTCAACATCGTTGATGATTTTGATAATCCCGGCAAACCAAGTGACTTCCAACAGTTTAGAGACATAATGCACGTAGATGATCCCTCATCAATAATAATGCGATGAACAAGGTGATTGAGAACATTTACTTGTATGGAGAATTCCAATTCTGCTGGTAGTTGTGGTACATAGCCCGTATGATTAAAGACGACAAGATTATAATCAGTTGGATCAATTCCACCAATGGGCGACAATAAAGCCTACTTCTGGGAGGGAAAATTTTGTAATACCTCAAGAGTAGACATAGCTGAAGGGGATTGAGCCAAATATTCACTATATTATAATTTTGTGCAGCTCTTGCTCAAGGATTATATGTTGATTTATGAATTACTCCCTTTGGTGGCTTAATTGTCAATTCAGGAATAATAGTAGGTGGTACTAATTCAGTGGATGGATTCATTGTCGAGGTAGGAGTTTGATCAGTGGCTGGACTACCATAGTATTTATTCCGCGTTGACACCAAAATATCTTGTGAAGGTTTTGTGGTGGATAGCATTAAAACTTGGGAACTAGGAGCTGGATCTGTGGCAACCAAATTAGTGTCTGGATTTGGAAATGGGTTCGTCAACACAACTGATGCATGGGAAGTCTTGATGATTTTTGAGACTTCAGCACGGTGAGGACAATCCCTAAAAAAGTGTTCCTTGTTACAGATTATGCATGGATAACAAGGTTTCCGTGGTCCAGTTGGTTGATCAGATGATCTTTCCTGTGGGTTAGAAGTTTGCTTTTTCTTTGGTTTCTCCTTTTTCTTACTTCCTGGTTGCTTGTCACTTTTTCCTTTCTCAAATGACACGACATTAATTTCGGAAGTAGGAAAAATATCAGATGCAGTAGCGTGGTGTGTGTTTGCAGAGCCTATCAGGCCGTCTCCAGCATGAGAGTCCTTTATTTGAGGAGGAACATTGAAATTATATCGCGATGCATTAGGAATTTTTTTCATAGAGCATGCCGGACTAGGTGTAAATCAAGTCTAAATATTGGGCACAAGCGATAACTTTCTCTTCCGTGATGACGCCACCCTTAGACACATCCTCAATTATAGATGGTAACATGGACTTAATGAACCATTCAGCAAGGAGTTGATCTGGAAAAAATGTCTTAATCATTCGTCGATGGCAACGCAAATCATGAATATGAATAGAAATGTGAGTAGCATTAGTCTATTTGAAGTCGGTCAAGAGTTTCATTCCAGTTTCGTATCTGATTGGTAATTGGAAATGGGTCAAAAAGACAGTAGCTAAAGTAGTGAAATTGTCGAAAGAAGCTCTAGGTAACTCAATGTACCATTTAGCAGCGGGACTTGTGAGCATACGCTCAAAAAGACGTAGTCGAACAGAATCATCAATCAGGGAATTTGATGAACACCATAAATGATAAGTCATGGCATGAGTCGATGGATCTTCTCCAGGGTTTCCATTGAATTTAGGAATATTGGAGGGTAATTTATGAGGTATCACCAGCCACCAAGGAGCATAATTTAGAGGATCATTGGTTAACCAGTTTAAATTTGGTAATTCCAAGGTTGCAACAAAAGGAAACTGTTGATTAAGATCAGGTTGAGCATAGCCAGGGTAAGATGGAATTACTTGAGCAACATGCCTTTAAGCACCAGCATATGGAATCTACTGCTGGTAACCCAGATAGGGGTTGTTTTGCATAACAAACGCTTGAGGATATTGTTGACCAAAACCTAGATATGTTACTTGTTGAAATGAAGTTTGAGGCATTTGCACCTGTGGTTGCCAAGGGGTTTGTCCACCAATGTTATAACCCAAATTAGTATAACTTGGATTTGGTTGATATGTATAACTAGGTTGCATTTGTGACATCCCATAAAATGGTACACCAGCTTGTGAATAAATGATCCTTGATACAGGTGGTTTTAAATTAACCAAAGGATTTTGAGTCTGTGGACCCAACAGTTGATGATATTGAGTCGAAGAACCCGTTTGATAAGGTTGATGTAAAATATTTTGGTTCTGTAATAGGGGTATAGATGTATTAACAAGTGGTAATGAAGTGGGTGTAACAGGTTGAACTGATTGATACGAGTGTACAACTATTTATGGTTGGATAGGCAGAGTGGCTTCCATTGACAAACATTCATGTCAACATTAGTTTGACCAAAAAGTGACGAAGTACTATCATATTGCGTGATCAAATGTTGGCCCCCAGCATGAGGAGAATAATAAGATGGAAAATATTTTTCTCCAAATGATGGGAGTGCAGTTGATATGGTACTTAAAGGAATTGATCCAAAAGGATCGACTTGATATTGCACTGATGATGTATGTAATGAATCAAGTTGTTCAGTACTAATGATAGGACTACCAGTTATAACACCAGATGATGACATTGGCAAAGACGATGATCATGAAGATGCACTAGAGAAAGTGCCAGATAATGATTTGTAACCTATTGGGACTGAAGGGCCACCATGAAAATATGACTCTGGTGAGGTTGTGAACATTGATGGAGTAGCGAGGGTAGGAGCTAACGTAATTGGAACAACAAACGCAACCGAAGATGTTGGTTCAGACATGGTTGTTTGACCAAATGTATACCCTTGAAAATTGATAGGAAATTGAATGGGAACAGGATCAACAAAAGCAGATGGAAACGATTGAGGAAAAGACTCAAATAGGTAAAGGTCCCCCCCCAAAATGGGTTGGAGTTAAAGGTGTATCTTCTTGTGGGATTTCTTCAATCGCAATTAAACTAGGAGGAAGAAATTCACCGTCAGGCCCAAAATATATTTCAGACGGCTGACTATGTGATATGGGAGATTCAATAGCTACAAAAATTTGTGGGGTGACCAAGGTAGGAACAACTTCCAGCTGTTCGACTTCAGGATTCAAATGTTCTGGAAAAGAAGAGACAGGATCTGGATCAATTTGTGATTGAACAACGTCGGGTCTAGGAGGTATGGTCTCACTGATTGAATGGATCGTAACCACGGGTAGCTGTGAAGACTCCGTTTCGACAATAGTAGATGAATCGGGATGTGTGGAAATAATTTGAGCTAAATTTGGTTTAAAAAATGATGTTTCTCTAGAGGTACGGATTTTACTTGATTCGGCAGATCGTGTCACCTACCAGAAGTAACTTCTGGCGGTAAAGGTGGTTTTAAAGCTAATCTACGCGAACGATGGGGGATAGGATTTTATTCTTCCATGATTACTGATTTATTTTAACCAAAAAACAAATAAACAAAAAGAGGGTAATGCTAGGCAAAATGGTTTACCAAAAAACTATGAACTACAGAATACCTCCTGGTGAACCAAGAAGTACGGGTAGGCAATCTCCCTGAATGTTGTGTTCGGTGTATCAAAATTCCAAGACAGTCGACTCGGTTCACTATGGATGGATAGCACCTAAAATTTGTCCTCCCAAATAAACCTGAAGGTACGTGGAGGCCCAAGTCCATATTAGCGTTGTCTGATGTGAAACCACACAGTGAGAGCACCCCTTTATACTTATCATACTGTAACACCGCCCGATATACCCAAAAGTACGTGGACAAGCTACGATATACTTATGTATGTGGAGTGAGGTATCACACTCAGAATTTATCGCAGACAAGTTAACGACAGCTGCAATGTTTTATGATGCCGGAACACGTCTCTAGCCTAGACCTTCTAAATGTTATCGTTATGGTTCCAATGCTTTGTTAGGTAAATTGAGGTTAATTTTATGTTGATCTTTCTTAACAATTTGCCTTTCAAAGGTTCACCGTGATGATGTGTATGAAATTCCTAAAATTCAAGCTAAGAATGATAAACAATCTTTCACTTTCAGATTTTTCAATGAAAAACTTAGCTACTAAGGGAAGAGAGCAAATAATTTGTGAGAAAACAAATCAATGAACAAAACAAATCAATGATTTCAAACTAAATGCAGATTTCCTAATGTTCCTTTTGCAAAACACACATTATTCTACATGAAAATGAAAGTTTTTCTTTTCAGTTTCCTTAATGTTTTAAATGCAGAAAAGAAACTAAGTGCACTAAATCAACAATTAAAATGATTTTTACTTTTGAGAAACAGAGAATACAAACAATAATTTCTCTTTTGAAGGAAAAATGAGGATTACAACAACAATTTCTCCTATCAAGGAAATGTAGATTTTACGACAATTTCCTATTTTGAAAGCAAATGATTCTTAATGCGACCATAAAAAGTTCTTTGAAATCAACTTGTCACTGATAATTTTTTATTTTATTTTTAAAACCAACTTGAAACAAATTTTTAGTCAAAGGAGGAAGAAGTATATAGAGTCACTAGTCAATTGAGGATCACAATTTTCAAAACACAACAGCGAACAAAACTGAAGCAAATTGCGAAGGCAAATTCAAGGGAATTTGGGTGTTTTCAGGAGTCAACGCAGTCTCCAAGGGGAGACAGTGCTTTGCAACGCAGGCTAGGAAGGCAGACAGTGCTCTGCAAAGCACTGTGTCTAGTCTAAAGGTGTGTTGGGCGCAGTATAAAAAGAAAATTATTGCTGTTTAACTCACTGTCTCTGAAAATTTGACTTTGAAAAAGTTTAAAATTTATGAGTAACAAACGCTGGGTGGATAAACAAAGCAAATCAGAGGCTTAAACACCTAGAACTGAGAGAAATTTTCCCTAGTGGAGTCCCCAATTTGTTGGCCAGAATTGTGAATTACGGATAAATCACGCTTCCCTAGACAGGTGCTAGTCTAGAACAACAGGTGAAATACTGTACGACTATTTATCCTAACTAAGAATAGATACATAGAGAGGATTAGAAGGTTACTTGTGATCCAAGCGCTTCTAAATGGCTCCTTCTGTCACTTCCATTGCAGCTTCAAATTCAAGCGGTTTGTGCGAAATGCTTCCTGCAAGAAAGAACACTGAAACAACATAATATGAAATAATATAGATATCTATTCAATTTATTTTGCTAAATCAGTAAAGCGTAAACCATACGCATCAACTAAGATCTTACAATATGGAAAATCAAAGCCAATACAGATGCATATAGGGAAAAATAAGCAATATTCTTCATTGATGATAAAAGGAGAGGTTACAACCAAATGAGCGATTTGAAGTGACCCTTCCAACAATGTTCCCAAGCCTCATCACATTATAAATCTCTCCAGCAGCAGCTACACAAATATAGCTCTCAATTGAAAATTCTCCAACATTTCTCTACTCAAATTCTTCCTCCTCAAGCACTTATATCTGTGCTAAATTTATAGATGAACTGTAGGTTGTTTTTCAATCAATGACTTTCTAATAATAGGTAAGACATGTTTCCAGTCATGTAGATGTCAAATGGAAACTTGGATCCGAAGCTTGACAGATGTGAACTCTTCTAGAAGGCATTGGCCAAGTGGAGATTCCGGAACAATGAGAATTTTTCTCCCGATGTGACCAATGCACCTGTGAATGTTAGGAAGTGCTTTGCAGAGCAGCCTTGCATGGGGCTACCTACATATGCAATGCACTTAGGCCCCTTAGAGCCTGCTTTGGTGAGCTCTCATATGCCATATAATAAGCTTCAAACCTTGGAAACCTTTGCTTTATGAAAGTCTTGCTTGATTTTTCTTTCTTCTTGTCTTAGGGCATGTAGCAACTGAAATGATAGGGAATGATAGACCCTTGATCATTGGTCTTGGAGATGATGTCTAGTTAACCAGGTCATTGGGAATGGTGCCCAAATTGACCTATAACACTCCCGACTGAAGAAACAATCTCTGTACACCATTTTCACACCAAAGAAACAAAAAAGCTATTGAAATTGTTGCAGCGACCTTCTGAAGCTTCCAATTTAATTCCAAAGACTTCAACAACCATCAGAAAGCCTCTCCAATGCCTCATAAATAACATTTAAAGATCAAATACCTGTGCAAAAAGGTATTCTTTGAAGAAAAACAACCTTCCTGTCATTTGAAAAAAAGTTTTCTAAGAAATTAAGCCTTGAAAAGTTATTTTCCCATAGAAAGCCCCTTATTTTTACCAGCAAAGAAAGGATTCATTGCTAAACTCTGATAAAACCCCAGTTTTGATACTATATCTAGTTTTAAATCAAAATTGAAGTAATTTTAACCTTTTATAGACTTCAAAGACTCTATGATTAATTAGAGAAACCCTTTGCAAATAATCACAATATTTTTGTGCCTGATTTGAACGATTTTTAGTCCAGTTTATCCAAAAAGGCAGAGAAACCCTTGTATACCATTTCCTCAACTTGAAAAGAGTTTGAAGATCAGTTTGTAACCATATTGAAAGGTTTAAACCCAAAAGAAAGCCAGTTTGTGCTTATTTCTATAAAATAGACCTCTGTTAAAGCCAATAATACCTTCTGTAAACAGTTTAAACTTATAGAAGAGTACAAAAAAGATTAAATACAGAGTTTCAGACATCCAGAAGGACTAAAAATCTCAAAATCAAGCCCATAAATGACTTCCAAAACCACTATTGTTGTAAACCCTTTGCAACCTCCTGTTGTATATATTGAACATAAACCCTTGGCTGATGTAGATTACAAAATAGTTGATCTAGTGATAAAATTTAATCTTCTAGACGTCCACTGTTGGAGTCTTGAAAAATCATTAGATCAAGTAGATGAAGTTTAGATTTGGGAGTCAAATCTACCCAATTATGTAGCTCCACATACTCATAAGTTTCCAAAATTTATTAGGCTGTGTCAAACCTATTATTCCCTTGAACAATGAGTTATGATTGATGCTAATAAAGAAGTATTGTTCACAATTACTACAAAGTCTATAAACCTAATGTTTCATCTAAAAACGGATCCCAATGCAATTCCCTTATCCATAGAAGCCTCAAAAAGCTTTACATTAGTCTAGACTTTCCTAAAAGGTTTCAAATATTTCAATTGTTCATGCCTTACATGTTGAAATTCCATAGATCAACCATCCTTATTCTACTTCCAAATTTCCTAAAGGGTCAAGACATGTCATTTTTATGTTATCCTTTATCCTAGGTTATTTTACTCATGATCATACATATGAGTCAATTCTTGGTTTTCTATCTACCTTTGTACCTAAAAACAACCTCTTTCTGTCATTTACAATTATGCTGAATACATAGCTGATAATATCCATGACCAGCTTATGAAATTGCCAACTGAAGGAGTATTTAGGTATACTTCCTTTATTTTTCATATGTTCCTATACTTCCAAGCAGACAAATTCCCAATAACACTTCAGAATTTGGATGTAGAGGAAAATCCATTGTCAGTCATCTTTTGGACATCTTTAATCATAAAAGAGTCCATAGAGTTCATTTATGCAGATTTTACAGATTGTTTTATTCACCCATTGGTCAATATGCTTACAAATAAGGTACAGATAAGGATAAGTCTTGAAATGAAGAAATTTCTATAGCTATCAGAGAAAACTAGAATTGGAGATTGGTACTTATATCAGAACCATACAGAGATCAGAATTTTTGGGTCGAATATTTTACCCTATAAACGACCTAAGTATGTGCCAATGAGAGTGTTTTCATTGGAATACATAAGAAAATTCCTCAATTCATATTCAATCAACTTCTTAGCTGCCAAAAAGAAGACCCAATTTAAGTTGAAGAACCAGGTGGGAGATTTTATTTGCAATCAGAGAGATGCAGGAATAGAGGCAGCAAAACAGTTGTTGGAATACAAATTTGAAGAAATTTTCTTATGGAATTATGATCCTCAGGGAATACTCAGTAAAATAAGGGTAAAATGTAAATTGACCCCTTATATCCATGATAAAAGGCCTGAGATTGAACAATTTGTTAATCAAACAGAGTGGCTAGAAAATACCTTGATAGAAGAAGTTAAACAGGGTGATACTAGTCACACCTTGAAAACTATAAATCAAGAAGATAAAGCTACTAAGAGAATCAGGGAAGACTATACCTACATTGCTGAAACAACAATAGAGACTAGGTTTAAACTTAGATCTAATAATAATCCTAAGCTTAATCTAGCTGATAAAGAAAAAAAGACCATTGTAGTGGAAGATACAGATGTTCCAGAGACAAACAATGAACCAGCTACAGAGATTATAAATGAAGAGCATCCTGCTACTTCAAACACATAGGTAATTGAGAAGAAACAAAGTATGGAGGCATCCTCCTCACAGCCAGCAGAGGATAAATATATTGACATCGGGGAGAAATATAAGAAAATAAGGGCCAAGAATGAAGAAATCAAGAATGATATTTATTCTCAGTACTTAAAACAAACACCAGGGATCCAGAATAGAATTCTGTCAGCTTTTGATTATTCAAACAAGAAGTTGATTATGTCAGTACTTCAACTAACAGTCAAGACACCCAAAAAAATAACATATTACAAGAAGGTTGACCTTGAAGTACCTGTTGATAGCATTCAGCCATTAGATAAAATTGAATTGCACAGAAAAACTTCTGAGATGCTTTATTCTACTATGACTACAAAGGCAATGAGTGCCCAAAAGCTCCAGAACACAGTAATACATATGAGAGATAAAATGAAGGATGAAAAGGCTTCCTCATATGCTAAAGACCTTAGAATTAAGTCTTTAGAAGAGTTGGTGATTCAAGTGGGATATGACCCTGCCAATGTGAAAGTTGCAGAAGAATTGGTAAAGAAAAACAATGCTGATATTGCAGCACTTAGAAAACAGCTCAAGATTCCACCAACAGAACATCCACAAGCCAAGGAAATTGTGTAAGAGGCAAGCCAAAAATATGATATGATGAACTTGATTTTACAAATGACAGCACAAATAAAAGAGATGGAAATCCAAATGGATAATCTTGTCCATGAAAGAGAAAATGCAAAAGCACAACAAATTCCTACAGTAATTCCCATGGCAACTATAGTTGTCCCTTCAACACTAGCAGAAGAGTTGGCACCAAAAGTACCACTAGCCACAACAATACTAGTGACTTCCTCCGTTACTTCAGCTACAGAATCCTCTACCACAGTAGCTCAACAATCTGATGAAGCTAGTAAAATAATTAAGGCCATGGAGGAAATGTCAATTCAAACCAATGAAATCAATAGGTTGAAGAAAATGATTGAGAATCTGGAAGACACTAATAAGATAACCAAAATTAATTCCAAAACTTAGGAACAAAGGACTAACAGGTTAAATGTTGAGTTGAAGAACTTACAAAAATATTTATGTAATGTTCCCAAATTGGGGATTGCACAGCAAGCTTGGAAAATAACGCACTTCCTGGAAGATTGGTGTACAGAGATTAATTTAAAACCCTTGGATCCTTTAGATCAGTATATCTAGAGTCTATATCTAAAATGGGAGCAAAAACAAATCAAACTAGGTGTGGTAAACAGATCTCCCACCACCTAGTCTAGTTGGAAAACACCCTATAGAGGTGCTACAACTATGCACAACAAGTAGCTTCAGGAATAACGTAGTCTTTGATGGTATGAGCAGGAGGCCATAAAATATGATTAACAATTGAATGTACAACAACAAATCAGAATTAAAGTGAAGCTCTTTCAATATACAGTAGATTACATGAGACAAGAGAGCAAGATGTCTTCAGAAAAGAGAGATATAACACATGTACATTTGTAGAAATGGCTCAACATCGTTATTTTTAAGGAGCTTCAGCAACTGGAAGTTACAAATTAAATCTATGACAGATCTGTGGACAAAAAATTAGATCCATTTTAGATCTAGAAACTAGATAGTTTTCTCTACAAGATCCCCTTGGGGTTTTGACAAAAGCATGCATAAATAAGAGTAGATATGAGTTTCAAGTTGCAGATCTGTAAAATGCTGCAGTAAATTTATGAATATAAAATTTCATTACAATGGATCAGATCTAAACAAAACATGGATCAACAAGCTAATCCATGGATCACCAAGTGGAAGGCAAAGCCCAGCACTAGAGATATCTGATCTAAACTATGATCAAAACACCATGAAGAACCTTACATCAAAATAACGCAGTCCATCAATGGGAACAATGCTATAGCTCAAATGACATAGTTTGACCACTGCAAAGTTACAGATCTAAAGCAAAAAAGGAAGAGACACTCTTCCAGGAGGTTAAAAGACACACTCCATGAGAAGAGGCTCCCAAAACAAACTACATCTCTGAAGATCTAGAATTCCACTTGCTGCAGCGTACAAGAGCAGAAAAACCCTCACTGGATCTGCACTGATAATGAAAGTAGAACTTGGCCTCAAGCCAGATAGTGGATCAATTCAGCAAATTCTCCTCCAATAATCCTCAGAGGAAGAGGTGAAATCCCTGCATAGGAACTCCTAGCACAATCCTCCACTAAACAGCAGAGAATAGTATTTGTCTAAACAGAAAAAATACTCAAAAATATGATCAATCAACAACCTTCTCTTGATGCCCTCCCTCTCCTTTTATAAGATGAAAAGCCTTTGCCAACCCTAAACCACCTTGATGAGTTAGCCCTTTTCACATGAGAGGCCTCCTTCTATAATTGCGCTGTCCCTTTGGAGATGCATTGAACCTATACAACGCTATAGATTTGGTCAAGGTTGACCCATTCTTCAGCTCAAACCCCTTTCACACCTGCAAGTGATTATTTACATGGCCCTGATTTATCTTTTTTCACATGGGAATTGATTTATTCAACCTTTTTAGGAGTTTTACATTTCCTCCTTTATTTATTTATTCATGCAACATAAATTAAAACAAAAATGAGTATTCCTCTTAGCAAGGGCTAAGTAGGAATATTACAGTCATCCCCTCCAAAATGTTGCTTGTCCTCAAGCAACTGATAGGGTAAGAGCTGTAGTTCTCCTCCTCCATTGATGGCACCATCAAGGATCAAGTTTTAATCATGGGCCAAGATCTCATCAAGCCAATACATCAAAAATTGCTCCTCCAAGGATAACATAATAGGTGCATAGTCCATCCCTTCATGAGTGTAAAAATGAATAGAAATAAACATGGTGGATGCAATGCTACATCTAAAGCATGTATCATGAAGTACAGGTTGAAGTTCCAAACCATGTGGTACATATACACTGCCCATCCTTTGTCCATACAACCCCATAAATAATACCAATATATCATCTATGTATGGGAGAAGTACTACATATATGCAAGCTATAATCTGAACATGTGGGGGTGGGTCAAAATTCCACATGTGATGCCAACGTAATGCAACACTTGCCTTCATGAGATCCAAGTGTGGCAAGTAGAATTCCCACCACACTTCTGTTGCATGAGTCACCTTAATATGGCTAAAAGTGTTGCATAAGTTTGGTGCCTTTGGGAAGCACCCATCATGAAAAGGGATCTCCCTTTACACATCAAGGGAGTGGCCAAGCTCAGAATTTCCCTTGGCCTCCAACAACCCATGAGATCCACATGATCTCTCTCTCCCTTTAGGAGTCATAACCTACAAAATCATGGCAAAGGAATTTAATAGATCAGAAAATACAACTTGCTTGCCATGATCAAATCCTTTACCATCATAGTCCTTCACACACATGTAGTTGTGCATGAGCATTCCCCTCCTCTCAAGAAAAGGAAGAGATGGCTGAGATGAATCTTACAAAGATTCCATTGGTTGTCCCAATCCTCCATATCTATTACACTCTTGAAAGTACTGATGTAAATCCTTCCTCATGCCCTCCCAATCAAAACTTTTCATGATCAGGGTGTATATCCTCATTGAATTCATATGGCTGAGGAAGAATTATTCATATGCCCCTTGTAGGATCTTCTACTTGAGCTTGGAAGCTATAGCCAAGAAGACCTTACCATGATAATAGATGACTCCTCCTAGGACTAAGTAGCCCTCTTCTTGATGCATGCCATGTAATATCATACATGTGTGGAGATCTTTGGAATACTCTACAAGAAGTTGAGATTTCCAATAAAGTTCCACATTGCTCAATAGTGAGAGCACTACTGATACATCCATGGGATTTCTTGTCTTGTTGATGATTGCCTCTTTGACATTACATATGCCAAGACTGTTTTTTGGAAGGCTGATCCTCCCCTTCTTCTCCTCCCATAGCGTTGTAGCTTGATCCTTCATTGCTCCAATCCTTCCTGGATCTAGATCTGGAGCAACAATTTGTGAGGCTTTCCTCACAACATCTGAATCTAATGGAATTCCAGGTGGCTTTCCATGAGATAAGAATGTCCCTTGCAACATCCTCATGAACATGAGAGAAGGAACTGTGAGATCCCTGCTTCCACTGCGCAAATCTATCTCTGTTGTTTGTGTGGAAACATTAGATGAAGGATAGGTGTTCATGCCTTGGATCATTTGTGGTTTCCCACTATTCAAGTCCACCGACTCCATTTTCAAGGCTTTCCAATCAGTGGTAACCTTCCCCAAGGTAATCAACCGTTAGACACCCAAGATGATGTTGGTGTCTGGTATTTCCACCACAAAGAAGTGATCCTCCAAAGTGTATGATTCCATAGTGACAGAGAATGATGGAACATATTGCATGCATTGCATGGTCCTATCTCCTAGGACCAAAACATAAAATCCCTCAAAATTGTCAGTGGGGATCCCTCTTCTTTTCACAAGGTGAGCATCAATAAATTTGTGGGTTACTCCACTGTCAATCAAGATATATACTCTCTGATTCATGACTGAACCTTGTACTCTCAAAGTCAAGTACTTGGGCACTCCTCTCAAAGATGCAAGAGTCCCACTTTTTGGAGCAAAGGCTCTCTTCCCATCTCTGGATGGTGTTTTGTCCTCCTCATCTTCATCATCAGCGCTATGACCCCTCCTAGGTCCATCACCTTCATTTTCATCCTCAAAATCTGAGAAGACTTCAATGTAGTGTGCTTTTCCAGCAGCACATCTGTGTCCTGGTGCCCATGACTCTTGGAAAGTGAAGCACAGTCTCTTCTTCCTCAAATCCCTCCTAAGATCAATATCAAGAGGTTTCTTCAAAGATCTCTCCTTGGGAGGAGCAGATTTTCCTTCCTTACCCTTAGAAAGTTAGGGGCCTTGCTTTGGAAAGTTTCCTTTGCTTTTGGCAAGGTATCTCGGAGATCTCTAGCCCTCTCGATGGCATCATGTAAAGTGATGGGATTGGTATATTTAACCAGCCCATGCAAAGGTTCCTCTAGGCCATCGATAAACATGTATACTCTCCTTGCTATAGATAGATTAGGGACCATAACTGATAATCTCAGAAACTCAGAGATATAAGTCTCTGCATCTCCTGACTGTTTCAGATTTGCAAGGCTTATGAAGGGTGCTTCAGGATCCTTCCTGTCAAACCTCTCCACAAATATTCCAGTGAACTAAGCATAAGTAGTCACATTGTTGTGTCCCAAGGTAGACAACCCATGGAACCACCAATTGTGTGCTTCACCTTCAAAGTGCAGTGTTGCAATCTTGATGGCTTCAACTTCAGGGACTTTTTTCAACTCATAGATATCCAGCTTCTCTACCCATGCCATGGCAAAGCTGGAGGATGATCCATCAAACTTGGGAAAAATGAATCTGCCCATAGTGTGGTTTCTACCATGAAAGAAACCACCATCTCTATACTGCTGCCCTAGTCTTCTTCTATCCTTGAGGTGGAAAAAAATATTGGAAACTCAAGTTATCCTTGAATCTCTGACTCTGAGAGTCATACTGCACAAAGTAACCTTCAAGGGGGGCTTGCTCTTGTGTCCCTTCATTCTCCACAGTTAAGAAAGTAGGCATAGTGGAGTGTTGTGAGACTTGTGGGGCTTGTGGCAGATTCACTGGTTGACCAGTCCCATGATGAGACATATCAGAGCTTTCTCCCAGCTAAAATCTCCCAAAATATTCCCTCATTCTATCCATTCTCATCTCCTTGATCTCTCTGGCAAGATCTTGCATGGCCACCAAAAGAGTTCTTGCAAACTCTTCCCCTTTTTTGTCACTTGTAGTCTCAGGGGCTTTACCCTTGTCATGATCTTCAGTAGTGTAGTCATACTTCTTATGACTTCTGTTTGGATACCTCTTCTCCCTCTCAGTAAGAGGTTCATCTTCTTCTTAATGCAACATGGCAGTGAGTCTCCAAGGAAAGCACAGGCTGTGCCAAGAAAGGAGCTTTGATACCACTGTAATGTTCCCAAATTGGGGATTGCACATCAAGCTTGGGAAATAACGCACTTCCTGGAAGATTGGTGTACAGAGATGAGTTTATAACCATTGGATCCATTAGATCATCAGATCTGGAGTCTAGATCCAAAATGGGAGCAAAAAGAAATCAAACTGGGTGTGGTAAATAGATCTCCCACCACCTAGTCTAACTGGAAAACACCCTACAAGAGGGGCTACAGCTATGCACAACAAGTAGCTTCAAGAATAACGTAGTATTTGATAGTATGAGTAGGAGGCCATCAAATATGATTAAAAATTGAATGTACAACAACAAATCAGAAGTAAAGTGAAGCTCTTTCAATATACAGTAGATTACATGAGACAAGAGAGCAAGATGTCTTCAGAAAAGAGAGCTATAACACATGTACATTTGCAAAAATGGCTCAAAAATGTTATTTTTAAGGAGCTTCAGTAGCTAGAAGTTACAACTCAAATCTAGGACAGATTTGTGGACAAAACATCAAATCTATTTTAGATCTAGAAACTAGATAGTTTTCTCTACAAGATCCCCTTGGGGTTTTGACAAAAGCATGCATAAATAAGAGTAGATCTGAGTTTCAAGTTGAAGATTTGTAAAATGCTACAATAAATTTCTGAATATAAAATTTCATTACAATGGATCAGATCTAAACTAGAACATGGATTAGCAAGCTAATCCATGGATCACCAAGTGGAAGGAAAAGCCTAGCACCAGAGATCTCTGATCTAAACTATGATCAAAACACCATGAAGAACCTTACATCAAAATAATGCAGTCCATCAATGGGAACAACGTTGTAGCTCAAATGACATATTTTTCCCACTGCAAAGTTACAAATATGAAGCACAAAAGGAAGAGACACTCTTTCAAAAGGTTAAAAGACACACTTCATGAGAAGAGGCTCCCAAAACAAACTAGATCTCTGCAAATCTAGAATTCTACTTGCTGCATCTTGCAAAAGCAGACAAAACCTTACTGGATTTGCGCTGCTAATGAAAGTAGAGCTTGGCCTCAAGCCAGATAGTGGATCAATTCAACAAATTCTCCTCCAAGAATCCTCAAAGGAATAGGTAAAATCCCTGCATAGGAACTCCAAGCCTTTGCCAACCCTAAACCACCTTGATGAGTTAGCCCCTTTCACATGAGAGGCCTCCTTCTAGAACTGGGTTGTCCCTTTGGAGATGCATTGAACCTAGACAACACTGTAGATTTGGTGAAGGTTGACCCATTCTTTAGCTCAAACCCCTTTCACACTGACAAGTGATTATTTACATGGCCCTGATTTATCTTTGTTCACATGGGCATTGATTTATTCAGCCTTTTCAGGAGTTTCACATTTCCTCCTTTATTTATTTATTCATGCAACAAAAATTAAAACAAAAATGAATATTCCTCTTAGCAAGGGCTAAGTAGGAATATTACAATTTAACCTTGAAAGAACCTATGTCATATGTGAAGAATCAACTATGGACTAAAATAATTAAATACATCAATGATGTTTGGCCATCAATACATGTACTTTATGAGAAAAAGGATTTACTAAAGACAGCTCAAGAGGAGATTCAGAAAACAAAGGATGAACTAGGTGCCAAGCCTAAAGAGGCCCTAGAACTAATCAAGTTTCTCAATAGTAAGAACAAGCAAGAATTGGAGGAGATAGAAATTACTAACAGAATAGAGGCAATCCTTGAAATAAGAAAAGTAATTTCAAAGAAAAACCTTATGAGGCAGCTAGAAGAAAAGTGTGGAAACATGAACATAGCCATAACTAAATTTTTAGTTAAATTTGAGATATTAAGGAAAAACGGTTTGCCAAATATTCTTGTTCTTAATGATAAACTTATGCCACAAGAGGATTATAACAAGAAGATAAGAGATCATGCAAAAGAGCAAGTACATAAAACAGAAGGACAAGGAATTCCTACAGGAAGGTTCTACATAAAATATTTGAACACGTATTTTATCTACAGCATGAGATAAAACACCTCTTTGTAATCAAACCAACATTTTCTAGGTACACAGAAGCAGATGAGAACTTTAGGAAGTTGAAAAAGACAAAAATCCCTGATGAAGAATTTTGGGAAAAACTCACTGACTTACTGTAAAATTCAAATTGCAGAGAAGAGGATAAAAATAGTTTGTTGTTTTCACACAGTAAAAACAGAAATTTACAGCAGTAAAGCAGTCCTCAAGCAGATGATAGAGTATCAGAGGTAAAGAGTATCAGAGATAAAGAGTATAAGATAAAGGATAAGATTTCAAAATAGATTAAAATATATTTTCCAGAAAAGAAGACAACAAAGCAACCAACTACACTGAATCCAAAACAACATTTCTATTTTATTTGGATAAATAGGACAACTTGCTAAGTTGTTAAGCAGCTGTCACTATATTGTTGTAAAAGTTATTTTATTTTCCTTAGAAAATTCCTATGAGTATTCTAGGATATTTTGTAAACATTTTTGTATAAATACTTCATCTTTTGAAGTATTATTGTGGAAGAAATTGCTGAAGATTTCTATAGTCAATATTTCTGTACCTGAAGGCTTTTTGTAGCAAGTTCAAGTAGCAGACTGGATCAAATCATAAAGCATCATATTTCAGGATTCATGTGATAAGCCATTGAAGTGAAGTACTTTCTATTGTCATTGTTTATCTTCTTATGTTTTACATGCATCCATATATGTGTTCTAAATTTGAACGATAAATCAGGAATATTATTGCAGGATTTGTTAAAAGCATTCTGTCTTTAACTATTTATCATTTCTATGTTTTCTGCTGATTTCCAGAGCAGGGAACCCTTAATTTCTCCCTCTTTTGAATGACCTCTGTCTTCTCCTTCCTTATCTGGATCAAAGAATTCTTAATTTCTCTTTATCTCAATCAAACGAATTCACCAATTAGCCTTCCAAGATCTTCAATGACTTGTCTATCTTGCCCTGAAAATATTTGACTTTTTGACCTTGATCCTAGTTTTTTCTTCTTGATATTTGACTCCTTTGCCCAATGGACAAATAGATCTATCACTATCCATCTCATTAAGTGATTTTTTCCCACCAAACCAAACCAAACCAAAACCAAAACCAATTTTCACATCATAACTAGCCTAATATCATATAATTAAAACAAGGTTAAATCTTATAGAGAGAGCCCTCTCTGAACCCTAGGAAGGCTAGATCCTAGAGTTTAAAAGTTGGTATGTGGTTACCTCTAATGTTCTTAGACCTATAAATCAAAATCTCACAACTTTGAGAATTATTAGATTGATAACAAGTCACACAGGAATCTGAATCACAATATTGGAGTCATCATTTGTTAACACCAATGTGTAATTAAAACACCAGCGAAGTTGCCATTTGTTAGTGTAAAATCTTGTCGCAAGTGTATGAAAAAATCATACTTTAGCTATGCATGGCGAATAGCCCTAACAACATAAATGGTTACTTAACCCTTTAGATCTACAATAGACAGTTAGAACAAATCCTGCAAAAACCTAGATCTATGCAGTAAAAGTAGCTAAATAGTAAAAAGAAATAGTAATAACTAAGGAAAGGTTAAATCCAAGTATCCAACAGACAAGACAATATTAAAGAATGGTTTTATATTATAACACCTGGTGAAGGAAACAAGTATATGTTACCAGTCCCCCTCAATGGGATGGGTTATTGGTTCTCCGTAATTCTTTATCTTTAGAAGTTTCTCTCTCTCAATGCCGTAGAAAATCAAAAGCATGTGCTAAACTCAAGTGGGAGCTCAAAGGGAAAAATAAAATAATAAATACAATGAGAATGATCAAAGTGAAGAATCAATGGAAAAAAAATTCCTATTTATAACAAAATATTGAGTATTCTCGATAATGGTGAATAATAAAATATTATTAACCAAGATCTAGATCTAACCGCTTGGAATATTTTATTATATTTTGTTGAAGGGAAAATGTATTTAAATTGGTTAAATACCTTTATTTAGAAATAATAATAAACAAATAAATGATTTATTTATCATTTCAAGAATGTGGTTAAGGTATAATAGACAAATAATGATTTGCTTAATTATTCCTAGGTGATTTAGTCAAATTTAACAAGGAATAATAACTAAATAATGATTTAATTAATTATTCCTAGAGAAAAATAAGAAAAATAATGATTTATCTAATTATTTATCATAATTGGGTTAAATATGACCATGAATATTATTTAAACAATGGTTTAATTAATTATTCATAGAGGAAAATCGAATAAATAGGGATTTATTTAATTATTCTTCATGGGGTTTCTTGTTTTAACCATAAATAAGTTAATAAAATATGGTTTATTAAATTATTTCTTATAGTGAAAGCAATTTTACAATGGTAAAATTGGTCCGACATGGTGTACTTCGATCCATCTAATTAGAAATGGTTAGATGCCCAATTTTTGGTGATAACACCAAGCATGGCAACAACTATGTTTTCGTGGTCATCAATAGATTCTTTAAGATGTCAATTTTGGTAGCCTGCAAGAAGAGTATCATAGTTGAAGCCACTGCCAAACTCTTCTTTGAAATAGTATGCATACACTTTAGCATCTCATAGTGCATTATCTCAGATCTGGACTGTTATCATTGGAAAATCGAACAAGTAAAGGACATCATGAAATGTCAAGCAAAAGGATTTACAAGGTGGAAAAACATTACAGAATCTAGAAAATTTAACTTTCTCTAAGGTCAAAAGGAAAATTTATCAAATTGCACATAGAATACACTGGCACAATGCGCTTCGTGTGCACTTTTCTTTGATAGCAGCACAAATCTCCCTGACTTTCCCTTAATAAGCAGTGTGGTCCTGAGTATGGCAGAAGGTCACTATCTAGGACCACTTTGCACACTTCAGGAAGAATATTCTCCACTTGAGGTTTCCCAAAGGCAGCCGCCTATAGCCACCTTGAGACCTCAAGTGAGCACACAATGGAATCAACCAACACTCTTGGCTCACTATCCACAATTGTACCAAGAGAGGGAAGAAGATTTGAATTTTTTCTATAAAATACCACCATGAGAAGAAAAATTCAGAACACATTGTTATGTTGGCCAAATTTCCCATGAGCAAACCAGCAGTGTGTTTTCCAAGAAGCAAAGGAGTGAAGGGATTCATTTTTTGGCCATCCAACATCTCAATCCCCAAAAAGAAGTGCATCAGTTGCTTGTTATCCGATCACTCATTCGAGGAGAAGAGAGAGACCTGCAAACATCTTAAGGGAAGAGCCCTCCTTGCTTTGAGTATTAGAGCTCCATAGCTCTAAGGACTCACTGCGAGTGTTTTAGTCTTCTACCTATTTTTTACCACTAGCGGCTAATAAAAGGGGATTTGTTCTTCGTTGGTATTATTAGTTTGTTTACTCGATATTGAGCTTGTGTTATATGTGTATGTGTTGTTTCTTGTTTCCTCCTCTTTTTGTAGTATGCTATGTTTTTGTAATGTTCCTAAATTAGCTTCAGCTAATTGGAACATTAATTTTGCCTTGTTTATTTTTGCATTTCATGATTGAGGAATAAAATGTAAATGAGGACATGAAAAACTCCTTAAATAAAAGAATAAATACATGCCCAATGTGAAAAGGGATAAATCTGGGCCTTTGTAATAAAATCCACTTGTGTGTGAAACAGGATTGAGACATTTGATTGGGTCAACAGGACCAAATCTCAGTTCTGTCCAGATTCAATGAACCTCCTAGACAAACTGCGCAGTTCTAGAAGGAGGACATCAGTGTGAAAAGGGGAAAATCATATGAGGTGGTTTAGGGTTTGTGCACACCTTTAAGTTATAAAAAGGAGGAGAGGGCTCATGTAAAGGTTGTTGAAGTATTTTCGAAATAGAGGTTTCTTGAGAAACTCTAACTCTCTTGGCTATTTAGCCTAAGGGAAGAGGATTTCCTATTTAGGAATCCTCCCTCCTTCCTTGAGTAGCTCTTGGAGGAGAATGTACTGAAATGAGCCACTATCAAGTTGAAGACCAAGCTCCATCTCTAGTAGCAACACTGATCCTATTGAGGGTTTTGCAGTTGCTTGAGTTGCGGCAAGTGGTATCCTAGATCTGCAGAGGTCTAGTGTTTTTGGAGGAGTTCTCTCTCAAGGAGGGTGTTTTGTGACCACCCAGAAAAGGATCTCTCTCCCATTTTTTATTTAGATATGTATTTTATAGCTTTCACTTCAGTACCATTGAGCTACTGCGTAGTCCCTTCCATGAACTGAGTTTTCTGCATCTGGGGCTTTCATGTAAATTCAGTGGTTGTGCAAATCAGCTCTCAAGTGATTGAGGCTTTCCTCTCACTTTGTAATTATTTATAGTAGCTAATGTTTTATTCTATTTCAGATCTGATATCATGTATAATAAAATTAATCTTTATAAATTCTGAGTATTCTGTAGTTCTGTAGCTTTAAAGTCAAATCTACTCTTGTACATGCATTGTTTTGATGAAATCCCAAGGGGATCTTGAGGAGAAGGCTGAGTAGTTTCCAGATCTATTATGGATCTGATGTTTCAACCATAGATCTATCATAGATCTAAGTTTTCACCTGCAGCAGATGAATCTTAAGAAAAGTAACACTATAATAGTCTGCAGTCTTTTTCTATGTGTTGTAGCAACTCATTTTGGGGGTTTTCCTTCATAGAAATGTATATTTTTCCTTGCATAAGCTATATGAATCTTATTCTAAACCTGAATACTGAAATTTATGCATAAAATCAACCATACCCTTCAGAAATTACGATACCCATTCTTCAGCACTTTTCTGCATAATTTAGGTCATGGGAAATCAGGGTTTTTCTTGACTAGTCGGGAAGGAGGAACTGTTTAACTTAGAAAAATGCATTTTTTTTGCTGAAATTAGGCATTTGAATCCCTCTTGACCTAATATAACATATTACAGAGCCTTGACCCTTCATTTTATGTATATTTTCTTATACATCTATTTTAGTGAATAAAAAGCTGCTTTTCCCCATATTTCTAATGTTAAAAGCTGAGTAAAGAGTGATGATATTATTTATATTGGTTTCTGAGTGTTCTTAGACATATTCTATGGTAGCTAAAGCCATCATACCTGAATAATGCATTTTTCAGGCATGATTTGTTGAGTAAACCCTTTTGGGATATTACCTCTCGACAAGAGTCTATAGACAGAGTCTGAAAAGGGCCAGCTAGCCTCTGGATCTCATCCTTTATTTTAAAGGTGACATATCCAATAAATTCCCCTTCAGTCAATCTCTAGTTTAGATCAGATTGTTTATGGTTAATGTCTGAGAAGGAAATATCTCACAGATACCAGTCCGTGGGAGATCTGTTTAGCAGATATAACTTGATTTGTTTTTGAAGAAACTCCATAGTTGAGTTCTGCACAACATATTCAAGGGGAACCAAGCTTTTTTCTATATTTTATTTGCCCATTTTTCCTTATACAATGTTCCCATTGAGAAGCTTGACAATATTCCCGAAATAGGAACATTACAGTGGTATCAGAGCACGATCTCTGGCACAGCCTGTGAGATCAAGATATCAGTGAATTAAGAGCAGAAGTAGAGATCAGATTGATGAAGAGGATGAGATTACTCTCATCAATTTTTAGATCAGAGAATGGCCTCTCCAAGGAGGTTCAACCAATGGAAGAAGAAGGGTGCAGTGAAACTCCAAGAGGGTTTCAAAGCGGAAGAAGCTACAGTGAAATTCTTAGAGAATTTCAAGAAGATGAAGAAGTCTATAGTACTTCTTATGATGTGTGTGAGCATTCAGCCACACAATATGATTTAAAATGTTGTCACATCCCCACTTTATTGCTGAGATAAAGAGGAGAAGAAGAAGGAATGACAGAAAAAGAGATTCCCCCACTCTTTTTCCAGACCTTGAAGGATATTCAAGAAAATCTCAAGGATGTTGAAGGGGTAGAGACTTGTACCAGCACTGGAATAACCTTGGAGGAGCAACCTTCATGTTCAATGGAGGAAGACTACACAGTTGTAGAAGAAGTTCCTGCTTCTACATTTCACCAAGGTATGATCAAGAATTCATCTGTTTTCATTTCAGCCCATTGCATGGAGAGATCTACATTTCTATGTGTTGTTGATCTAGAACAACAGAGTTGTACTGCACTGTGCAAGAGCAGTAAGGGAGGAATAAGATCTTCCCTTGGAGATATCAAAGGGGCTGAATTCCATAAGCCCTTGAGATGGAAAAGGTGCAAAAGCATGAGGATACCAAGAGAAGATGGGGAAGAGGTCCAATATCATTCCTATCTATTGCAGAAGGTTGATGCACCTAAAGAGGTGATTGGATTTCAAAATGGAAGCATGGAGATTTTTCTCCATTCATGTATTCAGTCACCACTAGATGATGTCTCATTTCCTGGAGACATTGCACCAAGAAGGCCACTTGATCAGCAAGAAGAGGTGAATGCTTCCAATGGTGAGGCATTTCCCATTGATTTTAGAGAAGTGGAGACCTTGGGAGGTCTTGATGCAGTGCTGAGAGTCTTGGGTAGGCTCAAGGAGGAGAGAAGAAGTTTCTCAACATCATCCACATCCACTCTCATTTCAGTTTTTGCGCTGTGGCAGGAAAAGCAGGGAAGGATAGCAACCTTCCCACATCTACATTTGGCATGGGAGCTATACATGCACATGACTCTTGGGAAGAGTTATTACAGTCTTCTCTCTTCTCTTTGAGAATGGAAGGAGGCTCATCTATGAGTTGCTCCCATTGCATGAGCAAAAATTCTATAACTTGCTTGTCTTCTTCTTGAGTTGTGACATTTACTAGATCAATGTTCGTTTTCTTCAACTTTAATTTCTACATTTGAAGATTTCGATGATTCCTTTTCGACGAGTTGTTGCACCTTGTTTATAATAACTTCTTATCTTTCTTTAGCTTCTTAATTTGCGTTAGTAATTTTCATTTTTCCATGGTGAGTAACTTCTTCATTATTGTTAGTTGTGATTTTGTCAATTTCCTTTTGCATATATTGGATTGCCTTTTTACTTTCTTCAAGAATTACTTTTGAAATTTCTTGTATGTCTTCAGGCGTCACTGAATTTGGCTTCAAGTTAACGTCCTGTAGTGTTATTTTCTTCTTTTTGTAGGAGAATGTCAAAAATTTCTTTTTCGTATTTAGGGTAACTGAACATAGGGTTTCCATCCATGGTGAACCTAACACAATGTCACTATTGTCAAAAAGTGAGGTTTTCACAGTAAATTGAGAAATAAAAGTATAATCCCCAATATTTAGCTGTAGATCTTTTATGTCGTATTTTTTTTGTCAAAAAAGTCTAATTTTTCGATTATATTTGACTCCAGAATCACCAACTGGTTTGCAATTTTAGGGTTTATATAATTTTTATCTTCAGTGGGTGATATAGCAATAGTGAAATCTTTTCTAGCGAGTTCCTTTAATTTTAAATAGCACTTTAGTGTTGATGGGTACTGTTTCTAAAAACCTCTTTTGTTTCATTTCTGACATAGACTCCATTTTGCTTCTTTGTTAAGATAACTTGGGATTTTATAGGTAAAATAATAATACTTTTATATAATTTTTTTTTAAAGTCACCCTCGTCTTTTAATGATAACTCCTTTTATATAGTTCAAACCTTTTCCTTTCCTAATTTTTTTATTATTATTATAAAATATTCCTTCTTAAGGAATTCTGTTGTTTCAATATTTTACTAACTGTCTCTCTTTTCTTTTCTTTAATTATTCCCTTTTTCTAAGGTAAAATTTAGAAATCCCCACTTAGTAATTTCCCCTTTTATATATATAAACTAATAGTTTTCTATATTACCTTTTGATATATATATATATATATATATATATATATATATATATATATATATAGTATTGAATTATACTTGAAAAATTAATAGTTGATGTAAATTAGAAACCCTTTTTGTTTAATTTAATTCCACGAATACTTAGTTGTTGAGTGATGTGTGATTATGAAGGGACGTGATTCTTCCCAAATATTTTTTAATAGTGGATATTGGCTTGGATTCAAATGAGTTATAAAAAGCACATACACAAGTATTTCAGCCTGCACTAAGACCAGTTTCTATGTTTCGATAATCAAAACGGATGATATTTGTTTCAATGCAAATCAACAGATATATTTTAATTGTAGTTTTAAATAAATAAATGGTGTATTTATTTAAATGTAACGAGGAGATGTGACCATATAGTGCGGTCTGTTGAGAGGAGATTATTGTCGTGGTCAAATGAAGTGGTCAAATGGTGTTGGAACATGGTTAACAGGGCGGATGGAAGGGGGCGTTGTCGGTGATAGGAGTAGAGAAATTGGGGACACTAGAATATGGTGGGGGATTAGCAAAACATCGATGGGAGCTGCGGCTACTGTGGGACGAGGCACTGTGACATGGTGGATTACGTGATAGTTTGGGGATAGAGGAATATAGTGGCGGCCAACATAACAGTGACGGGAGATGCAGCAAGGTGGAATGTCTCGACGGGAGAGCAGAAGAAATGGGCTGCTATCAGAATTGGAAGTTGGAGCTGCGGCTGTCAGGTAACTGTTTTCTCAGTTGATTATCTTTAGGTGTGTCAACCAGCAACAGTGGCTGAAAAAAACATGGATTATCGGAGGTCATGGCTCTTGGACTCTGTGTGGTGGGGCTAGGTAGGTTAGTATATATATATATTTCAATATATTGACTTCCGATTTTTTTAATCTTTCCCTTCTTCTTTTTTTAACCTTTCTGCTTTTTTAAATCTCTTTTTTATATTATTTTATTTTAAACTTGTCTTTGTATGTACGTATGTACGTATGTGTACTTTTTTTTTATATATCCTTTTTCTTTCTTTTTCCTCTTTTTTTTTAATATTTTAAAAATGGCCAAGGGCCTCTGATGAAATCAGCAAACGAAGAACTCCAAAAGTGTAGCAAAACGCTTCAATGACAACAATGTTGACAAGTTTTATGGTCACAGATCTAGATTAGAGAGCGTGGCTCTGTGCAAAAGTTAGGCGGCTGAAGGCTCGAACTGCTCTGATACCAAATGAAGCGAACAAAGTTCCTTCTCAAGTTTAAATATTCCAGAAAACTTGGAATATAAAAATATCCATGAGGATGCAAATATTATTATTAAAATGTATGATGAATGAGATGATTGAATGTTACAAATGAGGCCTTCTGATATACCTAGACCGGTGCCTCTTCACGAAAATTCATGTCTCATCAGACATGCCCTTTCAACCTAATTACTAATTAACTAATTAATCATTACTTATATTATTTTATTCATTACACAATCCACCATAGTAGAGAGAGGGAGACTTCGTGCCAAGGCAACTCATAAGTAAAGACATCCCTACATTGGGACTCAGAACCCCTAGTTCTAAGGGCCCCTTGGCAAGTGAGTTAAATTTTCATCCTCATTTCCTACCAGCACTCAATAAGAGGGCACGTAAGAGTCGTCGTTTGGATTATTTAAGTTGTTTGACTCTATTTAGAGCTTTTGTTTTATTTATTTTAGTTTTAGTTTAGTTTTTATGTTTGAATATGTATGTTATTTCTCTATCTAGTATGTTTATGTTTGAGCATGTTCCACTAGCTTTCTTGACTCCATCTATTTTCTTCCTGTGACCAATAACTCAAGAGGGAAAAACCACTCCTCTTACGCAAGTGTGATTTGGTACATTCGTGCGCCAAACACACAAATATGGGATTGGTGACTCCACTAACTTTTATTTCCAAGTTTATGTGGTTGTGCCTTTTTACAGATACCTCCGTCTTTGTTGTGGATTTGGGCTGGAATTGCCCTTGGAATTGCCCCCTTTCTTTCCTTCATTTCTTGATTCATCCCTAGTGAAATATTGAAGTAGAAGAGCTCCCAAAAATTACTCTGTAGGAAAATTGCGCACATTTCTCATAGACAAGCACGCCCCTGTGTGCACGTTCAGAGTTGACCTGTGCGCAAAAAATAGAATTGGAATTTTCTCCATTAATTCCATCTTTTCCTACTTGTAAAGGTTACTGGCAACCCATAATACATCTGCCAGCACTGTGTTGTGAAACCAGCTCCAAAAATAGAAGAAAAGAGATATCAACACCTTATAAATAAGCCACTTCGAGGAGGAAACCTCCAATACATTACACGAATGAACAATTCTTGGATGATATAATTTACAAAACCTCCTTTCTATATATAGGATTCCATGGGGCCACAATGTAATCCTAGCCGACATAACAATAATAATTTAATGGCACAATAATAACAATATGGGGGTTACAGCGGTACAATAATAAGAATAAGGGGGTTACACTAACAAAAATAAGGGACTATACTAGTAATATAGGGACCTAACATGCCCCTCTCCTTCAAAAAAGTGTTGTCCTAAACACTTGAGTAGCTCTGGGTACTTCTGTATAAAATTATCATCCTCCCACGTAGAATCTTCAGTGGGTAAGTTCTTCCACTTGATGAGATACTCTGAAATTAATCGATTTCATAGCTATCGAGTTCTTGTTTCCATGATCGCTTCAAGTTCCAATATGATTTTTCCTTCCTCATAAAGTTTTGGAAATATTGTTTGAACTGGAAGATTTTCACCTATAACCTTCTTTAAGCATGAAACATGGAAAACTGGATGCACTCGTGAAGAATCAGGAAGCTCCAAATCAATATTTTGCAACACCTTGTAAGGACCATAGTACTTTGGCGATAATTTATTATCCTTCTTAGCTTGCTTGAGGGAAATTTGTTTGTATTGTTGTAGCCATAAAAATACCTAGTCTCCTACATCAAAACCTTTCTCGTTGCGATGTTGATTTTCCTGTTGTTTCATTCGATTTTGTGCCAAATTCAAGTTATCCTTTAAGAGTTGGAGAACTTCTTGCTGATGCTCGATGTGATCTTCCACTGCTTGAACCTTTGAATTTTCTCTTAAAGATGATATGATGGATGGTGGATGATATCCATAAAGTGCCATAAATGGGGTCATTTTTGCTGCAGTATGGAAGGAAGTGTTATACCACCATTCACCGAGAGGTAACCACTTGACCCATTGTGTTTGTTTATCAGATACAAAACAACGAATATATCCTTCCAAACATTTATTTACTATCTTAGTTTGACCATCAGATTGAGGATGATAAGATGAGCTATGATCTAATTGAGTACCCAAACAAGAAAATAACTTCGTCCAAAAATTTCCAGTAAAAATGGGATCTCTATCGCTCACAATGACCCTTGGGTTTCCATGTAGCTTTTGAATTGTGTCCATAAATGTAGTAGCAACTGTACTTGGTTTAAATGGATAAGATAATGCACAAAAGTGTGCATACTTGGTAAGTCTATCAACTACCACCATGATGACACTCTTTCCTTCGGACTTAGGTAAACCTATGATAAAATCCATTGAAATCTCCCCCCAATGTTGACTTGGAATGGATAAAGGTTGTAGAAGACTCGGGGTCTTAATTGTCTCAACTTTATTCTGCTGGCAAACCAAACATTCTGCCACAAAATTTTGAATATTAGATTTAAGGCCATCCCAAAAAAAAAATTCTTCACCCTATGGTAAGTTTTTAAAAATCTTGAGTGTCCTCCTAAAGGTGAAGTGTGCAATTCCAAAAGAATATTTTGTTTTAGTTGGGAATTCTTACAAATATATAAGCGATCTTTGTACCACAAGGAATCATTTTTCCAACTAAATGTATCAGATGTACTAGGATCTTGCTGCAAATTTTGAAAGAGTGTCCACACTTCTTCATCCTTCTTCCATTCATCTCTTGCTTCGGTTATCCAATTTGGTTGGTTAATGGAAATGGCACAAAGCAATGCTTTCACCTCTTCATTCTTTCTTGAGAGTGCATCTGCAACAACATTTAGCTTCCACTTTTTGTATATTATTTCAAAGTCATAACCCAACATCTTTGTGACCCATTTTTGTTGCTCTTCTGAAGATAGTCTTTGTTCCAAAAAGTGTTCAAGACTATCATGATTATTTTTTACCTTGAAGTGTCTTCCCATTAGTTAAGTTCACCATTTCTTTAGCGCATGCAATACTGCTAACATTTCCTTCTCATAAATAGGCTTCTGTAAATACTTTCATTTGATTGGACGACTTTAAAAAGCAATTGGTCTTCCTTCTTGCATTAAAACAACACCAAATCCATTTCCTAAGGCATCACATTCCACAATAAAGGTTTTTTTGAAGTCTGGCGTAGCTAAGACCAGTGCTAGGCACATTGCCTCTTTAAGATGTTCAAAGGCCTTAGTTGCTTCAGGAGTCCATGAAAATGCATATTTCTTCAATAATGTTGTTAGAGGTGCTTCTATTCTCCCATAATTATTAACAAAATTGTGATAATACCCTGTTAACCCAAGAAATCCTCGCAACTGCTTTATGGTTGTGGGGAATTTCCATTCTTTAATGGCTTTAATTTTGTTAGGGTCTACCTTAACACCCTTGTGAGATACAATATGACCCAAATATTCCACCTCTTGTACTCCAAAGAAACATTTGGATGTTTTTGCATATAATTGTTTCTCCTGTAATATTTTGAGCACCCTGTGAACATGTTGAACATGATCCTTCCAAGACCTGCTATAGATTAGTATATCATCAAAAAATTCTAGCACAAATTTTCTAAGGAAGGGTTTCAAAATGGAATTCATCAACCCTTGAAATGTAGAAGGTGCATTGGTAAGGCCAAAAGGCATGAGAAAAAATTCATAATGACCCTCATGAGTTCGAAATGTTGTTTTCAGAATATCTTCAGTCTTCATTCTAATCTGATGACATCCTAAACGAAGATCCAATTTGGTAAAATAAATTGCTCCATGTAATTCATCCAATAATTCATAAATCATGGGAATGGGATATTTATCTTTAATGGTGAGCTTATTGAGCTCCCTATAATCCGAACACATGCATCATGATCCATCCTTATTGTGTACCAATACTACAGGAGCAGAGAAAGAACTTTGACTAGGTTGAATTATACCCGCCTCTAACATTTCTGCAATCATACGTTCAATTTATCTCTTTTGGACATAAGGATATCTATAAGGCCTAATGTTTGGAGGAAAACTTCCCGAAATCAAATGAATAGCATGATCATGATTGCGAATAGCTGGGAGTCCTTTGGGAGTTTCAAACACCTTGGAATGATTGTCCAAGACTTTTTGGAGATCTGCAGAAACAGATGATTTTGATGTTGGAACTTCTAGTGAGCATAATTTTGAAATTACGCCTCGTTGTTCTTTCTTTAGAAGATTTTTCATGACATTAGAGCTTATTATCTTTCCCAGCTTCCCTGAAATACCCCATAATTCGACTTCCTTTCCTTCTGAAAAAAGAAAATTCAAGAAAAGTTCTTGAAAATTAAAAGCTATCGTCCCCAAAGATTGTAACCATTGTACTCCTAGTACAACATCAGCACCTCCCATAGGAATGGAAAGCATTGGACTATTCAATACATATTCCCCCATGGTTAGCTTGATATTATGGAAGTTTCCATAGCAATTTGTAGTTCCTCCATTTGCAACCATCACTTGAAATTATGGTGCTGGGTATAGGAAACAATTCAATTCCTTGGCTACCTTACAATGAATAAAATTATGGGTTCTACCTAAATCAATCAACACTATTACCTTTTTCTTCTTGATATGTCCTTCTATCTTGAGAGTTTTAGGAGTGGTAATTCCTGCCAATGCAGTACACAATATGGTCGTACTCATTTCTTCCTCTTCTAGGGCTAGTTCCTGGTGTATATCCTCTTCTTTTGAAGATTCTTGTTCATTTTCTTCTTCCTCTTCACAATCTATGTAAAATAATTTCTTCTCATCACACTTATAACCTTTAGTGTATTTTCTATCACAACTGTAGCAAAGCCCTTTTTCTCTCTTTTCTTCCAATTGTTGTGGTGTCAACCTTGTAGATCTTGGAAATCTAGGAGTAGCAACACTTCCATCTTTATAGAAGTGAGTGGTAGGCTTCCTTGTCGCCATAATTTTACATTCAATTTTTCTTGCCAACTTGAATGCCTTCTCCAATGAATCAAGTTCCAAAATGTGAACTTCATGTTGGATGTTATCCTTTAAAGTACCTATGAAGAGATCAGTCTCGTGTTCCTCTAGAATATCAGTTACCCTTATATTGAATTATTGGAAGTCCTCAATGTGCTCCCCCACTGAACACTTTTGTTTGAGATTTATCAATTGGCTAAATAAAGTGTTGCTCTTTGTATCCTCATAATGTGCTATCATTTCCTTCGTAAAAATTGACCAAGTGATAATTTTTTTACGGGAGAAAAGCCATCGATACCATACAAATGTATTTTTTTGTAAATGTAAAGTTGCAATGCATACCTTTTGTGTGTTTTTCACATTATTAAGATCAAAATATTGCTCCATCTGTAGTATCCATGTTACGGGATCCTTTCCATCAACTTCCTCATATCCATTTTTGGAATATGGTGGTTCTTCCCTCCAATATTATAGTTTATGAAATCACGATTAAAATTTATTTTGTTTTCATCATGAGTTTCCTCTACTATCTTTTCACCATTAGGAAACATTTCTTGTATCATCTTTGTCAAACCTTCCATGTATGCTTTTAGATCATTCTTCATGTTTTCCATCTTAGCTTCCATGTCATCCATCTTAGATTTCATGCCAGCTTCCATGCCATTCTTCAAACCATCCATCTTAGATTCCATTCCTTTCTTCAAACCATCCATCTTAGTTTCCACGCCTTTCTTCAAAACTTACATCTCATTTTTTGTTGCTCTTTGCGAGAGCGAAATTTTTTGCACTTGCTCTTGTATTTTTGATATGTCATGTTGCCATTCTTCATCTTCATGAGTCATAGTAGAGCCTTCTAAAGGCTTAATGGGTGTTGAATTCATTTTAGGGGCCATTTTGGAATCCAATATTGATATCTATTCTACAATATGCCCTTGGAATCAATGCAACTTGATTCTTCAAACAAGACTTATGCAATTCGGAAAAAAAAAATACACACCTTTTACTTGATTTTGAGGAGCTTGATATTGAAATTGACTTATCTCTATACTTGCAGATCCTCAATATCTAAAATTTGGCCATGTAGTATTCCTTTGAAGCTTCTTTCAAATTCCACAAGTCTGACTTGATTTGGATTCTTCAAGGAAAATTTATGTGCTATCTCCCACAATGACCTAATTGTGGATTGTTTCAGTAGAGAAAAATTGTACGACTTAGTACGTGTCACTGTTTGCTTCTTTGGCTCTAAAATGTATAGATAGGAAACTACAGTCTGTGTACTTCCATTCACTTTTTACAGAATTCCAATCTAATTCTCAGAGAGAGAGTTATGAATATTTTCCCACAATCACCTCTTTGCGATGAAATTCGGGAGCCTGAAAAATACCTAACTTACACAGACAATATCTCCGATGATATGGTTAACCAAGCTCTGAAATTTTGTGATGATGTTCTTAGGATTTTTAATTCACACTCTAAAAATTTCAGCTTCTGAAGCTTCATAGAAAAAAAAAGTTATAGCGAAAATTCTGCGATGCCCTTTTAAGTGAAATTCAGGAGCCTACAAAATGCCCTAACTTCCACAGATCATATCTCTGAAAATATTGCAAACCAAGCTCTGAAATTTGGTGATGATGTGCCTCTAGATTTTGGATTCACGCTCTAAAAATTTCAGCTTCTGAACCTTCGTATAAAAAAATTTATAGCGCAAATTCCACGATGACATGTTTTGAGTAGCGAAACCCTAGAATCCAAAGCCTTTGATACCAAATGTTGTGAAACCAACTCCAAAAATAGAAGAAAAGATATATCAATGCCTTATAAATAAGCTAATTAGAGGGGGAAACCTCCAATACATTACATGAATGAACAATTCTTGGATGATATAATTTACAAGATGTCCTTTCTATATATGGGAGTCCATGGGGCCACAATGTAATTCTAACTGACCTAACAATAATAATTTAATGGCACAATAATAACAATATGGGGGTTACATGGGTATAATAATAACAATAAGGGGGTTACACTAACAAAAATAAGGGACTATACTAGCAATATAGGGACCTAACACACTAGTTGAGGTGCCCCGCAACTTGCTAAAGCTCACTCTCAACTGCTTTTAGTAGTTTAGGTGTTGGTTTTATTTCGAGTTGATTTTTGAAAAGTTAAACACATAGTTTAAGTAGGAGGAAAATTAACTTGCATTCCGAAATAATTTATGTTTTGCAAATTTAGGTACTAAAACACCTAGGTAATTAGCCAAAGTAAGTGGCCCAAGTCCACGCATGCTTAGCTAGTTCTTTTTTCTAGTGTAAAATTCATTAGTTTAGTTCAATTTTTGCACTAGGATTTGGGGACCAGGATCGAATTGTCGATAGAAGAGAAAGTAATATATGTTGCCTTTACACCCTTCGGTGATCCTAGGCAAGCATATGAACACTCTCTATTCACAAATGTCCATCTCCCTATAGTTGATCACATAGATTAACTAGGAAAAATTGAAAGCGGCCCATATCCGTGCATGTTTTTCTTTTGAGCAAGGAACAATAGAACATAGTTTAAATAGGGGATTTTGAAAAGGATCATCGCATATCCACATGTTCAAACAATGTGATTTTTCACTTTTTTCTCACACACATCCACACACTAAGCAAATTAAAGACACCTAAAACTCACTAAATTCTCCCCACAGGGGCCACAAAAGAATTTATAGTCTAAGTTAGGATCAAGGGCGTAGGCATCCAATAAGCCGCCTTGGTCATTATTCATCTTGAAACATAGAAGTTGATTGTTTATGGAGCTTTCAAATCCACCTATCACCCCACAGAAAAGAAAACCTGAGCATGGCAAAGACCTAATTCAAAGGTTGTTAGGCTTAGGCACAGTGCGTGTGATATCAGTTAGGGCTACCCGACCTGGCTGATACTCGGTACTGTTATCTGAACTACCAAGAAGCCAAAGAATATAATTCTCACATGGGATGGTGGTGCTTAGTGGCCAAAATTAGGGCGTCCTTTCGCTATAGGTGATGGTGGAGGCAAGCACTAGATCCTCTACCCTTACCTTGGTGGATTTTCTTCGGTTGACTAGGGGCGTCACTAGTTCCTTCAGGATGTTGTGCTAGCATTCAAAAGATATCTTCTCAAGGCCCAGTTACATTTGAGCATGTGAGGACGATTAGGTATTATAGGATTTGAGTATCATACGTAAACTACAAAAACCATATTTTTTATTGACTGATCACATAGGATTAATCTAAAGGGAAAATTATTTTATTTTCGCTTTGTTTTATGTATGTGATCTTAATTTTTCTTCGATTATAATCTCTATCTTCTCATATATTTCCAAAGTCATACCTAGTTGACGCCAGAATGAACCCAATGGGACCTCATCGATCTAGACATATTTTGAACCTCCCCCCATTACTGGGAGGGGATTTAGGTCTTTCGCCATTTAGGCGTCAAAGATGGAACATTTCCACCCTTATGGGTTCATCCTTTATCGAGGCATATTTAGTTTGGAACCCTAGTCAGTCTCCCAATGCCACACTACTGAACACCCCCACAGGGTCACCACACACCACTCCTCCCAAAACCCCTAGCGGGAAGAGGAGTGCTACCCATTCGGGAAGCCAGTTGAACGCACAGTAGGGTACATCACAAACAAACCCTATCCCTAACTAGAACATCATGTTTTTAGAAGTTGCAATGGCTACAACCTCGCAATCACCTTTTCTAGCTTCGTTAAATCTACTATATTTAACCAAGTTGACAAATGACCCCATTTCACACAACCCCATATGGCCTCCCATGCCCATGAAGCTCCCTTCGGACATTCCAAAATTTGAAGGGAAGCAAACGGAAGACCCCAGAAATCATGTTATGACTTTCCACCAATGGTGTTCATCGGACATCATCGTTTATGATACTATTCAATTAAGACTGTTTCAACGCACTCTAACGGGAGTGGCAGCGAAATGGTATGTGGAGCAACCCTCTGCTACACATGGAACCTTTAGCGCCCTTGCCACTATGTTCCTGACCTATTTTTAGTTACCCATCCACCACGATTCTGGAGTGGAATTACTGCCTACTTTAGGCAAACACCCACCGTCCATATATCATACCATCTCCACGAATGGTGGCGACGTCCTAGTTTGTGCTGTTAGTCATCACTAATTTTTTCTATTGTAGATGACTAAATACTTATCCTATATATCTAGAAACAAAGTTCATCAACATTGTGATTTCTAGAAATATCACTGCCTTCATTATCTTTAGGATAAATTTTTACTATTTCATCATCCTATCATGTCAAGCTCAGCTCACTCATCCTAGAAGACCCATCATGGGCTCATGTCACTCATTTTGTCTTTGTTGTACCACCTCTATCCTCAATCCTCTATTTTTGTTTTTAGCATGAATCCCTCTACTCTTAACTAGGGACACCAAACAACCATCTCTCTTACATCTCCAAAAATGCCTCAAGCATTGATGGTCTCAAAACTATCTCTGTAGGCTCTTCAGATAACTCAAGTACATTGGATTTTGGATCTTCAATGGATAAATTTATACAAAACTCTATTTTACACCTCAGGATTCCAAATCAAGTCTTCAAGCAAATATTAAGTCCAAAAAATCATTTCCACTAGGTCACCTAGGGTTTCATAAGTCATAGGGTTGATTTGGTATTCTGAAATATTTGTTTTTCCTGTGTAAAGAGGTTGCATTCAAAGAAGAATAAGGTTAAGAAAATTGATACAAGACTGATCAAAAGCCATTCAAGAAAGGCCTCCTTGGCTAAAGCACGAATTTTTCAAGGGAACAGCTGCCCTTGTTCACATTTATGGAAGAATGATAAATATTTCTATTAGCATGAGAAGAGGTAAGGTAATGGGGTAATATCATCACTAGAAGGCATCCACAAGAAGAGAAAGGTAGCAGGCCCGTGTTTAAAGAGAATCAGGGTCTTGTGACTGATTAACAAGATAGTGTTTCCAAGAAAAGGAGCATCACAAAGACCACAAGGACAGAAGACACCTCAACACAACTAAGGACACATTGAAGATCTTCAGAAATCATGAATGAATAAGGGAAAGAGGTGAGGTGAACTAAATAGAAATAAATGAACTTGAAAGGGATATAGAGAACTTAGAAGACAACACTGTTTATTTTTCTCTAACAACCCTAAAACCTAGTATTTTGGAAAGATGGACAGAACAGGTCCAAGATAGATGATAAGGCCTCCTTCTTAACAACAGATGGCATCCAGAGGTTATCCAAGGTATCCCTTGGGGTTTGTCAAAGACAGCACTACTTCACCTGCACCAAAGAGAGAAATGGAAAAGAATATCAGTTTAAGGGGCTAACTTCCCAAATGCATTCAAAGGTCTTCAAAGTAAAAAAAATAATGCAAGCATAGGGTTGAGTATCAAAGGGAGGAAATCAAGTTGAAACCTGAGGTTATTTTTCAGAAAATGAGGTATCAAACTCCAAAAAGGCACTAAGAGATCAAAGGCAAATGAAATGTAGGCACCTACACAAAATCAGAAGTGGCCAAGTGAAACCCATGGCATAATATGATTTGTTTAAAAATTTTGGCAAAATAGATATGTTACTACCTAAAAATCAGAATAAAGGTAAAGAGACATTCTTCAGGTCACCAACAATCAAAAAATGCCAAAAGGGATAAAAGACAGTGTTTTCAATTTATCAGCAGCATGCCTAAATAGCTTGAATAAGTGCTCAGGTTTTCAAAGGTAAGAAGGATGAAAGAGGCCTCCACATCCCCTTAGCTAGCCATCATCATGAGAGAAGAAAAAATTCCTTGTTAAAACTTTCAAAATATTATAAAAGGTAAGAAGTTATCAGTGAAATGACAAAGAGGGGTTGAAAACATTAGAAAAGTGGGTTTGATCATGAAATTATTTTTCAAAAAAAAGTATAAAGGCCTTCCTTCCCTCTTCCCAAACTCATTTTTATTTTTGAAAGAAAGATAGAGAGTCGTTGAAGCATTTCTAGGTGTTTTCCTGAAAACTGGGCAAAATTTCCCCGACGCTACGCATAGGTGATGGCGCTGCGCATAGAAACTTTGGCACCGCGCACAAGGGAGGAAATAAGATGTTAAATAACATTTTGTTGCACACAGATGGACCGGCACTGCGCATAGGCACCAGTGCTATGCACATGCCCAGGTCAAAGCCTGAGCAGCTCGATTCGTCGGTGCAACGCATGTTGTGAAACCAGCTCCAAAAATAGAAGAAAAGAGATATCAACGCCTTAGAAATAAGCCACTTTGAGGGGGAAACCTCCAATACATTACATGAATGAAAAATTCTTGGATGATACAAATGAAAAAACCTCCTTTATATATATAGGATTCCATGGGGCCACAATGTAATCCTAGCCGGCCTAAAAATCATAATGTAAGGGCACAATAATAATAATATGGGGGTTACAGGGGTACAAAAATAACAATAAGGGGGGCTACACTAACATAATAAGGGACTACTCTATTAATATAGGGACTTAACATGCGCCTCTCCTTCAAACAAGTGTTGTCCTCAACACTTGATTATTTCTTGATGCTTCTGTATAAAATTCTCATCCTCCCATGTGGAATCTTCTACGGGAAATTTCTTCCACTTGATGAGATACTCTGAAATTGATCATACTTGTCGAGTTATTGTTTCTATGACTGCTTCAAAACTTCTTTTGATGTGATGTTGATCTTCCTGTTGTTTCATTAGATTATGTGCCAAATTGAGGTTATCCTTTGAGAGTTGGAGAACTTGTTGTTGATGCTCGATGTGATCTTCCACTAATTTTTCATCCATATTAGCTATTATTTGATCCTTCAAAACATCCAACTTAGCCTCTCTTTCTACTTTTAAACCATCTATGTCATCTTCGGTTTCTCTTCGTAATTTGTTGCACTTGGTATCGTAATTTTGATATCTCATACTGAAATTCTTGCTCTTCATGCGTCATAGTATAGATTTTTGAGGGATTAATGGGTATGGAATTATTTTTTGAGGAATTATAGAACCCAATACTGATAAAAATTCTAAAATATTCCCTTGGAATCACTTCAAACTACTTTTTCAAACAAAAGTTATGGAGTTTTAAAAACCAAATACACACCTTTTTCTTGCTTTTGAGATGCTATGTATTGAAACTGAATTATCTATGTAATTTTGGATCCTCAATAACTAAAATGTAGCCCTTTAGTAGTCCTCTTAAGCTTCTTTCAAATGCCATAGGTCTAACTTGATTTGGATTCTTCAAGGCAAACTTATGTCCAATCTCCCACAATGACCTAATGATAGACTAGTTCAGTACAGCGAACTTGTATGACTTGCCATGTTTCCCTTTTTCCTCCTTTGGCTTTGAAATTTATAGATAAAAAACTACAATCTGTGCACTTCTAGTTTCTTTTTATAGAATTCCAATCTGATGCTCAGAGAGAGAGTTATGAATATTTTCCCACGATCACTTCTTTGAGATGAAATTCAGGAGCCTGAAAAAGACCTAACTTCCACAGATAATATCTCCGAAAATATTGCAAAACAAGCTCTAAACATTTACAATGATGTTCCTCAGGATTTAGGTTTCGCGCTCTAAAAATTCAGCTTCTGAAGCTTCATATAAAAAACGTTATAGCGAAAATTCCACGATGACCTTTTTAAGTGAAATTCAGGAGCCTGCAAAAAGCCCTAACTTAAATAGATCATATCTCCAAAAATATTGAGAAAAAAGCTCTGAAATTGTGCGACAATGTTCCTTAGGATCTCAGCTTCAGTCTCTAAAAATTTCACCTTCTCAACCTTCGTATAACAAAAGTTATATTAAAACTGCAGCGATGACCTTTTTAAGTGAGATTCAAGAGCCTACAAAAAGCCCTCACTTCAACAGATCATATCTCCTAAAATATTGCGAACCAAGCTCTGAAATTTTATGAAAATGTTACTCAGGCTCTCAGCTTCGTACTCTAACAATTTCATCTTCTGAACCTTCATATAAAAAATGTTATAACGAAAATACCATGATGACCTGTTTGGAGCAGCGAAACCCTAGAATCCAAAGCTCTGATACCAAATGTTGTGAAAATAGCTCCAAAAATGGAAGAAAAGAGATATCAACGCCTTATGAATAAGCCACTTCAAGGGGAAAATCTCCAATACATTACATGAATGAACAATTCTTGGATGATACAAATGACAAAACCTCCTTTCTATATATAGGAGTCCATGGGGCCATAATGTAATCCTAGCCGACCTAAAAATAATAATGTAAGGCACAATAATAACAATATGGGGGTTACAGGGGTACAACAATAACAATAAGGGGGGCTACACTAACATAATAAGGGACTACACTATTAATATAGGGACTTAACAGTGCACAAGGGCACCCGACCTGCCCGATGTTGTGCACATAGGGATGCAGAGGGCACAACTGAAACGACCAGTCAGGTGGCACTGTGCACAGGAGAAGTTTGGCTAGAACTACCAAAAATTGGTCAAAATCAGTCTTTTCCTCTTCAAATTTTCCCCAGGCTCCTGCACAAGCTGAAACCGCTTCACACCCACTTACCTCCACTCCTCCATCACCCCCTAGAGATCATGTTGCATCACCTCCACCCATGCCTTCTCCACAAGGAGACTTACCTCTTTCTTCTTCTCCTGAAGCATCAAATGAGGAAAACAGTGATAATGAAACAAGTCAAGAGGAGGCAGAGCAAATAGAAATGGAGGATAGTGAAGTTAGTAATGATGATGATGAGTCTGAGGAGCAAGAAAATAGTGATGCCCTTGACATTGATGGGCAAGAAAGCAACCTTGATGCACAAATCATGGAAGATGACAGCGAGGCAAAAAGTAAAGGTAGAGAAGACATTCAAGAGGATCATAGTCACAATGAGGATGAAATGAATAATCAAAATGGTAGTGATGTTGACATGGATGCACCACAAACTGATGACCAAGCTAAACAAAAAAACAAAGATATGGATGTTGATGACACATCATTAAATGTTGAAGTAAACTTTCCAAGTGACCACAAAGACAAAACAGAGCTAAAAAATGACCTTAACTATCATGACAGCCAACATGACAGTGGTAAAAATCAGATTGTTGAAGGCAACAGTGAGGCTCACAGCTCTCCCAATGAACAAGATGGTGATGCACAAAGTGATGGGAGACCAAGCAGTAAGGGTGAGATGGAAGAGGAGGCTACACACAACAGTCCAAAAGGTGAGAAAGAAGGCTTTCCAGCAGATGATAACATTCATCACAAGGACCCTAGAGTAAAAATCATTAGACCTTTTGATTTCTCATACCACAGGGGGAAGAGGGATGTGTTTGATGCCTCAAAAAGGCAAGGGGCCTTCTCTTCTCTAGCTATCAAACCATTGGAAAAAGGTGAGGAAAAATGGATAAAAATGTTGAGGATCAACATGGTGAAGAAAGATAATTCGAACTTATACATATTGATAGTGAGGAAGAAGAGAAAATATGTAGTTCGCTCCTCCAAAGTAAGAATGCAAAAATAAGAGACCTTCAGGTAGAGTTGGGAAGAGCCAAGTACAAATATGATGTCTTAGATTGGGAGAACTGGCAAAGGAGTGCACATATGGAAATTTATGAGGTAAGGGCACTCAGGGCCCGAAGACAGCCATAAGGGCAGAGATGCAATTAGAAGAGTACAAGAATACTCATCTAGAGAGTGAAGAAGAAGAAGAAAAACAACCTAGAAGGAGGCCAAGGACCATTGGGCTGAGAAAAGCCTTAGCCAAAAAAAAGGAGGAAGAATCTGCCCTAGATGAGAAAATTCCTATCAGTGAGCTACCTGACAGAAACATAGAGTTTGATAGGGAGCCTTAGCTTGAGAGGGCCAATATACATTTATAATATAATTTGGAGAAGGCAAACAAGGCCCTTGAGCTTCAAAGGAATTTGCCAAACACTATGCCCTCAGAAACCAAATTGCGAGGGCAAAGCTCAAGAAGGCATTGCCTGAAAATAAAACACTAAAGGAGGAAAAAGGCCATGAAATCCTTGAAGTTATAGCTGAAGCTTCCCTACAGGTGTCCAAGACCTCTTGAGGGACCACTCCACAAATTTTGGGCAAATTTGAACAAGATTTTGTTTTTTTGAAATTTTGAGGCCTCTATGCGCAACACCCTTGGCACTGCACACATAGCTCATGCATCCTTACCTTGAAAACTTTAAATTTTTGGATTCCTCTCATCATCATCAGTCCTCTCACAAAATTTCAGACCATTTGGAGCAGTTTTGACACTGCAAAAGGTCAAAAAAACCTAAATTTTGACCATTCTACCTCATTTTCAAGCAAGGTTCTGCACATAGAGCAGTGTTGGAAGAATGGATTTTTGGACAGGAAAATGACACTCATTCAGAAAACCAAATATATATCTGGAAAACCAACTTGAAAAGATTTCCAATGAGCCATCACGAAGCAAACTCTGACACCGGGAAGGAGGTCAAAATAGGACTGCACGTATACCTATTTTCTTATATTTTGGCACTGCGCATACAGGACCAAAAGTGGCAAAAGTCAACAAAACACACTCATTTATTGCAAAATGAGTTTTTAGTATTTTTGAGGCAAATCACTCTAGGATTAGGTGTTATAAGTTATTATGCATTTATTTTTCTTGGATATTTATGCCTTGGTCCTTGCATGGTCACTTGGACATAAATTGTCATTTATGACTATTTTGGATATTTTAAAACCATAATTAGGGTTTTATCCCTCCTTTGTTCCATAAATAGAGGATGAGGCTCTCATGTATTGGTTTGTTATTTTATGAGCTTTAAGAGAAATACATGGTTTATATGATATTGGACAAGAAATTTGTGTTGTGGAGTTGATGAATGGCTTGCTTGGATTAATGATGGAGAAGCTTTTTTGCAGGATCCCTGAGCTTGGTTTAATGGTGATGTGTTCTTAATTTTTTTATGTTTTCTCTTCTTTCATTATTTTCATCCTTCCATATGCAGTAGATCAGTAAAGAATAGGTTAAGACATGCTCTTTGAAGCACCTTAGTCCTCCTGCCTTCCACTGCCTTGATGTTTTCCTCTGTTTGGTCAGCTTAAGGAATTCTTGATTACTCCTTAGGTCCACCTAAATTTTTTTTGTTTCATGTATGGATTAGTATTCTAGTTTACAAGTATGATTCAAGGTATGCCCTACTTATTTGAAGCTACCCAAACTCTTTCTTGAAACCTTTCTTTGGAATATTGTCTGCCAGGTTAAGTCAAAGAGATCTCGTACGATCTTGCCCTTTGTCCATGCTTATCAACTTCTTTCAGAGTTCTTTATAGCTTGATGTATGATGTTTAGGATTTCCCTCTTCATAGATTGAGTTATTTGTGATCTTAAATGTTTTCTAATTTTGAAGGTGAATTTACTAAAGTTAGATAAGCTCTTATGCTTTCTATGTTTCACTAGAATGTTTATCTTGGATATTTATCAGTTTAAGTATTTTTCATTGAGCTTAATGGTTTTCCCTACCTCATGAGTTATAGCATGTGCTTATCAACATTCAAGACCTCCTTGTTATAGGTATTTGAAAAAGGATTCTTGCTTTCCCTTTTCCTTACCTTATTCACAAACTTGATGTCCATCCCATTTCACACTTAACCTTAAGGATCCATTAACCTTGCTATATTGGCCTTGCACAACACTCTGATTCATTATTGAGACACCCATGAATTTCATTGACTCCGTAGCCCAATGGATTTGACAGACTCTCACTCCACCTATCCTACTTGACCATCTTACCCAACCAAAACAAACAACAAACCCTACACTTAACAACTAGCCTAAAATCAACCCTAATCAGCAAACAAGTTTACATATTTACACATATAATAGAGAGAAACCTCTCTAAGTCCAAGAAGGCTAGGTCCTAGGACTCCAAAGACTGGTTCCATGTTACCCCTGTCTATTTGTATCTCAATCAATCTAGCAAATTATGGGGAGCTAACATGTGTAAAGCCAAACTCAACCATCGAGTTATGTTAGACCTATTATTGAAAACTCTCACCACAGAGATTTCGAAGGATGTGGTGCAAAAAAATCCCATATCCGAAGAGGATGCCATCAGTAAGACCCAACAACTCAAACTGATCTATACGCAGTCAAGGTATATTTACAATATCCTGTCGAACACCCCGCGCGTGCAAACTTACAAAGAATTGCCAGGCCCGTCAAACTCTGCAGACGGTTTAATTGGGTCATTGAGCCAAATTCACCCAAGCATAAACATTCAATACCTTGGTTACACGTATGATTCTACTCAGAACTTACCACAACCTGGCTACCAAACTCATCACATTCCTCCGAAAAATTTGACCAGTAGGGCATCATCGTATCACCATCAGCATGGAGGACCCTATCCTCTGGCTTAGGGGACCTAGTACGCAGATAAAACATAGAAATTATATACAAGATGCATGTATATATCCAGATTCTCCTGATTTAACAATATTTTATCTTCTTTCTAAATACAAAATCCTTCCACTGTTAATATTTTGCGGAAATTAAAATCAATTGCAAACACATGAAGCAATAAAAACAATCGCACATAACATAGTTGTTTAACGGGAAAGCCTAAAGCTGAAAATCCCAACTATAATATATTATGTATCATGGCGATCATGTAACAAACACATAAAAAGCTTAGTACATCAAGCTCTCAGTACAATCAACCATCACACACTAATTAGAATAAATCTGCAAATCCATGCACCGATTTCTTGCCACCTGCTAGCCTGCCTCCACTGCGCAATCTCTACTGAAGAATAGCTTTGAATGAATTCGAATTACCCTTACTTGCACTACGCAATACTCATTGGAAACTCCAATGTGTGTGTGTGCTGCAATCAATGCATCACTATAGTCACAATTGATAGTCCATCTTGCCCTTTCACCTATCTCTCCACTGGGTCTCCGCTGGAACTGCCATGCACTGTAGTTAACTGTTGTATTTGTTCAGTTGTTTAATGAGTTATATTTGTGAATTAATTAACTAATTAATACACTCCACTCTCACTATTGTATCATTCAGTTAGACTAGATACAACTAGCTCAACTGAGTTTTACTCCAATAACTGAGTTAAACTGAATAACAACTTCATGAACTACTCTTCCAACTCTGTCATAACTTTTCCACTTCAGTTCTAACTGAGTCCTCCATGCATGAACCACCAGTAAACCCTAGGAATTGCGTAATTCCTTCAGCCCACTGATTTGCCAAATCTATGCACTGAAATTAAGTGCTCTAAGAGAATAAGTTGTTGTTTACTGTCGGATTATTATTAAGAGCTAATAATAATCAAAAATTCTATTTTTAGATTGACAATCTATAAATAGACTTCGCCCAATATTCTAAAAATATAATTTCATCTATTTTTCCAACTTGATCAACCATCCACAAATAGCATCCTGCAACTTCTCAAATATGATCACCATGTCTAAAAATAGACTTGCACAAAAAATAGCCTGCGGGCCCACTTAGTGAAGGCGACTCTTTTCACTAAGCTCATCATCTTGTTGAATCTCAACACTCCCTCTCAAAAAGATAGGGATTATCCTTCACCCCGATCATACCTCTATGGTATTCGAATTTTCTCCTAGTGAGTGCCTTCGTCAAAATATCTGCATCCTAATCTTCTGTAGGAATGTACTGAAGCAACATGATCTTCCACTGCACACAATCTATGATATGATGATACCAGATATCAATATGTTTAGATCTATGATGAAACACAGGATTAATCGAGAGTTTAATGAAAATCTAATTATCACAATGTATCACTGTAGGATCTAAATGTGAATTGAACAGACCAACCAGGATCTTCCTCATCTAGATAGCCTCACATGCAGCTTGACTTGCTGCCATGTATTGTGCTTCCACTGAACTGAGTGCCAGGGATATTTTTTTCCTATTGTACCAAGAAACTATCATAGATCCGATACTGAAAATCCCTCCTAATGTGCTCTTTCTGTCTGTTGGGCTGCCTGCCCAATCTGCATCTGTGAAGCCATGCAACTTCACCTCATCCATCTATCTGTACCATAAGCCATACTCAGATGTGCCCCTAAGGTACCTCAGGACATGCTTTCCAACCTTCCAAAAGAGCTTGGTAGGCTTAACCATCGCTTGTGAAAACTGGTTCACCACATAGCATATGTTTGGTCTTGTATTAACTAAGTACATGAGCAGACCCACCAACTGTCGATAAACAGTTGCATCCACTACCTCTGCCGATGTAGCATCTTCTTTCCTCCAATTTCCTCAAAGAGAAGTATCAATATCCTTACAGCCTTTCATGTGAAACTTCTCCAGTATCTCTCAAGCATACTTGCCTTGAGACACAAACAGTTTACCTTCCTGCTGCCATATTTCCAATCCAAGGAAATAATGAAGGAGGCCCAAATCCTTCATCTCAAACTCCTTTGCAAGATCTACCTTGCATGAGTGTATCAACTGATCATCACCTGTTACTATTAAATCATCAACATAAAGAACAATGATTAAAAGCTTACCCTCCACCACAATTTGGTACAGGTTTACATCTGCCTCACTCTTGGTGAAGCCAAGTCTAGTGAAATAGCTGTCGATCCATGTGTACCAAGCACGTGGTGCTTACTTCAGCCCATACAACGCTCTTTTGAGTCTACACACATGTGACTCACTGTTGAAGATCTAAAATCCTTCAGGCTGCTCAATGTACACCTCTTCTTCAATTATCCCATTAAGGAACATAGTCTTCACATCCATTTGATGAATGTGCCAACCCATCTGCGCTGAGAGAGAAAGGATGGTCCTTATGGAAGAATACCATGCGATAGGTGCAAAGGTTTCTTCATAATCAATCCCCTCGATCTGCGAGAAGCCTTTGGCAACAAATATTGCCTTATAATTCTTGACGCTCCCATCAGTAGCTTGCTTTACCTTATAGATCCATCTTGATCCTACAACTGATTTACCCACTGGCCTTGGAAGAATCTCCCAAGCACTGTTTCTGAAAATGGAGTCATACTCCTCCACAATGGCATCTACCCATGTGGGCTCCTGCACTTCTTCTTCAAAAGAATATGGATCTATCACAATACACTTGCTCATAAGAGCCATGTATCTACTAAAATGGTCAGGTGACTATCTTTGTCTGCGCTGTGATGTAGGGACTCCTGCATTCTGTGCCACATCAAGCTTCAGTCGCTCAGCTTATATGGTACGCTTTCTGCCTTGTCTGATGTTGGTTTTGCATGAGTGGACTCCTCCACTCCATGAAATTCCTCTTGTGGCTGATCCACATCCGAAGGCTCATCTTTCGGAACAAGCAGTTCCTTCACTGCATGCAAGTCTAGCTCCCTCTCAAGCATAGCTTATGCAGCACCCACGATTACTCTGTTCTTCCTTTCCATGACCCCATTCTGTTGTGGGTTATGAGGTGCTATGAGCACTCCTCAAATTCCTTATTTTCTACAGAATTCTTTGAATTCGCCCAAGATGTATTCACCACCATTATCACTCCATAGAGCTTTCACTTACTTCCCCGAATCCTTCTCCACCAATGCTTTAAACTCACAGAAATTTGAGAATGTTTCAATCTTCTTCTACATGAATAATATACATCATCTATGAGAATATTCATCAATAAATATAGCATAATACTTGTGTTTTGCTGTTGAAGCAACTGAAAAAGGTCCACACACGTTTATGTGAATTCTCTCCAAGATCACCGAAGCACGGTTCTCCTTCTCATGAAAGGTGGTCTTCAAAAACTTACCCATAGTAAATCCCTTCCACTGATCTGAATGTGCAAGACTACCCTTGGGAAGTCCAGTAGAAATCTGTTGCAAAATCTTCAAGGTGCCATGGTGAAGATGGCCCAATCTCTTGTGCCATAATTCGCCTTCATCTCGGCTCACCACTTCTTCTGCTTTGCCCACCATTGTAGCACAACCATCTACCTCTATCTTGTAGAGATTCTTAACTCAAATACCTATCTTCTTGGTTTGACCCATTTTTTTATGTCGAAGGAATGATTTTCCCTCACTAAAAACAACATCATAACCTTTGTCTTCCAACATTGCGACCGAGACCATGTTCTTCTTCAGACCTAGAACATGCATAACATCTTTCAACAAGAATGGATTACTAGACTCCCTCTCAAAGGTAATGGTCACAATTCTAGTCACACTATATCTACTATCGTCACCCATCCCTATATGCATTTGAAGGTCCTTCCCCTCCAATTCACTAAACAACTCTTTGTCTCCCATCATATGGAAAGACGCACCACTATCAAGATACCACACCGATCCCATATAGCTTGAAACCAAGCATGGGATCAAAGAGAAATCAAATTCAAATTGTGAGGATAAGGCCTCTCTAGCTGCATCTCTAGCAACCTTCTTGTTCTTCTTCTTCTGTGGGCAGTTAGCGGCTAAATGCCCATGTTCGTGACAGTGAAAACACTTCACCTTGGAAAAATCCTGCTTCTTGCCTTTAAGATTGGATTTTGAAGGAAATTTCTTGCCCTTCCCTTTCCTTTCTTTGGTAGCCAAAGAGAAATTCTCTTCATCATTATTCTTTGATGAAGATCCATCCTTTGTACCTTGCCTTATCTCCTCCTGCACAAGATTCGACCAAAGTCGCTCCCATCCCGGCAGTTTCTCTCGTCCATTGACAGAGTCTTCGTAGCTATGCCAACTCTTCGGAAGCCCAAGGAGAGCCAAAATCACCAAGTCTTCATCATCAAAATTAATCTCCACACTTTCTAGGTCATCCCTACTGTGGACAAACTTTGTGAGATATTTTGGAATACTATCGCCCTTCTCCATTTTTATTTTTCTGAGCTTATCTTTCAGCGCCAACTTCTTATGGTCACTACTGCTTTGGAAAAAATCTGTCAAAGCCTTCCACATTAAAAATGGAGTGGATTTCCCATGAAGGATGGACACAATATGGTCCTTCACACCTTCCAACATAATTCTTCTTGTCTTTGCTACCTTCTTTTTCCATGTGTCAAGTAAGGCAGCATCGCTAGATCCCATCTTAGGAACATCACTATTGATGAACTCCTTCAGTCCATCATCCTCCAGCACCACCTCCATCCTATCCTTCCAGGCTATGTAATTCGACCTCCCATAAAGGGCATACTCCAATGGCAACCCATTGAAAGACATTTCAATGTATACTCAACTTTTTCCCCAAGCATTTTATGTAGCAAATTCAAATTTTCCGCCAGCACAAACTCAACAATTCTTCACAATTGCAATCTTCAAGATTTAACACTACTATGATACCATGTAGAAATTATATACAAGATGCATGTACATATCCAGATTCTCCTAATCTAACAATATTTTATCTTCTTTCTAAATATAGAATCCTTCCACTGTTAATCTTTTGTGGAAATTAAAATCAATTGTAAACACATGAAGCAATAAAAAAAATCGCACATAACATATTTGTTTAATGGGAAAGCCTGAAGCTGAAAACCCCAACTATCATATATTATGTATCATGGAGATCATGTATCAATCTCATACAAATCTTAGTACATCAAGCTCTCTGTACAATCAATCGTCACACACTAATCAGAAGAAATCTGCAAATCCATGCACGATTTCTTGCCACCTGCTAGCCTACCTCCACTGTGCAATCCCTGTTGAAGAATATCTCTGAATGGATTCGAATTACCCTTGCTTTCACTGCACAATCCTCTTTGGCAACTACAATATGTGTGTGTGGTGCAATCAATGCATCACTATAGTCACAACAGATAGTCCATCTTGCCCTTTCACCTATCTCTCCACTAGGTCTCCACTGGAACTGCCATGCATTGTAGTTAACTGTTGTATTTTTTCAGTTGATTAATGAGTTATTATTTGTGAAGTAATTAACTAATTAATTCACTCCACTCTCACTAGTGTATCATTCAGTTAGACTAGATACAACTAGCTCAACTGAGTTTAACTCCAATAACTGAGTTAAACTCCAATGATCTATAAATAGACTTCGTCCAATATTCTAAAAACATGATTTCATCTATTTTTCAAAATTGACCAACCATCCACAAATAGCATCGTGCAACTTCTGAAATATGATCACCATGTCTAAAAAGAGACATAGTATAGAAATAGACTTGCGCCAAAAATAGCCTGTGGGCCCACTTAGTGAAGGCAACTCTTTTCACTAAGCTCATCATCTTGTTGAATCTCAACATAAAAATGCCGACGGAAGAGCTCCCCCCCAATAACCATTTACAAACCAGGGACAAAATTATGCTCATTCCCCAGCACAAGACCCGCCCATGTAGAATAATACACAGGTGAACTTCGTGCAACCTTCCCAAAGCCAACCATGCCAACCATATAACCAGAAGAACCCAAATTATCCTCCAAACGCAGTTAAGAAAAAAGGAAAAAACAGGCCGAAAGGAAATCCTGGACCGGGGTGCAACAATCAACAATGCCCTCGGTGATCTCAGGTTGGAGGCAACTCCAACCGAAATCAAAACCAAGAGCCAAGAATCTCCCGAAGGTAGAACAAACAACCAATCCTTCGAACAAACCACTCTTGTTCGATTTGTGGTGAGTACGACCATTATACTCACCACTATCCCAACCTCCCTAAGATGAAGAAGCTACAGAGTAACTGTGGACAAGGAGGGTCCTCCCAGCAGACAGCAGTCATGCATAAGCCTTTTCCCCATCAAGGGACAATTAGCACACAACAACAAACTCCAGACGATTCCGAAAAAAATAGCCACAAAATCTAAATTATGACACCCCACCAGACACCAACGCGTAAGGGGCTAGTACCAGTGCACCAACAGCACCTTTGAACATATCAAAGATTCCTATTGAACCTTTGCCAAATATGGCTAAGGGACCAACTAGGCATGTAGGAAATTATTCCAAAGTAGCCCATAACTATAGAATTGTGGACGATCTAGCTCAATCTCCCGCCACTATGTCAGCTATGGAGGTTGTTGGGGTCCTGTGATTTAGCAAATTGGTAGACCACATGAATAGGGTAACATGAAACCAATCTTTGGAGTCCTAGGACCTAGCCTTCCTGGACTCAGAGAGGACTCTCTCTATTATATGCAAAGGATATGAACCTGTTTGCTTTTGATGGTTGATTTTAGGCTAGTTGTTAACTGTAGTTTTTTTTTTTTTTTTGGTTGGGTAAGATGATCTAGTAGAATAGATGGAATGAGGAAATATTCAATTCATTGGGTAATGGAGTCTCTAAAAGTCATGAAAGGTTCATCAATAGATCGAGGAGCATTATAGGGAAAATCTAACTTGGTCAATGGATCTTCAAGGTTTTTAAGGGAAATGAGATGGACATTAATTGTGAGAATAAAAGTAGGACAAAGGGAAATTAAGAATCCTTTATCATGTACCTTTAACAAAAAGGGACTTAAATATCATAAAGATAAAGAGGAAATCAATAGACAGGGCAAACCATAAATTCTTTGATTCAACTTAAGTAGATAATTATTCAAGACAAACATTCCAATGAAATATAGAAGGCGAGAAACTCTTTTAACTTCTAGTGATTTCACCTTCAAGGACAAAAAACATTTAAGACACACATATAACTGTAATCAAAGAAGAGGGAATGCCTAAACATATTTGATTATAGCTATGAATATCTCCAAAACAATTATTTAAGAAAGTACAAAGGGTATGATCAAAACAAAACCTCTTTGGAAGACCTAAGTAATGGTACTTCAAAGAGAGACTTCAAAAACAATGTTTAGTGACATCAAACAAGTAGGGCTAGCCATAAATCATCTTTGATACCTACTATATTAAACCATTCATGAAATAAACAAGATTAGGGGGTCTAAAGAGCAATTAAGAATTATCTAAAATGTCCTAGCAGCGGAAAACATGAAGATGATGAAGAATAAACATAGCTAAGGTGCCTTTGAAAACATTTCTTAGTCTAAATCCTTTGTTCTACTGCAGTATAGAAAGATGGAAACATAATGAAACAGGAAAAAAAATAATAGAAAAGAAGCACTTCACCATAAACCAAGCTCAAGGATCCTGCAAGCAAGCCTCCTCCATCAACAAACAAATCAAGGCATTCACAAGCTCCAAGACATCAATTTCCTTTCAACCTCCAAAAGACTATGTATTACTTCAAAGAGTCATCAAATTCCAACAAGATCATGAGCTCAAATGCAGTATTTATCTACAAATGAGGAGGTGAAGTTGAGTTTAGGGTTTGGGTGTCATCTATTACAGAGTTAATGAATTCTTTACCTTGAAGACCATGCAAGGCTCAAGGCATGAATATCTGAAGATATTTCTCTGAATAATAACTTTTATGTTAACTTATGAGAGAATATCTGTGAAATGTTTGACTTTAAGGCCTATTAATAACTTTTACAATAATTGTTTGGTAGATAGAAAATATCTCTGACTAAGTGCAATAACTGTTTAATGCTTTATTGAAGGAAACAAAGCATTAGGTGGAAAAAATATTTTTGAAAGAAGTAACTGCCTATAGGTGCAATTAATTTGAATCTGCTTTGGGTTAATCTGCCTCTTGTTTTGTTTTTAATCTTTGTCTTTAGGCCTTGACTGTCTATTCATATTATGTTTTTTCTTTAATCTATTTTAACTCTGCCTGCTTATTAATCCCTTTGATTAATGTTTTTGATCTTTTTTCTTTATCATTTAACCCTTTAATTGTCTGTCTTTATCCTTTAATCTCTGCTTTAGCTAGAGAATCTTCTATTTTTGTGCTTTTGATTAGTGATTAGCCCTGTAATCCTTTAATCTTCTTTTCTTCACTATCTCTCTGACTGTATTTGTTTGTTGCGTGCAAGGAATTCTTTCTGTCATGGTAGGAGGGTTACTCGACCATCGATGATCATGTTTCATCAATATTTTGTCTTGATACAAGACCTATAGCCAATTTATGTTTCAAATTAAACTCTTGGATTGTCACCCAGAGGTTGATTTTGTCATTTTTTGGACCGTAAGAATGATTTTTAGGCATTTCGCCATTAAAACTGCACACAAAAACGACTGGTTATTTTGAAAACCTCTGGGGAGGGTGCTGACTGCATTTTCTGTGGTTTTGGGTTTTATCGGAAGGGTTTGTAGAGGAGGAAATGGCTTGGGAGGCAAGGTTCCGAAGGCAGAACCAGGCAAAAGTTTGAACAGAGGCAAGAGGGTTTTGAAAAATGGCGTGGAGGGATAAGTGGTTTTGAGAAACCAGAAGCTTTTTATCGCATGGTAGAAAGGCGGGAAGTGGTTTTCGAGAGGGGACATGTGATATAGTCTAGAGTTTGATGCGTGGCAGGGAAAAACTGCCCATTCCGCGCAGGTCATAGGACATTAACCCCGAAGCAAGTATATATGCGATATGCGCCGGGGATTGTCGGACCTCAGGGTGAGAGAACGACGATTGTCGCATGCCTTGGTGGTGGTGAGCAGGTGGTCAAATTAGCGAAGTGGAGGACAGGTGGCACTTTTTCATTGGGTTGTGGGGTTAAATGGAGAATAGGCCTGGGGTGTTAATAAATCAACGAAATGCGTCGAGTTGTAAGGTTTGAATAGGCACGGGAAAAGTGGAGAGCGGGGCCCAGATTTTGATACAATAAGGGTTTTTTAGGCCTTTTTATAATGTTTATGGGGGGTTTGTAAAATAGAAAGGCTGAAGGTGGAATTTATATAGACTGGGGTTTATGAAGAAGCAAGGTCGGGGTTACATGAGCGCGAGGAGGTTAGGTTTTCATAAAAAAGGGGCTTAGGCCTATATAACACAAGGGCAGGTTTTTAACATAAAAAAAAAGTTTATAAATATATATATATATATATATATATATATATATATATATATATATATATAGCTGATAGGCTTAAGTTTTGATTTTAAACAATGTAAAAGGGGAATTTTATATTGTACAAAATTCAAACCCTAAACCTCTTCAGTCAAACCATAAACCTCTTTAGTCAAACCCTATTTAGCAATACTTTGAAGAAAATACCTCAAAAACAATGTTTAAGTGATTCCAAAGGACAAGGCTAACCATAAACTACTTTGGCACTAAATCCATTAAATAATTCTTGAGATAAACAAGTTGTGTGGGATTAGAGAGCAACTAAGAATTCTATAAACTATCCTAGCAGAGGAAAACATGAAAGAAAAAGAAGCAGACAGACTTAATGTGCTTTTGACAGCATACCTTAAGCTAAAATTTCTATCTTATTGCAAGAGAAAGATGAAAAAATATGTAAAACATAATATGACAGGTAAAAAATGAGAAAAAAAATCACCATTAGCCATGTTCATGAATCCTGCAAAGTTCTTGTCTCATTGATATTCAGTTCAAAACCTTCACCATGCTCCAAAGCCAAAAACTCCTCACAACTCCAAGTCTATGAGTTTTTTCTCCACAATAAACCAACATCCAACCAACTTCTACACTGAGGCCTCAATTATGTATTTAACAAGAAAGGAGGACCAAAAACCCTAACTAGGGTTGGAAAATATCATTAACTACTCATAAATGCCAAATTTGTCCTATGAGACCACGCAAGGCCGAAGGCACAAATATCCTAATCTAATAAATGAAAAATATCCCCTAACATAAATTCTGAGCTAACTAGGAGTGATTTGCCTTAAAAGTCCTCAAAAATGTCTTTTTCAATCAATTTTTGTCTTTTGTTGACTTTGCAGGTAAGGGCGCAGTGTCAAGGCCAAGGGCGCAGTGCCTGCACTGGAAAAATTGCCTATTTCGTAACCAAGATTTCGAGGCCTTCCAGGTGTCCAAATGAGCTCCATGATAGCTTGTTCAAAATCCTGTCTAGTCTAGTTTCCAAATATTCTTTTTCCTTCTCATTTGGTGTCCATTTTACTGCATAAAAACTCATTATCCCAAGACTGCTCAGGGTGCAGCGTCGGCTTTGAAAATAGGGTGGAAAGTTGATTGTTTGGGTGTTTTTGGCACTTTTGGAGTACCATTTCTGCTCCAAATGAGTTGAATTTTTGTGTGGATGATGTCTGGCCTGATGAACTCAAAAATGAAAACCATTCCTCAAAAGAGTGCCCAAAAAAAGAGTGTAGTTCCAATGGTGTTGCACCTTTGGCCCTTTAAAATAGTCGAAAATCCAAAAATTTCAAAAACTTGCCAAACTTTGGATTTGTCTTGATGATTAGGTTTAGGATGCTTTTTGGGGATGGATCAGCCAGGTTGTCAAGGTTTTATTTGTCTTTATCCTCCTTGGTCCCACCATATTCTTCATAGGCCTCATTGTTAGCAACCTTACTGCTTTATTCATGGCTCCTTGACTCACTGCCATCATTACTCTTTGTCCTATTGTCATCATTGATTTCTTCTTCATTTACCTTTGCCTCACTAATATATTGGCTTTCTGAACTTTTTCCATCATCATTTATACTCTCTTCTTTCCCCTTCACTAACATCTGCCTCCTTCTCTTGACATTTTGACCATTCTGCCTTTGAAACCTTAGCACTGATGTGAAACTGATATAAAGAGGGTAATGGAGTGGTATCCTGCGTGTAATGTAAGGGACTGAGTGTTATGTCTAGCTTTTGAAGGATGAAAAACTTTAAACCAATGCAACCACCTTAATTCCACCTCCTGTCTAGACTGATATTATTTATGGGTAGATGAAATGAATTTTATAGTGATTCCTAGTTTAAATACTCAGGGCTTATTTTTCTTTTAATTATAAATCATCAACAAGCTTGCAAATTTGATTAGGGCATCTACTCACCACTTATCACTGCCTTGGAGGACCTTGGAGAAAACCTGAAAATTTTTTGGGGTGAATTGAGTGTTTGTAGGGTTGAGGAGGCCCTCTTGGCCAAGCGCACAGTGCTGGGCTTGAGTGTGTAGTGCCAAAGGCCTTCTTTACTGGGCCTATCGGAAAAGTCGGGCAAAGGTGCAATGCCTTGCCAGGCACGTAGCGCCACCTCCCAGGTCCGTAGTTCCTATATAAAATACACAAGAGGAAAGTGTCAAGGGCGCAGCGCTCGACTCCAGGCACGCAACGCCACAAAAAGTTTCCTAGTTTGACTTGAAAACTCAAACTTTATTTTCTCGTTGAAAACTTTAACTCTTTGCAAGGCATCAATGTTTCACTTAAGTATAAAATTAATTTCTATAGGATTATCATTTGATCTTAATATGACAAGCCCACTTTCTAAGTTTTAAAGCCCTTTCCACTTTCTTTCGCTAATACTCTTTATTCCTTTATGCTTGCAGGTGACTGGAAACACTTGAGGTGGCTCTTCCTTTTGTTCCTTGAAGACTTGAAATGTTTGCCCTGATGATTCTTTTGATTTTTATATATACCAGCATCCTCAAACCTTTTGTGATTTCCTTTACAATACTCAACTCACCTTTCACCTTGGCTGGCAGTTTGCTGGAGTCATGCAATATGTCTTTCCTTTTGATCCTGGAGACTTTGATATGTTTATTTTGACACAGCAGCAGCCTTAAAAACCTCCTTTACTTCTATTTGTGGGTGACTTAGAACACTGACTTGGCTTTCGCTTACTCCATGAAGCATGATAAATTATATTTTGACATCTTTGAGACTCAAACACAAGGTAGCATCTTCAACACCTCTTTTTTTCTCATCTTGAAACTCAAATCATCTTTTTTTGGCAGGTGAGTGAAAAACCTTGAATTTATCTTTCTTACTGATATTCTCTACACCTTTTCTCTTTGAGGCCTCACATATTCACCTTGGAAAACTTTGGGATGTTTTCACACAACAGTTCCTTCAAAATCTTCTTTTGTTCCCATCATGGAGTTCAACTCATCTCTCCTGCTTATTTAGACATGGTAAGCTCAATTTTGACAAGTTTGGGGTTTGGTCACACAGTGGCATCTTCAAAATCATTCATTTTTTTGTAGCATGGAGTTGAAGTCATACCCTTTACCCTCTATGGCCATTTTCCCAAAAGCCTAGGTGTCTGGACTGCTTTAAGAAAATTTATCAGTGTTGTCTTCTAAGTTCTCTATAGCCCTTTCAAGTTCATTCACTTTTTTCCAGTTTACCTCACCTTTCTACCATATTTCATCAATCATCTCTAACATAATTTACTTTTTGTTTGGTTTTTGGTGTGCCTCCTCTATGGTCATTTCTCCATTTGATCCATGCTTGGCACACTACTGGCCCAATCAAGCTCAAACCCCTAATTCTCTATAGGAACAAGTGTTTCCTGTCTTCCTTGCTACAAGATGTCTTCCTTTAGGAACATACCATTTACCTTATCAATTTCTTCTATTGATGCACCTCTTAACACTCCTGCAGAAGTGCCAAGTTACATCTACATTTTGCAGAACTTGAATTTGACAAGGTAGTCTTCTTTAGAGACTTTGAGATCTTCTCTTGAGTAACCATGTCTCATTATTCCAATAACTCTAAACTAGCTTCTAGCATAAAAAACCAGTTTTTGAAACATCAATTATTTATCTTGGAATATATGAAAACCTAATGATCTAGTGAGAGGGTACTTTGACCTGACCTTGACTGAAAATTGGCTTGGAGGCTTCAAGTGTAAAAACAGAGTATTGACAAAGTGGTGTATTGAATATACAAAATCAAATGTGCTTGATTTATCTAAAGTGCCTACCGAGATATTTTTGAGACCATTAATGCTTGAGGAATTTGGGGATAATGGGAATGAGTTAGGCCATAGGGAACCCTAGATTGAAAATGGATTTATGGGCAAGGGAAAAACAGAGCCAATGTATTTATAGGGAGGGAAGGAGATTGAAAATGAAAGGTATAAGCTTAGGAAGAGTTTGAAGGAGTGACAGGGTGACCATGGAATGGCAAGCTGATGAAATAGTGAAAAAATTTCCATAAGGATAATGAAGGCAGTGAGATTTCTGAAACTCACAATTTTCAAGGAAGGTTGTTTTCAGAAATCTTAGAACCAATCTTTAGTCATTTAGAGATAATGAAAAATTATGATGACTAACAGTGGCTCCACTTGGGGAGGGAAGCTCTTTTTTAGGAGGTGTCTAGGACCTCATAGTTCAGATATTTGAGTTTTGAAGACCAATACCTTACTTGTATTTGGTAGATCCCTCTTTCTTAATTTTTTGATGTTCTCTTGAAGAAATGATCTCAAAAATTTTTAAAGACAGGATTTCTTCAATATCAATTCTACCTACCCATCATATTTTGCCTAACATTTTTTCTTCTTTTGGGTGCACTTGGACTGGAAAATACTTGACATTATTTTCTTTTGAAAGCATAAAAATATCTAATTGTACCCTTATCACTTCCAAGAGTTCAGATTAGGCTGATGAACTCTTTTATTCTCTACCTAGTATACTCGCCTGTCAAGATTAAGCTATTTGACAGACTTTATTCTCTAACCTACTAACATGAAATTCAAAATATGACCAAACCAGGATTAAGCAATCTTATTTTCCATGGACTGTGGCATTTGGATAAGCTGCACACAGACATTATTTTTGTACAGTCAAAAACTAGAAATGAGGGTTGTGATTCAAAATTGGTTATGTATCCCTCTCATTTTTCTTTGGCTTAGATTTCAGAATTGGGAACTAGCATTCTTTCCTAATCTTAATCTACTGACAAGCCAAGTTTACATGGTTTGGAAAATCTTCTTTCACTAACCTATCAGTAGAAAATTAAAACATGTTCAATCATGATTAGGCTAGATGACTGGACAAGACTCTCTTTCTTAAGTAGTGGAATTTAGACTCACACACTTTTAGAAATAATCTTTTTTGATATGGGGATGTAACTCTTCTTTTCATCTACCCTCTTTTCTACTTTTCTTTGTTTTTGTGTTTATTTTTCTTCCTTTTTGTCAAAACAATATGAAACTAAAGCTAGAAAGATGCTCATAGTGCTGAGCTTATTTCCACCTATCTATCCTAATCTAACTTACATGTGATATATATTCATTTGGTGAACTCTCTTTTCCAATATAACCAATAAAGTAGATGATTCCATGAGTGATATTTTTTAATCTCTTTGAGTACTGAAAAAATCAAAAGGCCACTCCCACCTTACTTGTGTTTGAACAGTAGTGCTTAAAATTTTCTTTAAACCTTGAATCAAATTGCTCCTAACATATTTTACTCCCTTTTCAAATGTTTCTAAGAAAAAAGCAAAGGGATATTGAAACAATACCTGGCTCTGAGGATTTGAATAACCATCTGCATCAAGGACCATTCCTTGTTCCAGCTTGTTAAGCTTGGGATTATTTTGGGAAAGAAACTCCACCTCTTCCTCGTGATCATCTGTATTGTCGGCCTCATCATATATTGCAATGTTGTCCTCTAGAAAACCTTATATGATCTGATTGAGTGGGTTGTTTTATGTCTGACAGACATGATTAGGATCATTTTCTAGCAATAGGTCTTCCTGATAAGGTAGTGTAGCAAATCTCATGTGATTATGAATTTCCAAGCCTTTATCTGCAATTTGAAATTCAATGGGACTTGGTGGCTGCAAATTTGGAGCAAAGGAGAATTCTATGTCAAATTATTTCCTCAACCATTTCAGCAAAAGGTTTTTTATTAACAACTTGTTCAAGAAGTTCATTATCTTCCCCAACCTCAACATCAAAAATGAAATACTGTTGATTTCCAATCACATGAAAGTTATTTATGATGGACTAAAATGAAGTAGAACAAAGAGTTAGGGATCTTTCACTTACTTCAAAATTTTCTAGACTTTCCTCATCAGTGTCATAGCTGATATATATTGGTTGGTTACTATTTTCAAGTTGATGAAACTAAACTTCCTCCCTCAAACCAACTGTTGATTTCTCTGCAAGATTAGCTTCTGTTTCGAGAATATCATCATCATAATGATAAATCTTTGGAAAATAATCAACATAAGTAATGTCACCAATCATACATACTGGATTATCAGATTGTTTCTCCTTGAATTGATCTACAAATCCATTTTTTGATCTACGGTAACTGGGATTAGTAGGAAAATGAATAGAATTTTTTTGTTAACATGAAGGTTTAGAGGTTGGATACATGTTTAGAATCTGATTTATTTCCTCTTCAGTTAAAAGAGGAGGAATTTTTCTCTTTCTTTGGATAGAACTATAGTAGTTCTCTTTCTCTTGTGAAGGTTGATTCTGAGGCTGAATGTCTTCTTGAGCCTCACCTAGAAGAGATGGTGAATCATCACTTGTACCTTCAGAGAGATCCTACGGATATTCCTTTATTTCATGATTGATTTTATCCTCAACCAACTCCTCTTATCTGTCATAATAGTTATCTTGAGTATGAAATGCATGAATTTCCTCTAATAGATCTTCAGGATGCCAATTTCCTAAATCTTCATCAATGTTTGCAAGGTATTGTATGAGATCTTCAGATTGATCACAACAATTTTTAGCTAATGATAGAGATGGAAAATATTCTTTATAATGTTCATAAAATACTTTGTGGAAATCCTTCAAAGAAAACAAGGTGCCAGGGTCCAGGCCTTCATACCATTCCCTTGCCTTACCCTCTAATGTTGCCATAAAAATTTTCATGAGGCAGTCCTCGTGCCATTCAACTTTTAACCTCTATACATGTATATGAAATTTGATGATATGTAACAAGGGGTCATAAAATTTTTCATTTTGAAACATAGGCAACTTTGAAAACCAATTTATCTAGGGAATTTTGTGTGGGAATTCAGGGATGTGATCTCTATTCATTGGAGCATATCTCCGTTGTATCCCTGGATCCATTTTTGTCAATCAAAAAAAGATTCATTGCATCTTTTCAACCAGTCTAGAGTCTTCTACCAGTGGAGTCTTTAGGTTTATTGAGAGTTTTGGAGTCACCAGGTGGATGATTTCAACTTTTTTGTCCACTGTCAGAAATATTGGGATTGATCAATGCATTCCCAGGGGAGTCTATGAGAACTAGTGGGGTTAACAGGGCTACTGAAGACTAGTGGAGTCACCAGGTGGATGATGCTTACTATTTTAAGGATGTATTTTTTGTCCACCATCAACAATTGAATGCCAATCTAAGGATTTTTGTGGTGTTTCTGAGGTCCTAAGGTATACTTAGATTTTCACTGACTCATAAGGTCCTGCCGTGATCGCCATTATGTTAGGTTCCCATAATTTTTCAGATTGGAAATACCAAATGTACAAGGGTAACATCAAACCAGTATTTGGAGACTTGGGACCTAGCCTTCCTGGAGTCAAAGAGGGCTCTCTCTATATTTGTGTGAAATATTTAACTTGATAGCTTTTAGGGTTTTGATTTTAGGCCAGTTATAAGGATTAGGGTTTGTTTATTTGTTTGGTTGGTTGGGTAGGTTGTCAAGAAAAACAGATAGAGTAGGAGAGGTTTAGACCATTTGGATATGGAGTCTACAAAAGGTCTAGAAAAGTATAGAAATAGGTCAAGGGTTCTTTGGAGGGCAAGTATAACAAAACCAAATGGATCTTCAAGGCTTATGTGAGTGAAGTGAACATTAAATTGTGAACAAAGTAGGTGCAAAGGGCAGTTAAGAATCCTTTGACAAATACTACAAAAAGAAGGGCCTTTGAGATCACTATGCATAAGGAAATAACCAAAGACAGGGCATACTAATAACTTCTTTAACTAAACCCTAACAAGCAAACATTAAGACAACAATCCAGAAAAACCATAGAGAGCAGTAAACTTGTAAAGTCTCTAGTGATTTCACCTTCGGGAAAAGAAAACATCTACGATAACATATAGTAATTATCAAGAAGCAGGGAACTCCTAAAACTCCTTAATAATACTACAAATAACTTCAAAGCAACCATTCAAGATGGAAAAAAGGGTAGGGCAAACCATACACCTCTTCAGTCAAACCCTATTTAGCAATACTTTGAAGAAAAGACCTCAAAAACAATGTTTAAGTAATTCCAAAGGGCTGGGATAACCATAAAATAATTTTTCACTAACTCCATTAAATCATTCTTGAGATAAATAAGCTGAGTGGGATTAGAGAGAAACTAAGAATTCTCTAAACTCACCTAGTAGAGGAAAACATGAAAGCAAAAGAAGTAGACAGACTTAATGTGCTTTTAACAACATACCTTAAGATAAAATTTCTATCTTATTGCAAGAAAAATGTGAAACAATATGTAAAACATAATATGAGAGGTAAAAAATGAGAAAAATGTCACCATCAGCCATGTTCATGAATCCTTCAAAGTGCTTGTCTCATTTATATTCAGTTCAAAACCTTCACCATGCTCCAAAGCCAAAAACTGCTCACAACTCCAAGTCTATGAGGTTTTTCTCCACAATCAACCAACATCCAACCAACATCTACATTGAGGCCTAAATGCTATATTTAACAAGTGAGGAGTACCAAAAACCCTAACTAGGGTTGGAAAATATCATTAACTACTCATAAATGCCAAATTTGTCCTATGAGACCATGCAAGGCCCAAGGCACAAATATCGTAATCTAATAAATGAAAAATATCTCCTAACATAAATTCTGAGCTAAATAGGAGTGATTTTCCTTAAAAGTATTCAAAAATATATTTTTCAATCAATTTGTGTCTTTTTTTGACTCTGCAGGCAAGGGCGCAGCGCTTGCACTGGAAAAATTTCTTGTTTTGTAACCAAGATTTGGAGGCCTTTCAGGTGTCCAAATGAGCTCCATGATAGCTCGTTGGAAAGCCTATCTAGTATATTTTCCAAATATGCTTTTGGATTCTTGTTTGGTGTCAATTTTCTTGCCTAAGAACCCATTCTCCCAATACTACTTAGGGCGCGATGCCAACTCTGAAAATAGGGCAGAAAGTTGATTTTTTGGGTGTTTTTGGCACTTTTGGAGTACATTTCTGCTCCAAATGAGCTGAAGTTTTTTGTGGATGATGTAATTGGCCTAATGAAATAAAAAATGCAAAACATTCCTCAAAATAGTTCCAGTCGCATTGTGCCCCTGACCCTTTAAAACAGTCAAAAATCCAAAAACTTCAAAAACTTGCCAAACTTTGGATTTCTCCTGTTGATTAGGTTTGGGATGCTTGTAGGGGATGGACCAGCCAAGTTGTCAAGGTTTTCTTAGTCTTTAGCCTCCTTCATCCCACCATATTCTTCATAAGCCTCATTGTTATCAGCCTTGCTGCTTTCTTCATGGTTCCTTGACTCACTGCCATCATCACTCTTTGTCCCACTATCATCACTGATTTCTTCTTCATTTACCAATGCCTCACTGATATCTTGGATTTTTGACCTTTTTCCATCATCATCTCTACTCTCTGATTTCCCCTTCACTGACATCTACCTCCTTCTCTTGACATTTTGACCATTCTGCCTTTGAAACCTGAGCACTGATGTGAAACTGATATGAAGAGGGTAATGGAGTGGTAGCCTGCGTGTAATGTAAGGGACTGAGTGTTATGTCTAGATTTTGAAGAATGAAAAAATTTTAACCAATGAAACCACCTTAATTCCACTACCTGTCTAGAATATTATTTATGGGTAGATGAAATGAATTTTATAGTGATTCCTAGTTTAAATACTCAGGGCTTATTTTTCTTTTAGTTATAAATCATCAACAAGCTTGCAAATGTGATTAGGGCATCTACTTGCCACTTATCACTGCCTTGGAGGACCTTGGAGAAAACCTGAAATTTTTTTTGGGTGAATTGATTTTTTGTAGGGTTAAGGAGGCCCTCCTGGCCAAGCATGCAGCGCCGATCCTAAGCACACAGTGCCAAATGCCTTCTTTATTGGGCCTATCGGGCAAGTCAAGAAAAGGCGCAGTGCCTTGCTAGGCGTGCAAGGCCACCTCCTAGGTGTGCAGTGCCTGTGTAAAATACACAGGAGGAAAGTGTCAAGGGCGCAGCGCCACAAAAAATTTCCCAGTTTGACTTGAAAACTAAAACTTTCTTCTCTCCTTGAAAAATTTATCTCTTTGCAAGGCATCAATGATTCACTTAAGTATAAAATGAATTTCTATAGAATTATCATTTGATCTTAAGCTTGAAAAGCCCACTTTCTAAGGTTTAAAGTCCCTTCCACTTTCTTTCACTAATACTCTTTATGCCTTTATGCTTGCAGGTGACTGGAAACACTTAAGGTGGCTCTTCCTTTCGTTCCTTGAAGACTTGACATGTTTACCCTGATGATTCTTGTGATGTTTATACATACCAGCATCCTCAAACCTTTTGTGATTTCCTTTACAATACTCAACTCACCTTTCGCCTTGGCTAGCAGTTTGTTGGAATCATGCAATCTGTCTTTCCTTTTGATCTTGGAGACTTTGATATGTTTATTTTGACACAACATCTACCTTAAGAACCTCCTTTACTTCTATTTTCAGGTGACTGAGAACACTGACATGGATTTATCTTACTCCTTGAAGCATGATAAATTCTCTTTTGACATCTTTGAGACTCAAACACAAGGCAGCATCGTCAACACCTCTTTTGTTCTCATCTTAAAACTCAAATCATATTTGTTTGGCAGGTGAGTGAAATACCTTGAATTTACCTTTCTTATTGATATTCTCTACACCTTTTCTCTTTGAGGCCTAACATATTCACCTTGGAAAAATTTGGGATGTTTGCACACAACAGTTCCTTCAAAATCTTCTTTTGTTCCCAGCATGGAGTTTAACTCATCTCTCTTGCTTATTTAGACATGGTAAGAAAATTTTTGACAAGTTTGGGGTTTGGTCACATAGAGGCATCTTAAAAATCATTCCTTTGTTTGTAGCATGGAGTTCAACTCATACCCTTTACCCTCTATGGCCATTTTCCCAAAACCCTAGGTGTCTGGATTGCTTTAAGACAATTTATCAATGTTGTCTTCTAAGTTCTCTATAGCCCTTTCAAGTTCATTCACTTTTGTCCAATTTACCTCACCTTTCTACCATATTTCATCAATAATCTCTGACAGGCTTTACTTCATGTTTGGTTTTTGGTGTGCCTCCTCTATGGTCATTTCTCCATTTGATCCCTACTTGGTACACTGCTGGCCCAATCAAGCTCAAAACCCTAATTCTCTATAAGAACAAGTGTTTCTTGTCTTCCTTGCTACAAGATGTCTTCCTTTAGGAACATGCCATTTACCTTATTGATTTCTTCTGTTGATGAACCTCTTAACACTCCTGTAGAAGTGCCAAGTTACATTTACATTTTGCAGAACTTGAATTTGACAAGGTAGTCTTCTTTGGAGACTTTGAGATCTTCTCTTGAGTAACCATGTCTCATTATTCCAATAACCCGGAACCATCTTCTAGCATAAAAAAACAGTGTTTGAAACATCAATTATTTACCTTGGAACATATGAAACCCTAATGATCTAGTGAGAGGGTACTTTGACCTGAACTTGATTGAAAATTGGCTTGGAGGCTTCAAGTGTATAAATAGATTATTGACAAAGTGGTGTATTGAAGATCCAAAATCCAATGTGCTTGATTTATCTAAAGTGCCTACATAGATAGTTTTGAAGCCATCAATTCTTGAGGAATTTGGGGATCATGGGAATGAGTTAGGCCATAGGAAACCCTAGATGGCAAATGGAGTTATGGGCAAGGGAAAAACAGAGCCAATGAAGTTATAGGAAGGGAAGGAGACTGAAAATGATAGGTATAATCTTAGGAAGAGTTTGAAGGAGTGACAGGGTGACCATGGAATGGAAAGCTGATGAAATAGTGCAAAAAAATCCATAAGGATAATGAAGGAAGTGAGATTTCTAAAACTCACAATTTTCAAGGAAGGTTGTTTTAAAAAATCTTAGAACTAATCTTTAGTCATCTACAGATAATGAAAAATAATGATGACTAACATAACTAAGAGAAGATCATGCATACTTATTGCTAGATTTATTCACACTTTCATCATACAATTAAATGTGAGCATATCCCCAAGCTAAGAGCAGCAAGAGCAGCGTTAAGTCTACACTCCCCAAAATATCTAGACACACCCAAGCCAACAACACGGAAATGGAAGAAGAAGACCTCGTTTTCTACCACAGATCCTTTCCAAGCATCCACATATGGGATGAAAAGTATCGTTGATTCCCACACAATCTACTCAGTTGGCATAGTGGTACAATGCACCATCTACACTGGCCATAACCATGAACCAGAGGCATGCCCTCTAACGGAAAAATTCAGGCATCTCTACACCTGGCACAATTTCCACCAGAAGGAAATTGACCATCCTAACAGGGGACCCAAACTTGCACCCGTGCAAGCTCCCATCACGAAGATTCCTCCCCCACCAAATGCCGACGACACGATACACCATATACGATTCATATAATCATGTATCAGAACTATGACTCGAGTTTCCTGCTCATCTACCATAGGTGTCAAGTCAGTTGCAACTACGAGAGTAGTTGTACCTACAACAGTGCAGACCCATTATGTCTACACTCTATCGACCACATCTGGTTCCACCACATTAAAGATGGAATCCTTCTCGTGCCTATCAACTACCTCCGTGTAGATTGAACCTCTTCAACATAACCTTGTGCAAGATAAATCCCCCTTAGGATCCCTATTTCATTTAGATGAGGACATCCTAGAAGCCATGACAGATTCAGATTATCCATGGGATGCAATGCATCACCGTCCGCTTTTTCTCCCCGACCAAATGTCTAGTCCTGACAAGACAAAATAACAAGAGATATATCTGATCGAATCATAAGATTTCCTTCCATCAGGGAAAGTCAATTGGTTCAAGAATCATATCCCAGTGCCCGATGCGTTCGAGGAAGAAAATATGTCAAACATCTCACCTATCGTCAAGGTGAACATACCCCAAAATCCTGGTAAGGTCGAAGAAATCTCACTCAGGGCAGCATGCTCTCCAGAAGAAATAAACTCTTATACCTAGTTACTACAAGAGTATTGAGATATTTTCGCATGGGACTACTCAGAAATTATTGGGCTCAGTCCCACTATCGTAGAGCACCATACTGACACTTGGCCTGATGTACCTCCAGTATGCTAGAAACAATGTCAACTGCACCCATCAAAGGCAGAAGCAATCAAAGGAGAAATCGACAAGCTTCACAAAGACGGGTTTATCTACCTTATTACTTACACATCTTGGGTTTCAAACCTTGTTCCCGTCATGAAAAAACATGGCACAATACATTTTTGCACCGATTTTTGGGATTTGAACAAAGAATGTCCCAAGGATAATTACCCCACCCCATTCATCGACCAAGTCATCGATGCTTGTGTGGGTGACGAGGCTCTCTCCTTTATGGAAGGATTCTCGGGGTACAGCCAAATTCAAATCCGCCATACATACCAGTACAAACCATGTTAACCACCCCCTAGGCACATTCACATACAAGGTAATGCCATTTTTCCTAAAAAATGCTTGAGCCAACTTCTAGAGGGCCAAAGCACACTGCTCAGCTAAATATGTCACCATGGAAATAGCTATGCACCCCTCCATAAGGGGCGCCCTGCCACAATGATACACCCGAAACCGATCCAGATCCACCCTCCCAGAGGGAAGTGGATACTGAGCGCCTCACCCTGAGGCAGCAGCCTGGTCACAAAGTAGATATTTGTCTCAGGATGGATAGTGAGGTCGTGCCTACGTAGCACCATCACCTTGCGCTGCTTGTTCCAACACTATATTATGTAGCGAAGAAGTCGATCTTGTGACCGAAGAAGGTCATTCTCCACAAATTTCAAGAGACCCCAGTTGGCGCACCTGACCATCAGTAGCTAAAGCAGTGCGGAGCTCGGGCCAATCTTGCTCCCTCCACAACATCCTGTCATCAAAAAAAGAGCAGAGAAGCATAAAAATACCCAAAAACATGTAAAATTTCCAATTTTTTTGGTAAAACTACCTCAGCTTTCCACGTGCCTGTTCCTCTCATAGACGCGCAAAAGGTGCACAAAAAATTCGGGCATACGCGCCTTATGCACACAAAACCTTTGTTTTGGTCCAAAAGGCGCACCAGTACCCTGATCGCCCGCGCACTCAGGAAAAAACTAGATCAGAATCCGTACATAAAATGCATGACATCACAGAGTTTACCTGGCCAAGAAATCACTAATCTCAGGTACTCAGGTTGACCGCAATGGCAAGAACTGCTCTGCAGAAGCCTCTGACCTCTCAAATACTCAACAGACACAAATGAACTGAATAAGAGCCCTATTCACCTATATGTTGCCCTTTTCAAAAAATTTAGAGGACCATAATGTGAGCTCATACGGCCTAATCACCGTACCAAAAGCAGCATTGTGATCAGTGCTCCATAATGCCGAAGGGCGGTGCCACATATTCACACCCCCGAAAAAATAATTTTTCAGCACCGACAGGTATGCCCTCTCTCATCTTCTTTTTAAAGCACATGTCTTTCAATAATATTTGAATAAATAATATGATTTCACTTGGGGTATTTGTTTTTGCAGGTAGTGTACAAACCATCCATAGGTCCATCCATTGAAATTTCCAAAGCAGGTATCATTCCACCCCCAGCATGATAGAGTCCCAAAAACAATCTGCATATCCTGACATCATTTCTCCATCAGAAATCATCCATAAGTTCCACAAATACGACCATGATTATCATCAACTCACCTTGCACATGATAATCATCCTCATTGGTCGGTAGAGCCTCCCCTCCATGGCGCTCATCACCCAAAGTATACCATACACCACAACAAAAGAAACGCCACAGCCACACCATTGTAGTATGGGAAGCACCTCATGCCCATTCACTCACCATGCATCACGTCAATTTTTACCATATGAAATAAAACCCCTTTCCCAGATGACCAGGTTGTGCAAGCATATTAAAAGCGCACTACCACACCTCGCATTTGGCCCACCATACCTCCATCAGCATAACCCATCTACGATACTTTTTCATCCGCTTCATCAACCTCACACATGAGACCAACCAATGAGGCCCCCACCCTCAGTGAAACACCTTCTTAAAATCATCATTGAGTGAACACTTTCATGTTTTGGGGCACCCGTCTCTATGTTTTGTACAAACCAAACCCCATTATTTTATTCTTTTGGTAAGTGTACAATGACCGCAAACGGCGCACTACATCCCCCACCCACCCATTAATTTTTTCTCCCATGGCAGCAATCCCTCATAACCCTTGGTCGAGTATCAAACCCCCACGCAAAAGCCATCATGAAATTCATAACTAGTTTATACCCACCCTGGAAGTCCTACCGACTCCAGGGATTTCCCCATCAGAAATAGTTATAACTGCCGTGAAACTGCTTTTTATACTCTGACCCTAGGCCATTGAATCCCCATCATCAGTTTTCAGTCACCCCTCACCATCATGCCTATGTTAAACCCATCACATCTAGGATCCTGATCCTCCGTATCAGTGACCCCCTCATTTGGTTGAGGCTTCCCTTTTGTCGACCTCAACACCTCTTTTCCAAAAAGGAAGCAGTACGTTGGATCACCCCTCTCCATAAAAGGGACATCTTTGGGTGGCACTATGGGAGACATTTCATCGATCCTCCTGACATTCGACTACAATAGAAGCCTTCATGTCAAGATGATATCGTACCTTACAACCATTGCACCTTGATAAAATTTGTTGAAGACCTGTGCCTTTATAAGTGTCTTTGTCAGTAATGCTTACACGGGAGGTCCCAACGAATGCCTATGCGTACAATGCGCATTTATATTCCATACCAAGTTTACACATATGGCTACCACTTTCCACCAATACTCAAAGAACAAATTCCCCTAAGGTCTTTAGCAGTCGTCATCAACCAACAAATCACTACCACACTAGTGCTGCAAATAGAATCTGTATCTATTAAATAGATTTTTTTAACTAGCCGAAGCATCACGAGAAATTTTTTATATATTGTATTATATCGTTGCTTGCAAGGATCCCACAGAACATGGTTTCTCTTCGACCTGATGTAGGGTGTCTCCAACTCCGAACTACACGTAGGTCTCCCTCTCTCTCTACACACAGTATATAGAAAAGAAACTATAATGTATTTTAGCTATACAGTTCTTCCTAGACCTCACACATTAGGGGGCAACTGTTATCACTGTAAAATCGGACAAGCGAGGATGAAATTATTTAATGCTAGGTAGAAGGATTTATAGGGCTGAGAGACATTAGAGAATCTAAAGTATTTAAAAATATCTAAGGTATGAAAGAAAAAATCAAGTTGCACACAGGACGAACAAGTCAAATGTGCGTTTGCACAAATGTGCCTTTGCAATGGAAATTCTTGTCGCGCCCCTTTGCACGCCTTTTTGCTTAAAAATGCACACAATCCTAGGAGTGGCGAGGAAATCACTTTCCATGACCACAGGCACACTCAGGGACATTGATTCCACACTCCAGACCACTAAGGGACATTGAGAGCACATTGTTATGCTGGCTAGAATTTCCCCAAGCAATACCAGCAATGTGTGATCCGGAGCAGAGATAGAGGGGACTCAGTTGTTGTCCATCCAAAAACTCCAGTCCACCATAGTAGAGAGAGGGAGACTTTGCACCAAGGTAGCTTGGAAGTAAAGACATTCTTGCATTGGGACTTAGAACCTCTAGTTCTAAGGGCCCCTTGGAAAGTGGGTTAAAGTTTCATCCTCATTTCCTACCAGCAGTCAATGAGAGGGGACACAAGAGCCACCGTTTGGATTATTGAAGTTGTTTGACTCTATTTAGATCTTTTGTTTTATTTTTTTTAGTTTTAGTTTAGTTTTTGTGTTTGAATATGCATGCTATTTCTCTATCTAGTATGTTTATGTTTGAGAATGTTCTAGTAACTTTCTTGACTCCATCTATTTTCTGTCTATGACCAATAACTCAAGAGGAAAAAACCACCCCTCTTAAGCAAGTGTGATTTGGTACATTTGTGCGCCAAACACACAAACACAATGGGATATTTCTATGGGAATGGGCCTCTTTAAACTATTTTAGTACTTGGAGAGACCATTCTAACAAGGTATCATATGCGCCAAATGAAGATCATATGGCCAAGTTACGACCTTCGGAAGTTGGTTTTCCAACTAACCCCAACGAGGCTCACAAAATCTTGGTGTTCGATCTCATTATGGTATGGTTTTAGTTGTTTAGAATTTCCCTTTATTTTTAAAAAATAAAAAGGTCATTGAACCTCATTGTAACATTGTTCAGAGGCATGTATTCGACACGTCTCACCTTAGAGATCAGCTACCATCGCTTGCACTAGTTTATTTCCATTATGTGTGTAAGCATCCTTCAGTTATTTGATATTAATGAAATGGAGATTTATTTCTATTGAATCTCTATGTTTATGTTTATCTATGTATTCTTTTTCATTCCCTCATAAGTCCATATCAATGGTATTAGAGCGGTCTAATCTTTCTCTATTTTTCTATGCATTTCCCCAATGAGGTCGAGGTATAAGGAGTTGGGACTCAAACTAGTTGAGCCCTTACAAGACCAAACTCGCAAACACCAATGACCTCCCATGGTGGAATAAAATAAATACAAGGAAGTAGGAGATCATATCAAATTGTTGATCAAAGAAGCCCTCGAGCGATAGTGGCACTATATGAGGGACAACTATTCCAAGATCCTTCGGCAGATGCCAACTGGCTACGCATATTCATCCAGTAGTCACTTAAGAGGCGTTGCCCCCTTCAATGTACAAGTTAACTTCGATATCCCTTTATTTGAAGTTCAAATAGATGCATATGTTGTAGAAAAATGGCTAAATCTATTGGAATGTTATTTTTTCGGTCCATAATTTCTTCGATAGGGAGAATATTACTTTTACATTGCTTAAATATGCCCCCCATATCAAGGATTGGTGGGAAAATTACCATGAGAGATAGGTCGAGGAACCCTCTCTATTTTCAACCGTACCATCTTGGAACTCTTTCCAAGATTTTGTCAAGGAACAATATTACCCTATTGGGATCCATGACGACAAGTACGTACAATGGACTACGCTGCGATAGTAAAGGGATCAAGATTTGCATGAGCTGACAAATATTTTCCATACCCTGTGTAGAAAGTTGGGTATCAAATTTTATGAGAAACATATAATTCTCAAGTACTATGGTTTCTTGCACAAATACATTCAAGAAGAAATGGAGTTCTTGAAAAATCTCCTTACTTGTTGCAGCATACAAATATGTTGCCAATATTGAGTAGAAATTAACGCAGAAGAAGTGAGACTTTGCATATGCAGACCCAAAGTAGAGCAAAGGCACCCCCAAGCCATAGGGAAAATGGAAAAGCCAAGTCATGACCCCCTAGGACAACTCCTTGAAGTTTCAAGCCAAGAATAATGGGAAGGCGAAGAAGGACACTGAAAATTGGTGTGAGCTACATACAACTCCCACTCACAACGCGAATGAATGTCATGCAAAGCAGGTGCTTGTGGTCGAGCCTCAGAGACTGATGCATGTCATGATTCTTATCTAGAACCTGACAAGGGAACCAACAAGGGAAAGGTGATAATTAACGCAAGACCCACTTTGACATTAGCCACCACCAAGATCCAAAAGGAAGAACATGAGGATCTAAAGGAGGGGGAGGACCTCTTCCACTTGTAGATTTGGGTAAATGGTTCA